>JAWWEE010000074.1:135521003-135552763 GCA_035221455.1 Xenops minutus | reverse complement strand
TTCTTCTTCTTCTTCCTTTTCTTCTTCCTTTTCTTCTTCATATTAATAACAACAACAGCAGTTTGGTTCAGCTATTTTTTCATAAAGGGTATTTCATGATACATTGTCATTTATTTTAAGAGTTTAAAGGTTAGGTTTTACTGATTTATTGATAAGGCAATCATGGAATTTTTCATTACTGAAACAATTACTATGAGGACTATTATTTTCAAAGGAATGGTAGTTCTCAGTTAAACCTTTTTTTTTTTTTTCATTCTCCTGAATAATGAAGCTGTGGATTTGGACAATACTGTGTTCTAATGGGAAATCAAGACATATTTGTAGACAAAGACATTACACTAAGTAAAGCAGTCCACCTATTTTATTTTTTTTTAATATAAAACATCATTCATAGGAGGAAATATACATTTTAGTAGTAAAATAATGCACTCTTTAAAAATAAAATCTGTAAATAGTCAATCAAATTTTCATTAGACAATCTTGATCATTTGATCATTATTTATGAACACTCTTCTTATAGCTGAAAGTTTCAGCTAAAGAAAAGAACCCTAAAATTTTGTCAATGAAGCCATCAAGTCATAATGTGAAAGAACTTGGTTTCCAGATTCTTTCTGGACAAGTAAAAAGCAAAATTACAAGCAGGAAGTGAAAATAGTGACATTTAATTAAAAGTTTGTTCCCTTCTCAGAAGTCATGTTCTTTTCCTTTTTCTTGACCATCATACATCACCAGTACTAATTAATAAAACTTGCTATCATTCAGATTTTTTTTTTTTCCCCAACAGCAAAATGTAATAAGAACATCAGCACAACAGTAAAGCTGTTTCATTCCTAAGCAGGGACTGCTTAGGAATCAGTAGAAATCAGTTTGCATGTCCACATTCATGCCACTGAAATAGATAAACAGATGAGAGGTTAGAAGATGTTTGGTAAAGAAAGATAAAAGGACATTTGAGTGAAATACACTGAGCTATGCGAGATCTCAAAGAAAAGGATCATGAGAGTGGGAGACATCTGAAAAAGTTCCAGGATGATATGAGATAGTCCTATGGCAACAAAGTAAAAGAAAATGTAGCTGCTGTCAAAGCTACAGAAGATGTTCTCTCTCAAATCTAATGTTGGGAAATTACAGAGAAAGGTAGCAACCTGAGGCGATCAGAAGAATTTTATCAGCAGCTCAGCAAAGAGAACACCAGCATGACAAGTATGACCTCTTCTTTCCTTTCATATAATGACATTTTTGCTAAGATAGCGAAAAATTCTCTCAGTGCAAGTGTATTTCAACAGAGATAACAGACAGACTTTGCCTTAGATCTTCTTAAATGGGACCACCTCCATGTGGCAGTAATAAACTTTAGGAACATATGAACAAATACCAGCTGCTTTAGAATTGACAGTGTGCAACTATGAAAAAATTGCTGACAAAGTGCTGAGCAGTCAACAGCCTGTTCACCTGCAGAGAATAAAATTCTTATGAAAGCACTCCTGTGTCCTCAAATGAAAAATATTAAAAATTTCTGAGGAGATGAAAAATCAATGTCCATGGTGCCTGTGCAACAAAATATAGGTATTATTCATGACATCACAGCCTTCCTCTGATGGCTCCGTAAATAGTCAGTTAGAGATGTCATGAGGCAAATACAGCTTTATCTATACAGAGCAATGAACTGTGATTTTCTGTGACCAATTCTGTGTGTTGAAGAGGATGCAAATTCTAAGGTGGGGAGGGTGAAGAAAATGGAAATTGGAGAGCAAAAAAATTTGGAAAATGTCTTCATGTACTAGTATGTTTGTTCTAAGTACATATAATGATATGTTTTAATGATTAATCTTGTGTAATATGTTCATATGTCTGTCAGAAACTATTAGCAGATGAAGTAGGTATCTTTCAAACATACAGAAGATGGAAGTTTTGGGATAAGAGGAAAAAACAGAGGTCAGAAAAGCCTGAAGACGAAGATCAGAAGTCAAGAACTGTGTTGCAGTTCAGGACCCACACACTGATGGAGTATTAAAACGATGGGTTTTATAAATGGTATGGATAGATGTTGTTAATTATGATAATTTGTCTAAATTTATAAAATGGAAGAATGCTATTGATCTTCTAAATATACTCTGCAAGAAAAACTTTGATTTTTTTTAAGATCTTCATACTGGTAACATTTAATATGCATTTTTTATTTGTCAAAGATTTTTGGAGTGTATGCAGATTTTCCAGGCAAAACAAAAAAATGTGACAGAACTTTATTGACCCTTTGAGTGAGTTACCTTTCATTCCACCCAAGCAAAGGTCATACCTTTCAAAAAAATTCACTAAGTGATAAGTGTACAAAAATTATCTATTTTGTATAATATTTTATCAGTATGGTCTGATATACCAAATAAGGGACATAAAAGTCTGCAAGTATTTTAAGTCATAAGAAGATTGATTATTTTGGCAACAATTCTAAAGTCTTCAAAACACTGTTTTAAGTCCTTCAGTAGTGATAATTAGACTCTTCCAAATTTGTCGTTTCTTTTGAAAACTGGCTGAAAGATATTATTCTAACTATTCTGTCTCTGGTCATGCCCTCTAGATCCTCCTAATTTAAGGCCCATAATGTTATTCAGAAAATGCATTTCTACCTACAGAAATTACATACAGAATCACTAAGTGGCTTACAGTTAAATTTTAGCATTTCAGAATGGAAGAGACAAACATCATAACCCTGAGCCATAGATAAATGTTGCCATTCTGTAGATGTTATTTCATATGTAAGGTAGAACTATGGAATTTGACTTCTGAGTTTAGAATCAACTGGTAAAAGAAGGAAGAAAATAGTTTACATAAAAATCAGGGATTTCTTTACATTTCCAGAATGAGCAATATTTTTTTTTTTTTTTTTCTCCTTAGGGATATTATTTTATGTTTGGTGGCCTTGGAGTGAATATGGAGACAAATATTACATTATACTTCCTCAAGAGTACTTTTGTAGTGAACCTGTAGGCATTTAACCACAATGACAGGAACTCCAGTGAGGATCCTGTAAAAGAAAACCAAAAAACTCAAAAAATATAACTTGGTCCTTAAAAAGAGAAAATTTTAAAATATAACAGCAATGCATGTGTTCTTATGCATGCTAATTTAATACACACTTTCTTTCTAGACTATTACAGTGAATTATGGATATTGATTAATAACAATTATTATTGTTGTTATAATAAATGAAGTACAAAGGACAACCCATGCTCATATCTAGTCTTGGGCCAGTAGCACCAATTCCAGGTATTTGATATTTACTTTGCTAACTGTTTCAGCAGATCTCTATTAGCACAAAGTTATGGGATTTTGTCCATAGCCAAGCTGATATGCTCCACTTCAACACAGACAAATAGACACTGAACATTTATTTTGACTCAAATACTTCCCAAGATGTTTTTTGCATCCCAGCAAATATGAAGACACCCTGTTCAGAATGCCATACACTGTATTTTTCAAACAAAACCAAAAAAGAATGTCTTGGTAACATTCTACTGAAGAGAATAGAAAGAGTAGAGTTGATCAAATGCAACTATGTGTTATGAAAGCCATTATTAAGGCAGCTTCATCCAAAGTATGCTGGCCTAATGTCCCACCTTCCTTGCATTTTTACCAGGTATTTTAAAATGTTGTGCATAGTTAAAGCTGTCCTCTGGAAGAGGAATAAAGTCAGCAGACTATGATTTTTCAGGACCTTGATAGGTGCTTATGGGACTTCTTTGGCCTGAATTACAATTCTTAAGCAGTACCCAGTGTTTTGTCAGACGTGGTGTTCACCACAAAGATGAAAAGAAACTGGGTGAGGATATTTTCTTTCAACACTCCACTAGTCAGGCCAAATTATCTAGACTATTATTCATAAGTACACACAGTGCTTCTATAAGTATTGTAAATAAAAATCTGACAACCAATACTATTTAAATAACTGTATTAGAGGAAGAAGAAAATACAATGCTACAGTTTAAGGTGTCAAATTCTTTTTTGAAGTCACCTAAATGCAGTAACTCTTCATTCAAAATTCTCATAACCTTAACAGAGGCCAGTAGTTTGTCAAGTGCAGTAAGAGACATAAATAAAAATTAGCCATTATGAAGCTAATGATAATACATGATCTATGGCAATCTTTTGAAAAAACAGGTAAGTGCTGAAGACAAATAATTCCTACGGTTATTGGTATGAAGCTGATATTGCTCTCTTTTGGCATACAGATGATGAATTAAGTGCAGATTAGGAAAAAAAATGTATATAGTCTTGCACTTTTAAATAATAAATAACTAACATATTTTATGTCTCCACAGTGTCCAACATCGTGCCAAGAATATATTAATTAGCACAAATTACTGTCACAATATCATTAGCATCAAGTGTCAGCTATTACGAGCTTTGTCATTGCACATTGTGTACACTGCATGTATCAATGTGTATAAGCATGAATTCATATGTTTTATGTGTCATGCTTGGAGATAGAGGTACTGCACAAAATCCTTTCCTTCCAATTAGCTCTTTGAAGGTCAGTAACTTTTCTTTCTTACCTCAACAGAATAATGTTATTCTTCCAATTATACAGAGATTATATGTCTTGTTACTTGTAGGAATAATATTTAGAGAGAAAAACTGGTGTTAGTTTCATCCAATCCTCGGGAAGGATAAATGAATTTCTGTGCATGTTTAACTAACTCTGTGAAATACATTATACCTTACTGTAGGGATCTAATGCTTAGATATGATTTCATAGCTTTTGAGGGGATAAAGTAAATAAGATTAATTCTACTAAAAGTGTATTGCTATTTTAAATATTCTGAGTTTCTAATTTCAACATATTCCTCATTAGGCATTTCTATTTACTAAACTAAAACTCATTACCCAATATTAGATAATATATTTTAATATAATATTTTATATAATATGTATAAACACTTTATATTATTTTTACCTAAAAAGACCTGAATAGAATACAATATTCTCCACAAATTTCACAAAACCATAAAAAATCACAGCTGTACTTGGAAACAAAAAGCTACTGTAAAATATAAAGATTACAGTTTTTAAAGAGTAGACAGTAATGCACAAAAGCAAAAATCAGTAACAGATGGAAATAATTTGATATCTTTGATTACTTGAAGCATTCTTTCGTAATGCTTTCAGAGAAAGCAGTACTTCATAATGCTTTCAAATAGCACATATTTAGAGTCCTCTGAAATCATGTTATAATTGCAATAGAAACTAAGAGTACAGACAAAGAGCATCTAGCAGAGAAGCACAATGTTAGCAATATGCATAAACGGTCCAGCATCTATTAATATCCCTTAATTACATGGTTTGGGGTTTTTTATATGTAACTAAAAGAGCATAAAAGCATTCTGCTTCTTTAAGTACTTTCACTTGCTTTGACTCTAATACCTACTCTTTTTTTTCTCAGCTTAGTTTAGAAAATGTTCACACCTAGAAAAAGGGGCAGTGCCCAAATTTACTGTTCCATATTTTCTAATGTTGCAAAATTTAGTGCTAAACTAGTATTTTTTGCCAAAAGCATAACACTTTTTACCAACTGTATCAGCTGAAGACTAAGGACAACTGTTCCAGACTGCACACATCTGTAACTTCTCCCTTTACCATGAGTCTGGGGGTAAAAGAATAAGTCAGACATTCCGCATTTGCTGCAATGCAATCATCATATTTTCCCATATGCTTGTTCTAAATACAACTTTTACTCTAGGTGACTGAATCATTCATGTTACGGCAACAAAATGCTGTGATATCCACTTTCCTAAGTTTCTTTTATATTTTTCCCCTATACAATTAAGAAACAAGTATATTTATTAATGATAAAGTATTGTAAGAAATTGAGAAAGCTTAAGAAAACACATTGACCTAATTTTTAGAAATTAAATTCATATCTCTGATATGTACTTACAGAGTCAAATACTTTACTACTAAAATATTTTTAAGTCAACAAAGATATACCAGCAGGAAATATGGCAAACTGTATGAAGTTCAACAACCAAATTGCCTTTGGGTGGACTACGGGCTCTCTGTTACATTAAATATATCTGGGGCTGTTTTCTGGCACTGAATTCAGCTGCCATGGGCCAGGCAGAATTCGTATATTAAGTTTCAGACTTCAAAACAGACTTATGTATCCATGAAAGATTTCCTAAGCCATAGTGGTTGCCCAATCATGTCTGAGTTGTAACCCACATTTGTATTAATATGTCAAATAAATTCTTATACTAAGAATTTAATAATATAGACAGTGAGTTCCAGGAACATTCCCAAGTATCATTTAAGTAATTATTAAGGTCATAGCCCTACAGAGCTGTTGTGTAGTCACAGGTAGATCACTCAGGCTTTTCCTCCAAAATATTTGCTGTGGTTAGCCATAACTATAATAATTTTGTTTTGCTATTACTATTTAATGAAAACTATAAGGTAGGAAAAAAAAAAGGGAGAAATTTAATGTAATTTGCTACTTCTTTTAAGAATCTGGTGTGTATGTTCTGTCACTGTGTTTAAGACCCACACAACATGAATTCTATCATTAATGCTTGTGTTTTATGATTTTTTCCTGTTCTATTTATTTCTTTACATTGCAGGAGTAATAGATATTTAAATAGTGACACAACTCAGATGAAGATTTATATGAAAAATTAGGTGTTTAACCCCAACTGGCAACTCAGCCCCATGGAGCCACTCATTCACACAGCCTCCAAATGGAAAGAGGAGAAGAATTGAAAGGGTAAAAGTGAATTACACTCCTGGGTTGAGATAAAGACAGTTTAATAGGCAAACCAAAAGCTACACACACAAGCAAAGCAAAACAAGGAATTCATTCCCCACTTCCCATGGGCAGACTGATGTTCATCCAACCCCAGGGAAGCAGGGCTCCATCACACATAATCGTGACTGGGGAATAGAAATGCCATCACTCTGAATGTCTCGTCCTTCCTCCTGCAGGCTTTATATGGTGAGCATGATGGCATATGATCTGGGATATCCCTTGGGTCAGTTGGGATCAGCTGTCCCAGCTGTCCCTTCCTAACTCCTTGTGCACCCTCAGCTTCCTCACTGGGTGAGAAGCCGAAAAGGCCTTGGCTCTGTGTAAGCACTGCTCAGCAATAACAAAAACATCTCTGTATTATCAACACTGTTTTAAACACAAATCCAAAACACAGCCTCATATTAGTTTCTGTGAGGAAAATTAATGATATCCTAGTCCAAATCAGCACAGACCTTAATCTTGTAAATTCACCTTAGAACTGTGATAGTCACTAGTTTAAGCTGTATTTTTGTGCAGTATTTTTGATTTTTTTCTCACCTTTTCTTCCATCACATCAAGTAAATTAGAATTGTAGGTTCAAACAGTCTGTAGCATAATTCAGTTTTCATTTGTGTGACTTTCTAAGTGACAGCCCTTAAAAAAAATGCTCTTGACAGCTAAAGAGTGAACAAAGTAACTGATGCATAATTTTGTGTGTTATTGATGGACAGATTCTCTTGACAGGTTGCAAATATTTGGGAATAGCCATCAGAAAAAAAAGTAAGTAAAAAGTAGTCAGTCTCTATTTTAAAATAAATGAAGCATTCCTTATAATAATTTTATAGGTTATGTATCTAAGCTCAAAGCTGACACTAAAAATAATGAGATTCTGGGTTCAGGCTCTCAAACTCCAAGAGATTTTACAGACAAATAATTCTCAAAAAGAGCTTCTCAGCAGCTGTGTAAGTAGTAGTTGTACGTTATTCATCAGAACACTTAATGCTCTTTTAGAACTTTGATTCCAAAAATGTATAAATTTCTATCATTTTATTCTCAGCAGTCAGAAAAGAAATTGGTATGGAGAGCTGTGAATGCTTATAGAAGTTTATGGAAATCTCTTGCTGATTTCAGTATCCTTTGGATAAGTCCATAAGTATTCTCCAGTCCCATTACAATTGTTTTTTATGGCTCTGAAGCAAGCAAAGATCCTACTGAGTTTTAGTCACCGAGAAACTGAAGCAACCAAATTGAGTACGGACTACTTAAAATAGTGTTTTGGTGATGATCTGTGTGTCCAGACTGCAAACAACAGGAACTGTGTGAATCTCCAGTTAAAAAAAAAAAAAAAAAAAAAAGGTACACAAAGAAGTGCAGAACTTTACAAAGGTCATTTCAGCCTGATATGGCAGATTACATATCCCTGGACAATAACTCAAACTGAATCCTATTAGTTTTAATGACAGCACCACTGACATGTCCTATAGAACACATCTGACAGGAACAGCTTCAGAGTGGCTGGTCCATTGATCCAGGGACTTGTGCAGATTTTTTAATGTCTTCATTCTCTGATTTTTGAAACTTTTGAAAAATGTAGTTGCATCTTTTCAAAATATTTGCATTCTTGAAGTTACCAAACATGCAGCTCAGGTGTTCTGTAAAGCCAAGTCGAAACAAGTGAAAGATATCTAACCTTGGTCTTTCCCTACCCCTTACCAAAATGTCTAAATAGCAGAGTACTTTACTTTCTTTAACAATTTGTAAAATCCTCATACTCTTGCAGTAACTGATGGTTTATTGAGGAAAAAATTTCACTTTGTTTTTCAAAGATCATGAAGGTCTTCTATGATTATTGAATGTGCACTTATTGCCATTTCTGACCTGTGTTAGCTGTCAAAACTTACATTGGACCAGGAGCCTGAGGTATGAGGCAGCTGAAAGAATCTCCTGTTTCTTCTGTTGAAAGAATTTTACCCACTCACACAGAAAATGCTTGTCTGCCTCAGCAGGAAAAGCCCTGGGCAAGAGATAGAAAGCTGAGAAAAGATAGAGTAAGCCATTAAAAAAAATCACCATATTTTAAATATGTCAAATTCAACCATTAGTCAATGAGGATAATGAACAATAGCACAGTGCAGAATTTTGCCCCTTATTGTTCAATATGTGGGTGGTCTGTTCACTTTCACACAGAGCTGCTTTGTAAGCAAGCTGGGTTTTGGGCTGGGCTGCAGCTGATGAAACAAACAGGAGAATTTGGGTTTGGAGGAAAAAAAAAAATGTACTTCTAACAGCAGCTTTCAAACCCTCTTCTCGGCCATGTATTCACCAGCTCCATCCTCTTACATAAGAGGAACTGTAGCAAGGATAGAACTCAAAAAAACTCTATCGGTACAGGTTAAATTTTTTATCAGTTATTTAAAAAAAACAATGAAATATTGTATCACATATTGTATAGACTGTACACTGTTTTAACAGTCTTAGATCTTCAAAGAAGTTTGCATCCAAGAAAGACATTTGTTTAGTCATAATTAAATCTGAATTATGTAAATAATTTAAAGTAATCATGTGTGCTGATTCTACCTAGAATGTTTTAGAGCATTATTTGCTGTAAGTCTATTTTTCAACCCTTTAACTACTGAATAAATTTTCTTCCCTCCCCTTTTTCTTTTTTTTAAATAGGTGGATATTATTCATCTATATTCACTGTAATTTTGTGTGACGATATTTTGCTTTCTAATATACAATTTCCTCAAAATATCTTTGCCTCAAAAGAGCTGAATTCCCTTATTTTACATTTTTGCTTTTCTGGTGGTAAAAACAAAACAACAGATGGTATCTAAAAAACCACAACAAATATTAATATTCTGATACTTACTTGAGTCTTACAAATCCCACAGAGTGACTCCTTACCCAGTGTTAGGAAGAACCCTATCTATAGTAACAACGAACAAAAACTGTGGGGAAAAAATGGTTAATTATCTAATTAAATCCATATTTCATTTAATAGTACTATTCCTTCAAGAAACTGTCTTACATGTCAACATACATCAAAGTCAAAACAGAAGCAGACGAGCCAGCCTGGTCTTTCTACCAACCCAATGATGAATCTGAAGAAATTTAACTGTGATTTTAAGCCATATAGTCCTGTTGTCAAAACGAAATCAGCAGTCATCTTCTCAGCCCAGCATATATAAAGATATAAAAGATACAGAAGTCTTCAGAAAGTTCATTCCCGTGTTCTGATGTGCAGCGAAGAATGAAAAAAAAATAATCCACCACACCCCATCCACCCTCCTCTATAGAGTAGCTCCAGAAGCTCTGCATGAAATGTTTCTGCCCCAGGGAAAACAATCTGGCCTCATCATGCCTAGTTGGAAAATGTTGCAGTAACTTCCTTCTCTTTGAGGCAATTTCCATAATCCAGCTATCAGTTATTCAAAGAAAGAAACAGACATTATGTTACCATTTTAAACACTGCATGTTTACTAATCAGACTGAATTCTTTGAAATAAGACCTTGCCTACATTTACATTTCCCTGTAGTGTCACACTACAGTAGTAGCACTGGAATTCCTGTAATTGCAGAAAACCATTTGATTTCAGCTTATTTTATTCACAGTAAGTTTTGCTATGATTAAATGTATTTCAGATGCTGGATATCTTGATATGATCCTGCAAGATTAAATAATTTTCCTTTGAGTACTCTAATTTTCACATTAATTACATTACTGAGGCATAAACCTTATCTCCATAGATCTTGGAGACCCCATTAGCTGAATTAGTTGAGAAGTCAGTTGTATCTCAGAGTAGCTCAATGAATCTACGAATGTCTCTGTTCCTTAAGATAAGTGCTGGCTGAATTTCCATGTTAGCAGAGAACCAAAAACAATAATGTCATTTGAGATAAAACATATCAACATATCTTTACTAAGGTTAATGAGTACAAAGATGTGTAGTAAACCCCATAGATTACTACAGATCAGCATGATATATGATTGTTATAACTGAATGAATTTATATTGTTTAGTTGGATGTTTTACATGGATGGCAGAAGCAGAAGCACATTCAGATTTTGTTATGTTGTGATTAATGAAGAGCCTTCACTTACACGAAGTTTGCAACAGAATTTGTAACCAATATAATTCACAGTGTCCTGCAGATTCCTTGACAACAAACACACATTTCAGAACTTTAATGTATATATTTCCCTGTTTTGTAATGTGTTACTTCTTATAGTTTCAAATAGGAATATCAGACCTGACTGCTAAACAGTACACATACTAACAGTAAAATAATTTTTCCCACCCCAGAGGATCTCAGATTTAAGTTCATATGATAAACCAATTAAAAACAGTGCAGGAAACAATCTGCATTTTGAAATAAAATATAGATTTGGATTTAGAATCGGGTCATCTGCTAGGCGAGATGAGCCAAAGCATTGCTCAGAGTTCTTACAATAATCCAAATTTTACGAAACATAATTGATACAAAGAAAAGTATATGCCTGATTTATTTTATAAAAACAAGTGGACTTCATCACAGACATATTATCATACCACAGTACTCTTAACCTTTCTCTTTCAAGAGGAAGTTATTGGTGATGCAGATCCTTTTGCTCTTGTGAAGAGACAAACAGACTATTTGTGAGCTCAGTGAGGCAATTATTTTTAATACTCTATCTAATACAAGGAGCTATGTTATTCTCATTCTGTTATTCTCAAAAAAGTTGGCAGTCAAGATTAAAAAAAAAAAGGAAGGATGTAAAGAATTTTGTCTGCAGACCATGTTTAGTATGATTCTTGATAATGTATAAAGTTACATATTCTGAGAGGAACCTATGCTGAAGAGTATGCACTTACCAGTTGTTAGCACGGGCAGTTGTTAAACATTTCTTAGTGCCTTACCTCATGCTACGTGGTTAGAAAAGATTCTCCAGAGTGAAAACTCACATATAATATACTCTTTTTCTTATTACTGTCAGTTTTAATCATATACATTTTACAGGAGCAAGTCCTCCTTTTCTGGAAACCAAAACCAGTTACAAATTATTCCAAAGCCATTTCTACTGACTTGCACTAGCACACAACAATTTACAGGATTCAAAGGTCTTTTTGTGAATGGTAACTATGAAATTATCTATTAAGCCAGGCATAAATGTTATTTTTTCTACAAGAGAAATCCTCTGCTAAACTATACAGCTGAATACCCAATATGCTAGGACACATGTGGGCTTAATTGCTTCTTTAGTTCAATGAGGAAATAACTAATGAATGTACATATGAGGGAGGTCAGAAAAGGATGGAGTGGATAGCTGAGCCAGAGACCTAATCAAAGTCGAATTGTATCTCACTTCAGACCACAGAATCTGATGCTTTAGAATTATCATAGCATTGAGGCCCTCTGCTTTAAAAATAAGTATCTTGACTTCACATCTTCCTCATTTTTCATGTTTGAAAAATGCCTTCTCCTTATTGTGACATTTATCAATCCAACCTTCTCTACTTCTTTAACACTGACCGTTCAAGGCTTTTTTTTTACAGTGAAAATAATTAAGTTCATCCATTCTTTTTTATTTTAGTGTTTATTACCAGAATATGTAACTATTGCTTCAGTCATTTAAATTAAAAAAAAAAAAATGTCTAATGAACATTTTCATTGTTCCTTTCACATGCAAAATTCCACCTTGTGAGGTTATTGTGCTATCTTTCCGTTTGTAATAAAGACATATTATATCTTGGGCCAAATTGCTGTCAGGCTTGAAGAATCAAAACACATTATTTCATTAATTTTGCTCAAGCCATAATATTATGGAAAACTCTATGTATTTTTTTAAATGATACAGGGAATAATGATTTTGATGCAATGATAAGCATTATACCCATAAAATTTTGATATAGAGAAGGCCCTGTTTAAAGAAAAAACTCTTCTTTCTCCACTCCATTTGATTTGTTGTGCACATATTGCTGTATTGATATAGAAGATGTTCACAGCATTTTGGCACAGTATGAAGATGCTGTGTAACAGTTCAGAACAATCTTTTATGGACTTCACTAAGTGTTCATGCAAGTAACAATGAACATAATTAACATTCTTTTTAATATTGAGTTATTGCCAGAAATTCTCTTTTCTGGATTAGACAACTTTAATGCTCTTATTGAGAAACAAATAAAAGAAATTTTGAAAAATATTACTCAATAATGCATTTAGATGCATTTTTTTAGTAAAATATTAGAGACTGTCAGTTTCATAAAACTATTAATTTCTCTAACTTGAAAAATTAGGAAAAAAAAAAAAAGACAGGACAGCTACTTAAAGTATATAGTCTACATTTGCACAACAAAGAAGTGAACCCATCTTTTTTTTTCCTGCAAGTTAAAGTATTTACTGACATACTTAACAGCTGTGTATTCACACCAGCATCCATTATCTGATTGCTGTGGAAGATTATATATGTTTTTCTTTTTGATTCAAAAGTCAGAGGGTGGTTGAATTACTGCAGGAAGTTTTCTGCATGACATTTCAGAGACTCCATAGCAACTGTATTCAAGTCATGGCACTTGCACCACATGAAACTCTTCAGAGCTCCACTTCAGGTTCAGGGAAGGTGTCATATGAAGTCATGATGTCATGCAGAGATTGTCAAAGGAAAATGTTTCCATTATAAAAAGGAAAATAGTGCATATAGACGCATCTTGAAAGCCTGGCCACATGGAAATGTAAAACCACTCTTTTTCTGGAAGTAACAATGTGCAGTGACAATTCCTCTCATTATTTTCCCTGGACTGCAAGCACTGAAAAAACTTATTCAGTAACATGTTATTAGAAAATAGGTTATGGGTACTCTTGTACCCAACAGCATTTCCATTTTTTACTTCTTTGTCAAAACTTAGAAGTTTGTTACTGTTTTCCTCTAAGAAACAGCAAAAAATAATCTTGTTGACATGTTTCTGTGGAACTTTGACATTACGGTAACATTAATTTATAAATACAGTATAACATTCCTGACTAGCATTGCTGCAACCACCAATTCTTACAAGTGTAGTAAGCATTAACATTTAAAATATTTCATGGCAGCATATGTATTTAAGGGCAATCTGGAGATAACTTTGCACAAATTACTTCAGTCTTCTACATCCTTTCTTTCTCATTTTCAAAAAAGGGTCTAAAATTTCCTTTGCTCATTAAGATGATTTTTCCTGGTTTTAACTTCTGCTTTATCTGGAATGAGAATTTTTCCCACATAATCATTAGATCAAAAAGAAAGTAATTATTTTAAAAGATAGTGAAAAAAAAATAGTCTCAACAACTGACATTCTTTTATAGTGTTCAAATTTTTGCTTCTCACTTGCCATGACATCATAGTTTCATTAGTTCTCTACTTTTCAGCTTTCAAGTTATATAAAATATAAAAACTAAGCAGGAATAATAATAAAAATGGCACATATCAGGTCAACTTTTAACAAATAAGTTAACAGAAGTAAAACAGCCCTTTCTTTTCAAGAGACTTGCAAAAGTGCATAAAATTTTTCAAGCACTGTTGTCATTGCTTTTATATTGGTGTCATCCAGGGTCCCACCATGCACAAATCCAGAGTGGCAGCTTCCTGAACTGTAAGATTTACATAAGGCAGTCTTCTATACAACCTACTGTTAGGGGATATAAAGTGCATCAAATATGTATCACACATCTAAAAAGTAGGAGAACTGTAGATACAATTCACAGAGACAAGAACTCAACTTCTTCACTATGTGATTTGGATAGGCTGAGTAAGAATATTACCAGTATTAATACAAATAATTTTGTTTCTTGAGTTCTCTGTGATGCCATAGTGCCTCTTTCTTCTCTAAAATTTGAATTCTTAATTTCTTTGGTAAATGTAGGCTTCATCTAGGTTTCACTGACAATGTACTACCATAAACTGTGAGGATACAAAACCATTATGTAAAAGAATGAATATTACAAACATTTTATTATTTTACTGTGATTTCTATGATTTCCTCACTTCTGGATCTGCTTACTACCCAGTTATTCTCAATGTCAATGGACATTTTTTAAACATAAAGTTCATATAGTTAGGGTTTTTTTGTTTTGTTTTTTGTTGGTTTTTTTTGTTTGTTTTTTTTTGTTTTTTTTTTGTTTGTTTGTTTGTTTGTTTTTTTTTAATAATAACCTGGATTGAAAACAATCTGCCATTTCAGAGTTGGATCCTTAATTGAACATCTTTGTTTAATAGCTTTTTCCTGCCAACGTATGAAAGAATCATACCGACCATACAGGAAGAAACAGCACTGTTTTATTACCACTCATTTGGAACTGCACAGCACTCCGCTGTTTGCCTAAGAAGCATTTCCAAAACCTGCTTTTCAAAGATTTTCAACCTTTAAAAAATCTGATGTTATGTCAAATTCTGTCACTCCTGAAATTTTCTTTTCTTGCTCTGACAGATCTTATCTGCTTATCTAGAGCACTACTGAATTAAAATCAGGGGATCTAGGAGAAGGAACTGGAGAAATGGTGCTTTCAAAGAAAAGATGATGCTAGGAACTTAGCTTTAATTCAGTTGCTTAGTTAGAGCATTTACTAAACAATGTTACAGACAAACTCATATACCACTAACTAGTGATTAATTTAGAAAATAATTAATTTTGGCATTACAGCAGTATTTAATGTTCAGAAAAGGATATATTTTCTTATGTAAAGACTGCAAGTCCCAATACCTCTGTTCCTTGTTTAATTCGTTCCATACAAAAGAGTGAGTGTTCTGCTGAATTCCAATCCTTTTTCTTCTTTATGACCTCTCCTTCAGTACAACTCATGTGCTTTTCAGTTTTGATGTTATAAAGTATTTAAAGACCCCTCCAAATTAAACTGTTCTAAGTACTAAGCCATATATCTTGGCATCAAGGTTCACATATGAAATAGTGTCAACCAGGTAGCAGAACTATATAGTCTGTGATAGAAAATTTGAAGGTAAAGAACAAATCTCAGTTTGTATCAAAGTTCAGATTAGGAATAAATAATGGAAATATTTATGCTTTCACCCATTATGGCAGGACATCCAATCACTGATTTACCAAACAGAGGCAGACATGAATAGGATTGTCACAGTATGCAGTAACATTGTCATTGAGAAATTATTTTACCTGGAGATTTATCTTCTATGTACTGCATAAATTATATGTAACTCATGTGCCAAATATATTGTCACATTCTTATACTTTTTCCAAAGAAAAACATTGTCAAGTACTTCCACAATCAGAATTAAGCCTTTTTAATGTTTTGAAACTCAAAATATAATTTTCTTAATTATTTGGCTTCTTTGAGATTCTTCCTGTCTTAAAAGTTATCTATACTTCTTAGATTGTGTTTTTAGAAATTCTTTCACATTCACAAGTGCCTCAGACTTCTCTAGGCTAAGCCTAATTCATTGTAAGTCTTCTTCTTATGTATCTCAAGTGTACAGTTGCTTCACCTCTCACAACCCTTATGTCCATGTCAGAAAAAGCTGTGATGATCCTCTCTGATAAGGATGGAGAAATGAGGGCCCGGAATGCTGGGGGCAGTGGGGTGGGCTGTCAGTGGGACTATGCCAGCTGATGAGGAAGTGTGCAGGGGAAGGGGGTCAGGGAGGAACAAAGGCAGTATAGAAGAGGCTGGTGACATAAAAAATGTGGATGGTCCTTATGTCTGCCTGACCAAATCATATACCTGATCAAGGCAGTCAGTCTTGTATTCTCATTAACTGTTATCTTAGCTAGCTATCTGCATAATCCCACCCTCTGTATAAGTGCATATGTCCTTTGGCTAGCAAGCCCTGGGCTGGTCCAGGCAGGGACTAGGAGATTCATGGGGTGAACAAGAGGGCCTGGAAACCCAGGAATTGGAAAATTGTGTGTGTGCCCTGCCACTGGTGACAGTGGAAGGTTTAGACAAATTTATTAAAAAAGCCCTGTAGTTGAATCATGAGATGCAGAAAGGACTCCCTTGCTTTCTAAACTTCTTCTCAGAGAGGAGTCTAGGTGGTTTTAGTATAATTTAACATCAAGACAGCATTCTGGCACCAGCAGTTGAACTTGCATGATAACTTGCATGATGGCTTGCATAATATGCATTCTCTGATTGGATTTTTCATCTTATCAAGGTGGGGCTATCCTGCAACATGCCCCCACCAGTGACCTCTCTCTGCCAAGAAGACACTGAGCTGCCTGTGCTTGCGCTATAACGTAGGTGCTGTTGAAGGCATTCTGATCAGTTTTGCCCTTTAGTAGGCCTCGTAAAGGGGAAAGTGACAGCTCCATCCTCCATCCTGGGTTCCTGGATGGGCTTCAGCAGGAGACAACAGTTCCTAATCTCACATAGAGGAAATTACCCTGTCTTTTTAGACTTTACGGTCTCTGAAGAGCCTAAATTTTCCCACAGAGAAGAAATCTGAGGAGACGTAGGTTCCCTGGGCAGTTAAGCATCAAAATGTCACAGATCAATGTTTGTGGAATTTCTTTTCTTTGAATTCTAGAAAAAAGTGTTAATTTTCAGTCTGATCCTCTTTTGTGTAAATTATTTTTTTCTTCAGACTCAAGAAGCTGCTCTTACATGTTCTTGGCTCTTTTCCTACAGTATGCCAGTCTTTGAAAAATAGCAGCATTTGTACAAAGAAGGCTGACTTGAAAATTTTCTTTATTTGACTTGAAATTAATTCAGACAGGTTATTATAGGGATTGAGTTTAATGTGATGCTACATTTCTCATAATATAAGAAATTGAACTAAATGAGGAAAACTACATTTTTGCTGTTTATCTAAGAGAGAAAAAAAGTTTAATGTAGGCTTTTTACTAACTTTCAACCTCTAAGCATTAAAATGTCACTCATCATAATTTATTTCATATATTTTTCTAATTAATATGAGCAAACTAAGTTTGGATTTAAATACCATGAATTTCAAGTTAATTAAAAAAGAAAAACATGTCTCGTATTGATATTATGCTTTCCTTAAAATTACAGATTCTGACAATGATTCACACATTCTCTTACATTTACATGTTATTTTGGGAATCTTGGAGGCTGTTATCTTTGGGAAGATAACACTACACTGTGTGAAAAATTCATGTGTAGAGTTTTTAGCTTAGTTCAATGCAGATCGGCTCTATGCTTCCTCATGACATGTCATCACTTTTATATAAAGAAAAGTAGTAGGAAAAAATTAACATGAAAATAAAAGAATATTAAAGGCACACTCTTTGTAGTTACAATAAAGAGAGGGAGTCAAGACAAAAATTATAATTTTCAGGTATTAAATAGGTGACAGACGTGAGTTTGGTAACAAACTATATACATCCTTAAAGTTGAAGCTTGTCATAAATTGAAAATGTTAAAAAAGTACAAAATACTTAAAAGAGTAAAAACTGATATGAGTATTTAGAATGTGGTACAAAATGAGCAAAGCTTAAAGACAAGAGGTACAGACTGACATCTGAAAACCAGGAGTTCCTCAGAATAATACCTGTTTTACTCTGACACTTAAAACCAGATTCTTAGCTCTGCAGGCTACAATGCTGCTGAAGGCTTCTCCAGGTACATTATGATGACAGGTAAAGCTTATGAACTTCTTGTCCAGAACATCAAACCCAGCTGAACTCTGTGTGTATGTGTGTGTGGAAGAAAAAGAGAGAAAGAAACAGTTTATATTACATGTAAAGGTAAAATGCAAAATGTTAATATAACAATGTATTGAAAGGAAAACTCCACATTACAGTGCCTGGGAAACAAAAATAAAAAAATAATTATAGAACAGGGGAAGATTTTGAGGTGCTCATACTTTTGACATATTTGTATCTTGTTTAGATCTGGAGCTGAAATCACATTTTAGTTTCTGTAAGCGAGCTTCCTACCCAAATTAATTTCAACTTTTAACTTCAAAGATTATTGCCATTCCTTTAGACAAAATAACTTATTTTTATTTATTGTAATCTAGAGCTTACTGAGGTCAATTTCTATTTCTCAAAACCATCCTTAAAAAGCTTTTGCAAAATACAAGTTGAAAGAATATCTGTTTAAATTTATAGATTTAAGCAGTAATTTTCATTAAATTTTGTGATGAGTCAGCATCAAAGGGACATAAATAGAGAACAGACTGTGTTTTCAGTAAAAACTAAGGTGCTTTCTATACATATTAGGATAATTCTAGGAATATAAGTTGCACATTGTAATATTTCAGACATTCAGATAGTATCATGTTCATAATGAGAGCTGAATAAGAGGACACAAATTCTATATATATGATACATTTCTTTAGTAAAGTTTTAAACTGAGGGTTTAACTGTGTGACTTGAAACTTTATTATTCAAGTAAAGGAGTATTTCTTTCTTCCAAACTCATATGAAAAATGTTAAGAGAATAGTAAGGTTGCAAAGTCAAGAACAGCAGAAAAAGGAATTTAAATAATTAAGCTACCTCTTGAAATCTGATATGTGTTGCATTATTCAAAACTATCTTCTTATTAAGACAATGATCAGCTTGAGACCACAGATTGCTGAAGGCCTCCAGCAAAGTTAGTCCAGGGATTTGTTAGTCTTCCATTTTTATGTCTTAACTACAAGTGACAGTGCACCAGAGGAGCAAGATCGATAAAATAAATACAAAATTATACCACCTAAAATGTGTCAGTATGCAGTATGCTGATGCAGAAAAGGATCACATTAAGTGTGAATATTTTTCAGAGCAAAGAACAAAGTAGCTGAAAGCATGTTAGGAAAAATATAGAGGTTTTTCCTAGAGATTTTAGGAGCAACATAATTGTATTAATTTCTGAAATATGGAACCTTGGGAAAACAAAAGAATAGATACAACTTGCATTTTTATACTAACCGATCACTTAGTTTTACCTGTTTTCTTACTATTTAACTATTTTTTGGAAAAAAAGCACCAGAATCCCATAAAAAAAACCAGTTGAAGGGACTTCAAAAAATTCTACCCACATAGTTTTAGAACTATAACTTGAAAATTATCTAAATAACTTGAAAACACTTTATATTCAGGAGAAAGAAAAGACCAAAACCCCACAAAAAATCTGACATAATGCTTTTTTTAATTTTTAAATTTTGTCCACGTTATTAACAGTTTCTATGAAAAATATGGGCTTTTAACACAAAATCTTCACCCAAGAAAATTACCACAGTTTTACTTGATATTCAAATCAAATGACAGTTGCAGCTGCAAATATATTTGAAGAAAGAAACTGCAAAGGAAATTGGACTGGAGGCGCAGCTTCCATCTAGATTTCAGTTCACACTCTAATGTTGATTGTTTCCTAAATTCAAAACCACTAATTTCTATGATGAAGCTTGTTACATTTCTATAAGAATGTGCCTAATGCAAGTATGGGAACAATATAAACAGCTCCTGCAGAGTTTATTAGCATTTTTGAAGATTCCATCAACATTTCAGAAGATGTTTATATCACCATTATCTCCACATATTACTGCCAGACTGCTACACTTTTCTACTCTCTATCAATAAGAGTGACTGCTTCCTAAACTAGTTCTTAAAGAACAACAGCAGGGAAGCCTCTGAACTCTTAACTCAGGGGTCTGACATGGACCTGTCCTTTTGCACAAATATCTATTTATTTTATGTACCTATGCAATTCATGTTTTCAAACCATCTGTCTTCAAAGAACAAATATGACTTTATGAAAACAAATCTGAAATTCTTAAACCTCTTGTGTCTTCACAGAATTCTTGTACCTTCTGGACATCTATCTGAAATCATTCGAATTGCTTACTCTGGGAAGTTCTATGACAGTCCTGAAATTGTTGATTCAAAGTAAATAAGTTCCATGAATAAGAACTAGACCAGTGTGAATCTAAAGAACTTCCTTATCTCTCCCCATACTCATTTGTGATATATCATGAAAACTCCAGGATACAGTAAGAATTTATTTTAGATTACTTTATTAATTTTCAATTTCCCATAATCATTTTGGGATAACTCCTGGTAAAAATAGTGCAAAAGTGACTTATTTTTTCCTTTTAATGTAGTTCGTACAGTCACATTTTGTTTTACTTTCATTTTTCTCACTTCTGAGGGCTTCTAAGAACAAGCTTTGTTCCTTTCACAGTTGTCTTTTTGAAGTAGTTGATAAAAAATGCTTTTGGTGATTTGGAAACCTGAAGAGTTTCTTGCTTGGAGAGAGAAGCAGTAAAAACTCTGAATCTTTAGAACTTGCTTGCTTTGAAGTCAAAGGCCTCAGTGGATCCAAGTTACAGTAGCTAGTACTTGAGGTTCCTGCTATACCAAAAATTGCCCAACCAGCGAGCTGGGCAGCTCCAAAGACATTTGACTCTTATAGAGCTATTACAAGCCTAGTTGGAAGGTTAAAGTTCAACTTAGAGTTACTGTTAAATCACTCATGTTCACTTGTCTATAAGCCACAACTAACTTGATTCTGTGTTTCACACAGAACAGACCACATGGTCTAACACCCTACACTTCTTTCATTGAAGGACCACGGCACACCTTTGTAAAATACATCTTCAACTTTTGTAACACTTCTCTGACCAAGCTTTCCTTTAGATCTTCAGAAAAGTCTCAGAGGTTGCAAGAACAATATGTTCTGACTTAAGTTAATAACAGGGCAAGTGCCAGAGGTATGTGGAGTGCCCGGACTATACCACAGGTGGTGCTCTTATGAAGCTATTAGGATTACTAGGGAGTTGCCCTCTCATAAAAGCAGGAATGCAGTACACACCGGGAAAAAAAGAATACAACTGGGCAAGGACACAGATACTTTAAAAGAGGAGGAAAAAAAAATAAATTTGTGCAATGCTTCAGAAAAATACTTAACCTTTGATGATCAGAGCACATACTAAGACAGCAGCTTTTTGACAAACAGTGATAAGCACAAAACCTCAATTTACTGTGTATTGAACCTACTCATTTGAGGTACTCACTTGTCACTGTCCAATGCACAAGAAGGCAGAACAAAGAGGACTTCCAAGCAGGAAAATCTTATGTTTATTTTTCTGTCAGGGAGTTTCTGTAGTCCATTTCTTTTCTTGCCTTTAGCCTAGCAACAGCATCCTGTACTACCAGGGGGTTATAGAAAATTTACTTTGACTAATACAGAATCAAGGGAAAGAACAGAAAGAAGTGTGCATTTCTCTTATTTGAATGAATTATATATAACCTGTTTACTTTCAGTATTGCATTTTCAAGATTGCCTTAATTTCAACATCTTAAACAGGGCAAAGCCCTTAATAAACAATAACAGGCCCATTTTACTACTTTGAGGTAAAAAGAAGAGTAAAAATTGATTATGTAACTTTGTGAAAAAACAGATGTAATCAATGAAAAGTCCCATTGATTAAAAATGGGATGGCACTCAGTCTTTATGCGGTATGACTAGCCCATAACATATCTAAGCACCTATCTAGCTATCTATATAAAATAAAACAATAAAAGATAAGAAAAATGTTGCAAAATGGATGAAGAAGAGATGTGGTGGGAAAAAAAAAAAAAAAGGTCTTTGGAAACATATATTTACCTCCACACCTCAAGTGTCAGTGACCAGAGAAAAGACAATTAAAACTGAGCGAGAAATCAGTAGTTTTAATAGACACCTGCAGAATAGGTTAGATCTCCCAGAATAAGTTAGATATCTAACATTTTTAACAGCAACACCTTTAAGTGTTTCTAGAAACTCAGGATGACTCACCATCTCCTTGGTAACAGCTTAAACAATTTCCAATCCATTTACCTAAAGTATAACTCATAGATGACCAGAAGTATAGACCTAAAATAACAACGTATTCCTATTCCTATCCCAAACTTGAAGGTCGAGGAAAAAATCTGTATTTCTTTGTTATATATTTTTCTGTCTCATGTAATTTGATAATAGCTTATCAGTAAGGCTGTGTGGAAGTTTCAAAACCAAGTCCAAAGGAGAGGGGAGAGGTAAATCTATCCTCTTACACTGAATGCAAAATCTGCTCAGAACTGCTGAAATTATTTCTTGAAGAAATGACACTCTGGAGCAGCAAACAATTCATTTCCATTAACAAACAATTCTTTTCCATTAGAAAACAAAATCAAAGTCACATCTTTGTTCTGAACCCTCAGAAACTCATGTTTGCATACCTCAACGTTTTCAGGGGTCATTTATAAAGGAATATTTTATTAATGAGTTTCAATTTTTTATCTAGGTTATTATGACTGCCCTTTGTAAAATATTGCAATGTGACCCCAAATATTGTGATAATAAATTTCCAGCAAAGAAATGGGCATATTTTCCAATTGAAAAATATAAGTAAAAAGAAATATTTTCAATTAATATAATTTAGACATAATGACAAAAAAACTAGGAAAATAATCCCCATTCAATTCTGATGTCTACTACTAAAATAGCCAGCTGAGCTACTGGGTGTCATTTACTTGATTTTTAAAGCATTACATAAAGTGCATAATTTCCCCTGCAAATTAGAGTTTAAATGACAACTGAAATTTCAGGTCATTTTTCCAGATGTTATAAAGTTTTATATGTAATTGTAACATCTCCTTCTAAAGTAATAAAGGTACTTTGAAAGTTATTCTTTGATTTCAAAAAGACCTTTTAAAGTCATGAAGATAATGTCAAATCTGTTTCCAGAGTTACCATAGGAGTGTTAAATAACAAAAGATTCTTTCACATTCTCAAAAGTTGAAGTTGTTTGTTTTTTTCTAAATTGCCTATTTGGTGATCCTTTGTAGAGCTTGCCTCACAGTAACTAGGGCATTTATTTGTCACATGGAAGGCTGAGGGTCAAGACCTTGTTCCAACTATATATACAATTACTTATGCAAAGTCAATCAACTTTAGCAGGAGTAATACCTTATCAGGAATACACTGGTAGTGACCTGGACATGGAAGGATGGCAAAACAAGAAACTCAGTAATTTTCTCATCCCAAAATCATGTAAAAATGATTTATGCAATTTTCAATTGCACAAAAATCTTGAGATTTTTTTTTTCCCTTTGTTTTCTCTATGTTAACCTAAATTCTACTTTTGGGCTTAATAAATACAGTAAGATATGTTGCTATGAAAAGTTTTAGTTTCCACTGCATCATGTAGTATCATCCTTTGTAAAAAAAAAAATCAAACACATAGCACTTCCCAGGATGTAGAAAGTGCCATTTTCCACTACAACCTCTACAATAGCGAGATAATGTCTCTACAAATGTAAAACTGTCCTTCTATATGGAAACTCTCCTACTTTGATGTTTCTCTTCTTTTCAGAAATGCTGTTGGGATAGACTTTGAAGATTCTGTGAAACTTGTCTATGATTTACAAATATTTCATTCTTCTTCAGGCTGGTATTAATCTGCTACAGGTCATCTGCTACAACTTTTCAAATCCCAGAAATGTTCACACAAACTCAGCATGAAGTGACAATTCTAACATATTCTGGAAATATCTTTAAACTTAAAATGGATACACATTGTGTACACAGCCAGTTTTATACATCTCAATCACAATAACTGTGTGCAAATGATGTGCAGCAAATCTGTCCGTAGGTCTTCCAGAAATCAGAAAATAATAATTTTATTCTGACCAAGGATTATTAGACAAGGTAACATTCATACAATTTGTGTCACAGCATTTTAAATCTGTTAAGTTATATTGTAAGAACATCTTCCTTTTTAGTTGACTTCTTCTGACGGCTGAAAGTGTTGATGTTGTAGATCATTCCCAAGAGCCTGTTAAGAGTATGAAAAAGAAAATTTAAATATTAAAAAGATGTCTGAAATAGTTCATTTTGGTGCAAAATCACTGAAAGGTTTTTTTTTTTTTTTTTTTCTTTTTTTGTTTGTTCCTCTTTTGGTGAAGTGGTTTTTTTTGTTTGTTTGGTTTTTTGTTTGTTTGTTTGTTTGTTTGTTTGTTTAATTGTGTGTGTGGGAAATCCTTTCAGGTTTTACTGAGACAGACCTTGAGGTATGACTCTTTTATTTTTTGTTTATACCAGATGCTTATTTTTTTTACAAATCAGTTTTTCATGAAAAATCATTTTTAATAGACCACATTGTTACTTTTTCTTTCTTATTCTCAAAGAATCCAGCTGTGCTATTCACATACAGAATACCTTTAGTCAAAGACCTCTACAGATATAGAGCATAAAGAGATCCATAGATTTTATTAAAGTCTTAATTTTTTCAAACTTTATAGAGGAAGGAGAATAAATATTTGATAAAAAATACAAAGGAGTGCAGGGAAAACTGAAACAGTAGTGGCTAATAGAACAGGTTGAGGATAAGGGAAACTTCATGGAAGACTTTGAAAGAGGAATATGAATTACTTTGATAGATGACTATCCAAGCCATGCCAGATAGCACAAAAATATTGGTTTGAAAATGTATTTGTTGCAAGGGGTTGTGAGAGACTGGAAAAAATTATTACTGCCTTGAAACAATCAAGGTGTGTGTGGGAGGGTGTAGGACAAGGTCTGCAATAGTGGGATGGTGCTCTGCTCCACACCACACTCCTGAGAGCCCGTGGGACAGCCCCAGAGTGAATGTCAGTCATTGGCACACCAGAAGCAACGACCCACTCCCCACGCCTGGACCCCCTAACCCAGCTCCAGAATGGCTATCAGACCAGAAGTCCTACAGCGAGATGAGGGGCCACAGGAGCCCAGAGCAGATAAACATCATTGCACAAAGACACACGTGGTTGCATACCTACTGTCTTGAATCTGTAGCTGCTAAGACCATGCAACAACCAAAGCAGTAGCTATAGTCTCTCTCTCCTTCTCTCTCTCTCTTCTCTTCTAATTTCCCCTTCTTGAAATCTGGGTTCCTTAAGGTTGGATGGGCTGGAGTTTGTGCTGTAGGTGTTTTATGAAATTCTTTATTGTGATGGAATGTTGCCTTTAAAATTTGCCAAGTTCCCTTATTTATTAAAGTCTGCCAGTAAAAGTTTGTTGTCTAAATTCCTGAAAAAATGTTGTCATGTTTTTCCTTTGCACTCCCTCAGAGTGTAAGAAAACCCCAAAGCCCCTTGAAGTGACTTGGCAAACAAGTCTGGGGCTTTACAGCAGTGACAACTGTTTTGTTACAGGTCAACAGTTAATTATTACAAAGAAAACATGAACAGTGGGTTAGATAGATCTTTCTTCTCATATTTTTAAATCTTCTTTGGAGTAAAACTTACTATTCTATAGACTATCAGTGCTGACATAGTTACTACAATACAATGTGTATAATTATTTTGTTGGTGTCAGAAACTGAAAGGTAGCTCTTTCAGTACAACATTATTTGATTTAAACGATGTAAATTCCTACCAGCTAATTCTGGTAGACTTCCATCAACAGTATATATAGAGAGGAATACCTCTCCAAACAGTAAGCCCAAAGATATCAGGAGCCAATTTACTTTATTTATACAGACCTTAAAATAGGATGCCAAAGTTTGTCAATGTTATTACATTAATCAAATTATGTTTATTTGTTTTTGAACCTACATTTTAGGAGGTATGTATACAACAATAGGTGAAATTCTGCATATTAAGAAAGGGTTTTAACAGCTCAGTTCATATTCCCATATAGGAACCACTCTTCATAAAAAATAGTCTTAGATTTCCTGGTGTTTCATTTAGCAGTCTCTATAATATGTCTTGACTACAATTCAGGCAATGGGTATTTTATATATAGGGCTTCTTTGAGTAAGATAAGTATATATTTGTCATGTAAGACCAGATTTTCACAGTATTAGATTTTGATAATAGTGATATTTAGAACAGGATGCAAATTGTTGTAACACAAGCAAAGACTCAAGTTTCTCTGACAAGTGCTCCTCAGAAAAAATTATAAAAGGTGTTTAAAAATGGTCTCTCTCTTTTGGAGATAGCTAGGCATGCTTAGGTTCTTTTCTCATGTTGTTTTCTGGCAAAGGCCAGGCCTAATTTTACATTCATGATGGCCATCAGAATGAATTAGATTTAGAGAGAGATGGTACTCCTAACTCATTAACATAAAAACCATATTTCCTGACATCCTGTCTAGATCAACTCTATCTGATTAAAAAGAAAGAAGACTCAAACTTACCTCTGATCATGGTTTTTGCCTTCAGCAGTGGTCATGATTTTTCCTTTGAGCAGTGCTTTGAAAAGGAAATAATATAAAAAAGAACAAACTCACATATTTAGGGGTTATTTCATACTATCTGTATGAATATTTGGGCTATCATTCATTTTTATTCCACATTTCATGATAATGTTTGAGATCATAAAATACCTGCAATGCATTTTAGAAATATCCATTATATTCAGACTGATTCTGTACAGGAAGTTTTGCTAATGCAATAGAAAAAAATAGTTAGGAAAGAATTAATAGATCACTGATTGAGTTATCTATGCATTTGCAGAAGTAATGCAAACCAAGGTTCCCTTAATAAAGCATTAAGATTCTGATTTAAATAAGCATATACTGGGCTTCGGTGAACATCACAAGTCATTGGCTTAATTCATAACTATATATTTAAATTCTCCTAATCTATAAATACTGTGGAGGATAATAGTTGCTACAGGACTGTAGCAACTGTCAAATAATTGTAAAATGGAATTAATGATGTTGAATACTATAGCTGCTGTTTGAGCTATTTTTATCAGAATGTATGTGTGAGCAATTTTTAATTTCAGATCCAGACAGTCATACAATGAGTTACTGGCAGAATCGGGACGTGAAGTTATACAGCTTATCCTTTGTGGGAAGAATTTTCAATGGATTTGAGCAAACACTGCAGCTTCTAACCACAAAGAAGGCATTTTTAGTGGAGGAATACAAGCTTATGTATTTCTGCACAACATTGGTTGGTTTCAAGAAGCTAAGAATGGCAAGCTGGTTTCATGCTAATAAGTAGAAGACCGAAGTGTGAATAGCTGAGGATTCTAAACCAGCAGAGGATATTTTAAAAGGATAAAGTAACTCTTTCTGGGGTCTTATTTTTTGAACAAGGAGGCAAAAAGGAAGAAATTATTTTTTTTTTATGCTCTTTATACTGGAGAAAGTAAGGAGCAGTTAGTAATTAACTGTCCATAAAGTAATAGGAAGTCTATGATAGAGGTTGGAACTAAAGCCAGACTGATTATGTCCCAGTTTGGTGCATTAAACAGAATAATTTCTACAGCAACTCTCTGAAACTATTTTCCTTCTAAAAGTATCCCTTATTCTATGAATAGAAATCATAATTTAGACCAATTACTACTTTCTTATGCCAGTGAGTACAGTTGAGCAGAGAGATAGCAAGGTCATTGTCACTACTAAAAAAGTACATTATAGTTGTCAATTTCTAGTGCACTGTTTAGACAGCTCCAAAACTCCAGCAATAGTTGTTGCTGCAAAAACAGCAATTAATGTTTTTCCAACTCAATCATCTGTTCAAAATATCATTTAATAATGGATTTCTGTTGGAGTGGCATGAGAATAGGTATCTTCCAAGGCATAAGCAATCCAAGGGGAAGTGCAAAGTGCTGTTCCAGGGGCAGAACATCCCCATTCACTGGTACATGCCGGGGCTTGATCAGCTGATAAACAACTGTGCAGAAAATGCCCTGGGAATCCCGGTGAACACCAAGTTAACTGTGAACCAGAAATGTGTCTTTGTAGCAAAGAAGACTAAAAGTATCCTGGGATGCATTAGGATTGTTGTCAGGAAGATAAGGATGTGATCCTTCCATTCCATTCAACATTGCTGAGGCCACACCTGGAGTACCATGTCCAGTTCTAGGCTCCTCAGACGAAGAGAGATGTGGACATACCAAGAAGAATTCAGCTATGAAGGGCCACAAAGGATCACGAAGATGATTAAGAGATTGGAGCATCTCTTATAGGAGAAAAGGCTGGAGAAAAGAAGGCTCAAAGGGGTAATTCATCGCAGTATAAAAATATCTGAAAGGGATAATGACAGTCAGGCTCTTTTCACTGGTGTCGAGAGACAGAACAAGAACCAACAGGAAGAAACTGAAACACAGGACATTCTGTTCTGAAACATAGGACATTCTATCTGAACATCAGGAAACACATTTTTTTACTGTGAGGGTAAAAAAAAAGACTAAGTACTGGTGCAAGTTGCCCTAAGATATTGTAGCATCTCCATTACTGGAGATATTTAGAAGCCATCTGGACATGGTCCTGGGCAGTCCTGGCAGGTAACCCTGCTGGATCTGGGACATTGGACCAGATGACTTCTAGAAGTCCCTTTCAAACTGAACCAATCTGTCATTCTGTGTTTTAGGTAAACTGATGGATTTTACAGGGACTAAGATGAAAAAAGTGAACAACTTATCAGAGTCCTGTATTTTATTAACAAGCCAAAACACAGTTTACATCAATGAAGAGGAATATGAATACTAATAATCAAATCAAGTCTTCAGAAACAGATTAGGCAGGATCCAATCCTTACCATTTATTTGTGGGTGTAAAGGATGCTGAAACAGAAACTAAATTTCATATTTTCAAAAATTCTGCAAAACTAAAATTTTATATAAACTCAAAGGAGAAATAAAGCAAGGTCACGCTGATATTCCTACCAGCAGATTTACTACTGCTGTAACCAGCACTCCTCAGAAATACTCTGTGGAAGAGCCTTGCTATGACACAGCAGTCACCATTCTTGGGGGTTCAGGCCTCCCTTAATTGTGAGTTCTAAGCTCAGCTGGGATCACACTTGATTCAGAAAATTAGGTACTAGGTAGGCTTTCAATTCCTGCATATATACAAATTTGACCCCAAATACTCTTTAAACTAAATTCTTAGTTATTGCTTATTTTCCCCTCTTTTGCCAGATATTTCACGACAGAAATTCATGGACTGTTCCAAGGAACAATTTTTATCTTGATAAATTTATGTAAAGTGACCTGTAGTATCCTATTCCACATAATGGTTTTCAGGAAGAACTGACCTTTCCCAAGAGTGCAGTTATTTATTTTTCTATCAGGAAATATGTTTGTCCATTTAATCTGGAAGAATATTTTATCACAATAACTACAGGGACATCATCTAAAATAAGCCCTTAATGGAAGCCCTAAATCTGGCATCTCTTATAGCTACCTTCCTGCACATATAGAATTTTTTAACATGGGAAAACACTAGTGAAAGAAGTTATGGATGTGAATATGCTTTGAATGTATACATCTGTGAAACTAACTGTAATTTTGAAAATGGTTTAAATCAATCTGAAGAATAAGAAAAGGCACGTGCCAGATTTTGCTGATTTGTAATCTTATTTGTACAAACAATACAGGGAAGATAAAGGACTACAGAAGACCAGTATTTGTGGAAACAACTGGGGTCTTACTGCTCTTTTTAAAAACCATTTTGAAAGCAAATTTAGGTTGGTGAAAGACACAAAAAAGAAGGAAGAAGGTTATAATGAAGAAATTCTATTCTAGCTCTGATGAAGGTATGTGTTGTAAAGAGAGATCTTTATGAAAGCCACATAATTTAAAGAAAGAACACTCTGACAAGAGGAGTAGATTGCTTTATAGCATGTCAGCACACTTTTTAAGAGAATGCCCTGTTAGAAATAACTAAAATTAAAACTTGCTATTTTTGATCCCTTATTAATGTTCATATCTATCAAACAACACAACACTTTTATTATTTTCCATTTTTCCTTGTGCTTCTGAGTATAGTTGCATGTGAATAAACCATTTTGTAATCTACCATGGTCATTGAAAACACAAGTTCTAGATACCGAGTTTAATGTACTGTAAGGGAAGAATTCTGCATTCAGAGAAAGTCGGATCTCTATATACCTCTTTTAGAGGGTATTTTTCAGGTTTCCAGTCACATAGAAAGGACATCTCCTTAGGTTAAGCGACTTTCCATTTTTCCACTTGTGCTTGGTGGACTAACACAGAAGTAAATCTGGCATGCAAACAAATAGGAAAGAAAAGCAGGAAATCCTCTGATGTTATTATCCCTCCATGTACAAAGCCCACTATGAAAACCACCCCACTTAAAATTCATTGCTCACAGAGCGCCTCAGAGAGATTTGATCCTGGCCTTATAAATGCTGCCCTTACAGCTTTGTGTGCTTCATTCCTAAGATATTCCTATAATGAATGTGAGAGAAGGGGATAGTGTCACAATAAAACCAGCTTTTCTGGGTGAGATGAGAGCATTTTCTTCTCACTATATTACACAGGTGATTTTCTTAACATAATCTATAAGAAGTATTTATACTTTTAGATCAGTGTTTGAATTGCTACATTGTTGAAACCTTGGCTTTGACTGTCAATTGTTGTTTTGAGTTATAGAGCAGATATTTCTTCATGGACATGCAATGGTAGCAGCTGCAGCATATTTTTTTTCATCACTGTGCATGATACATAGCAATTTACACAGATTTAAAATCACTAGTCATTACTGTCAAACTTATGTACCCATTTTAAGATCCCTTATCATAGCATAAAAGACTACAAAGCAGCAGGATAGTAGCAGGATCACTATCATTTATATAAAATGTACATGAGTTTTCAGTTGAGTTGCTTTAAAATTCATGTATATTTTGTCTCTGAACCGTAGAGTCATTAGGAATGAAAATCTTAAAAGCACAAGTCATCTTATCCTAACAATGAACATACTTTTTATTTGAAGCAGCAGTAAGAGAAAACTAAGCATTATGTCTCTCTGATCCCTGCTGGTTTATGATTTTTAGAGCTTTACTAATGCAGAAAAATTTCAGACAATTGCTTTAATTGTGTGACTAGTAAGCACCGAGCTGTTCCTTTTGATAAAACCTCCTCATTGCATTCTAGTCAGTATTTAACAAAAGCGAAGATCACAACTAATAGCTGCATAGTCACACATCTCTTTGTTTTAAAGTGATTTTCCCTGAATACAAACAACCTTTAATTTTCACCTCAAGATAAAATTTATAATCTCTCTCTTAGACCTTTCCAAGTATGCTATTTTGCTGGTTTACAAAACTAATCAGTATAATAATCCTTTGTATTTATGC
>JAWWEE010000074.1:135499622-135520903 GCA_035221455.1 Xenops minutus | reverse complement strand
TATGCTATTTTACTGGTTTACAAAACTAATCAATATAATAATCCATTGTACTTATGCAGCATCCTTAATCTCAGTGTCCCCAAGTGTTTAAAGAATATTCCTTAGTTTTTATAAAAGACTTGTAAAGGAGTTGATTTCTGGGTCAAATCTGTCTGTACAGCTATGCAGCTCCAGGGAGCTCATTCATCTTCACAGACTGTGCAATCACAGAAGCTACCCTGTAATTGGAAAGGCTGTGTCTAACTCACAGAAACAGAAGCGACTTTTAGACAACCTCTGTACTTGATAATAACTAAGAAAAAAAAAAAAAATAAGAAAAAAAAAAAAAAAAAAACACACGAAGTGCAGCATTTCACATTCCCCTGATTCTTAGAGATAGACTGTCTCCCCGTATTCCTGTTGAAAATTTTAAAAAGCATCAGCAGAGTAAAATATTCAGTTCGGAAGTGACTTGTGTAATCTGAACTTGAGCTGTTTTTCCCACCTTAAGCTTACTGAAATATTCTTAGCACAAACAGCATAAGATGATGTGATTTTTGTAAAAGGAAAACAGAAAAAAAAAAAAGCCTCCTTTTAATTTCATGTGACCCTTTTTAATTACCCTTCTAGTTGTCCTTTTTTTTTTCTTTTTTCTGTTTATGTGGTATTGATTTTAATTTCTTATTCACCTGTTCAACAAGTGGGTTCAAAATGTGCAGAAATACTTGAACATATAATTATTTTAGTTATGTATGAAATCAGATTTATAAGTGAATCTTTGCAAGACTAGGTATCAATGTTACAATAACTGTAAGGAGAATGAAAAGTAAATATTTTGGAAAATTTAAAGTCATCAAGTGAGCAGATGAATTGAAAATACTGCTATTGCTAGGAAAAGAACTCCCTCTGTAATATTTAGCAGTTTCATTCTTATAGATGTGTTCAGACTGGTAAAGGAACTAAGCTGTGTGCTGTCAGTAGACATCCTTGTGCTTCTTTAGTTCCTACAGGCTGTGCTAAGATCATGTGCATAGGATGGGTGCAAACCATTTAGGGAAAAGGCATATGCAGTTTGATGATGACTCATCAAGAGCAATTAGAAGGAGTGTTTTAATATATTCTATAATATGTTATATATTACATATTATATATTTTTATATAATCAATATTTCTTGTAATGTGTAACATATTATATATGCATATTATAGGAAGATAGAATTATGAAATGACTGAATCATTTAGATTGAAAAACACATTTAAGATCAAGTCCAACTGTAAACCTAGTCCTGCCAAGTCCTGAAACACCACTAAACCATACCTACATGTCTTTTAAATATCTCCAGGGGTGATGACTCCACCATTTCCATGGGTAGCCTGTTCCAATGCCTGACAACCCTTGAAAGGAAGACATTTTCCTAAAATCCAATCTAAAATTCCTCTGAGGCCATTTCCTCTTGTCCTATCAGCTGTTACTTGGGAGAAGAGACCAACCCCCACCTGGATACAACCTCTGTTCCCACAGTCGTAGAGTGCAAGAAGGTCTCACCTCAACCTCCTTTCCTCCAGGCTAAAGACCGCCAGCTCCTGCAGCTGCTTCTCATAAGCCAGGATGCCACTGGCCTTCTTGGCCACCTGGCCACACGACTGCCTCCTGTTTAGCCAGCTGTTGACCAACATTCCTAGGCCCTTTTCTGCTGGGCATCTTTCCAGCCAGTGTTCCCCAAGTGTATCAAGATATTTTGATTTCTCAAACCTGATGTTTGCTTTAGCCCTGTGCATATTGGAAATAGAGGCTATACGTAACTCCATAAGCAACTTTCCAGTCCTCCAAAGCATATTCAGTCACAGAGTGGCTGGAAAACTTTTCTTCTGGCAATGTAGACAAAAGACTCAGAAGAGTGAGTGTCAAGTGCCGGTGAACAAAAGTAAAAGCAGCAGCTACAACAGCCCAGAGCAGTGATTCTGCTTCTGGATGAACTCCAAATACCTTGCTGAGTGGAGCATCAGCAATATTTTTCAAAGCAGACTTACCTTCACAATGTAGGGAACATTTTACATTTAAGTTCCTTGAAATTTAGAGCCATTAACTTTTCAGAAGTCTTAATACTTTCTCTACCTGCTCTGTTAATTATCAAGGTATTATTCTTCCTCGCACACCCACATGATCCTTCTCCATGATCCTGGAATGAATTCATCATGTTGACATTTTGACAGTTCACTAAGTTCCAAGCAGTAGACTACAATGTCATAAACAGATTTTGCTGAAGAATAAAGAATAAGGTTGAAGTGGAAAGAGAAAGAACAACAGTGACTGAGGGAAAATAGAACACTTCTGGCACAGAAAATTACTCCCAGGACCACTATCTTTTATCTTCCTAACTTCTTTCCACAGACACAGATGTACAAACATAAATGTTTGCATACATAAATTTGTGCAATTCTTTTATCACCATGTTCCATTATTCTTCTCTTGCTGATACTCAAAAAAAAAAAAAAAAAAAAAAATTAAACAAGTGCCTATTTTATAAAAAAAATACTATCAGATTTTCTTGTACATTTGACCATTTAGTATAAACTCTAAGACCAAAGAGCAAAAACCAATATTCCTTTAACTTCGTGTTATGGTATAGTTTCCAAATTGCTTCTGTGACTATGATGAACACCATAGGCCTTCATATTTCCAGCACTAATTTATTAATATTCAGAGCTATTTTGTAGATCACAAAAAAACAAAATTCATATTTACTGGACAAAACATTTATTAAAAGGTTTGTTGACACAATGCTTAACCTTAAAAAGTTAGATTAGTCAGTTTACATTTTAAATCTACCTTGCCTCCTTGTATGCTTCATAGAATCATAGAATGATTTGGGTTGGAGGGGACCTGAAAGATCACGTAGTGTCAAGCCCTCCTGCCATAGGCGGGGACACCTTCCACTAGATCAGGTTGCTCAGAGCCCCATCCAAGCTGGCCTCAAAGATTACACGGATGGAGCAAGCACAACCTCTCTGGGCAACCTGGTCCAGTGCCTCACCACCCTTACAGGAGAGGTGTTTCTTCCTAACATCTAGTCTAAACCTACCCTCTCAGTTTGAATCCATTCTCTTTTGCCCTATCACTACATGCCCTTGCCAAAATCCCTCTCCAGCTCTCCTGTAGGCTCCCTTTAGGCAGGGGAAGGTATCTATAAAGTCTCCCCAGAGCCTTCCTTTCTCCAGGCTGAACAATCGCAGCTTTCTCAGTCTGTCTTCATAGCAGAGGTCTTCCAGACCTCTGATGCTCTTCATGTCCCTTCTCTGGACTTGCTCCAAAAGATTCATGTCCTTCATGAGTTATGCTTCCCCTTTTCCAATCAGTGGAAAATCCTGTGAACTGCCATGACTTCTTAAAAATGATTGGTAGAGGTACAGCTACTTCCTGTGCCAGCTCCCTCGGGACCCATGGATGCATGTCATTAGGTCCCATAGACCTGTGCACCTTCAGGTTCCTTTGATGGTCTCAGACCTGATTCTTTTCTACAGCAGGGGTCCTCCTTTCTCCCCATCCCTGCCTTGCCTTCTATGATTCAGGCAGTGTGGCTGCAGCACTTGATGGTGAAGACCAAGGCAAAAAAAGTCAATGAGTACCTCAGCCTTCTCTGTGTCCCATTCATCCTCTATAGTAGTCCAAAGAGCAATTAATTTTGTAGATTAATGTTGCAGTTTATTTTTCTCATTAGAACTGGAAAAAACTTTCTTCTTTTTTTTTTTTTTTCTATGTTTATGTTTTGGTCTTTTTCCAAATATTTTTATAATGTTTTCTTCAATGTTTTCATACTTAGCCATTTCTTCTTATAGACACTTTGCTTGAGATACGTGGTATGAGCTTTCATAGATGATTGTAGTGGAATAGGAAATTAACTAGATGCCAGGGTGTTTTAATCCAGCTGGAGTGTTGACTTCAACACTGAGCAATCGCAACCACTAGAGCCAGCCACGTCCTGGGGTACATCAAGTCAACAGCGCTAGATGATCGAGGGAGGTGATTGTCCTGCTCTACTCCACACTGATGTGACCTCACCTTGAGTCCTTGTGTGTAGTTTTGGGCATTGCAATATAAGAAGGATATAAAGCTATTAGAGAGCATCCAAGGGAGAGCAACGAAGATGGTGAAGGCTCTAGAGAGGAAGTTAGTTAGGTCACTTGTTTTGTTCAGCCTGGAGAAGAGGAAACTGAGGAGAGACCTCATTGGGGTCAAGCAGCTTTCTTATGAAGGGAAGAGGAATGGCAGACACTGATCTCTTCTCTATGGTGACCAGTGACAAGACCTGAGGCAATGGCCTGGATTTGTGTCAGAGGAGGTTTAGGTTGGATATTAGGATAAGACTCTTCACTGAGGGATTGGTTGGGCGCTGGAACAGGGAAGTGGTCATGACACTAGGCCAGAGAAAGTTCAAGAAACATTTGGACAAGGCTCTGAAGCATATGGCGTTATTCTTGGTGGGGTCCTGTGCAGGACCAGGAGCTGGACTCAGATGATTCTTGTGGGTCCCTTCCAGCTAAGGATATTCTACTATTCTTGGACGTTGAATAGGTTTCTTAGAGGGCTGGTTTGTAGAACTTAGTGTAAGCCCTAGTTTTAAATAAAGGTCTATGAATTCTGTGGATTTTCAACCACATTAAAAACCAAACATACAAATGGAAAAAAAAAAAAACAACAAAAAACAAAACAAAACAAACAAAACAAAAAAAAAACACAAAAAACAGAGAAAACCCATTCTTCCCTTCCTCCCCACCAAAAAAAAAAAAAAAAAAAAAAAAAAAAACCAAAACCAACCAAAAAAACAAAAGCAAAACCACCGCCAAACCAACCAAACAAAACTTTATTCCCAGTTTCATTCCAGGGGCTATAATTTCTGGTATAATACGTGTATTATATAAACCAGGATCCATAAAAAATTTAAGTGCATTTTTCCATTAGGCATAAAACAGAAGGTATTGTCCCACTTCAAATCTGTCTTCTGCTTATTTTCAAAGGGATCTCTTTTCTGTGTCTAACCAACACTCTTATTTCTGTAGTAGACTGTTTATGCAAGATCTGCTGCTTCTAAACCCATATTTATGATAAACTATTAAATGCAGACATTCTTTTTAGAACTATGAGTGAGATTCTGACAGAAGTCTAAACACTGAAGAGACAGCTGTAGAGGATTTTCAGACATCTAAAAATCTGAGATATTTGAAAAATCTTTACCCTCCCATGCCTTTAAATCTGCACCAGTTTTTACATTCAAAGTACCAAATTCAGTGTATTTGAATCATAGGCAAGTAGTTCTGCTGTCCAAGGGAGCTCAATTGGTTCTGTAAAATGTATTTCATGTCGAGTGACAAAGTCTATTTTATATTTGAGACATCTGACTGGTTCCATTTACATCAAATGTTCAATTTGGTTTGTTTGTGACAAGTCATTCTTAACTTTGAAGTGATATGATAATGCTTTGTTGTTATTCCTTTTTTTTTTCCTCAACCAATAATGTTTTTAGACTCCTAATCTTAGGATTTATTATGTCATATGAATTTCTTTTTACTTTTATGTTTATTAAACATTACCAGAATGTAAAACACTACTGTCATAGTAACTGCAATGCTTAGCTGATCTGAAAAGCATGTTGTATTTTTCTGGTTTTCTAATCCGTACTTCAAGAAAATCTTAGTTATTCAGAGTGCCAGATTAAATTGGTAGAATTTAGTAGAATTTTAATCTATGTAAACCTGAATAGATTGCTTATGCTTGTCATTCAAAAAATTATATTTTAGAAGAACTCAATGCATTTAAAGGTGAGGTTCTTAAGGTCTTATGCATATTCTATTTCAGTATTCACATCAACAAAAATTCTGTCCTCAGTTAAGAATGTAGCAAATACTATCAAAATATGCAAAACAACCTGTATGAGAATGACTCAGATCCTTACTAGGAAGAGATACAATGTTTTCAACAACATAATTTCCCAAAGCAGTGACAAAACTCCAAAGTCTTGTGAACCTCAGCTGTAATAAAAAAGAGAAAATAAAGGAAAAATAATAATAATAATAATAATAAAGGAATAAAAAAATACAGCAACAACAACAGAAAACCTGCAACCTTGATTCAATACACCTTCATTTAAAAGTGGTTTCAGGGTATAATCAACAGCATGGCTCCAGTGAAGCATGTGTGCATCATATTTGAAAGAGTATGAGTACATGGTAACTTTCTTATGATTGAACAGCTTAACCTGATTATTGGACTGATATGTGTCTTTACAGAAATACATCTAGACTTCACAGTGAAATCAGCATAGCTGGATGTGGAGGTTTGGGTTGGCTCCCTGCCAAACCCAGCTGCTGGCCACACAGACTCTCCCCCTCACTCCCGAGAAGAAAAAAAGTACTAAAAGAAAATTGTAGTAAAAGTATATATATATTCACATTTATTACAGTTATGTACAATTAAATACTATGAATATACAGAACAAGAATTCCAAACAACCCCAAAAGGGAAAAGGGGGGAAAGGTAAGAGGGACAAAAATGGGTAAACACAAAACAAAACAGATACACACACTCATAAACTCAGGCAAAAGCTCAATAAAGTAACTAACACAATAAATTCTCACCAAACTTTCCTCAAGAGAAGCAGTTCCTCCACCTCTATGCAGCTGGGACAACAGCTCTCAGATTAGGCCTCAGTATAGATAAGAGCGATGCCGACACACCGAGACCCGTTGTCCTCCAAACACCCAAAAGGAAGAGAGAGGGAGGAAACCTTCCTCCTTGTCTTTATAAACCTGATTATGTGAAGGAATGGTGTGGAATACTTCCTTAATTATAATCCTGTTACCAGGGAAGCCCTAGACCAAAACCAATAAAACTAAACCACCACATTAGAATAATATAATCAAGACATTTTTAATTTCTTGAGTCAGTTTGGGTTTCAATTTTGTCACTTAGTTCTCTTTATCTTTTGGATTGAATCCCAGAATGTCTCCACCTTGTGGCCCTTCAAAACCAAAACAAAGCAAACAGATCCAAAACAACCAAACAAAATACCCCCCTCTTATCCTCTAAGATACTCTCTCTCAATGTCATTGGTCAATGTTATAACTCATTCTGAAAAAGATTTTTTGGAATTAATCAAAATTTAAGTTAGCATACCCTATTTTATATAGCTTCATTCTCTATATTGAAAATATTCCCTCAATTTAAAAACAGGACATTGTGTGAAAAGTCATAACTTTTATGATGTTCTGCTGATAATTATCAGTCCTCCAAGAAATGCAGAACAAGCTAGAAATAAATGCTGAATGTTCCACTTAGATTTCCAATGGGTTTTTGAGTGACAAGTTAAGTGTCTCAGAAAAAAAATAAAAGATTTTTTAGAAACCTGACTCACTAAAATCAACAGTACAATCAATGACTATGGAACAGTGAACATTATTCTGATGTATCCCTCTACAGTGACCTTCACAGTGAGGTTTTGATCCATGACTGGTACTCATTGCAATGTCAATAATCCTACAAAATAACAATTGCTTTTCCCTTCAAAATATTGAAGGAGGAATACATCTTCCCCCAGAAAACCGTGTTGTTAATAGTTTTGCAAAAAATTACAGATTCTCCAAATAACATCAAAATAAATTTGATGTCTGAAAGTTTTGCAGCATTTCACACCAAAATTCTTTTAATGAATAAAGATACCTATCATAGTTTGACACCTATATAAAAAAAGAGGGAAACACATTATTCCAGTCAAAGTATATCAGTACAGAGCAGCTTACAAGAGAAGTTTAAAATTATATGAAAAATTTATTTAAAGTGTCTACCTATCACCTTTAAAAATTATCACTGTCATATGCCAGTTAAATTTTTCTAATAACTCCTTTCTTAGATATTGTAAAATATCCCCAATACTGTGGGTTTTTTTTAATTATGCAGGAAGAGACTTTGCTAATTTAAGAATAGAAATCTTTGAGAAACATGGTATAATGCAACTATTTGTCTTTACTAAGCTCAATGTGTATACAAGGTCTTGCCCCTATCATAGGCAAACAAATGAAGGAACTCTTCTTGGAGGGACCTAGGACCAAGTATAGTGACACACAAAGGAATGATTCTCCATTTAACTCAAGAATAAAAGTACTCTTGAACAAAGATAGCCAAGAATTTCACCCATACTGAGGAGTGAAGTTCAGATTCAAAGAGAGTTAATTCAGACATGTCACTATTTCACTTAAACACTTTACAAGGAATCAGACTTTTCCTAGCCTGAGATTTGCTTCAGAAAATTTTGTATCCTTTAAAATGGATTTGGTGGTTGTGGCACACAATGCTCATTAAGGTTTAGATACTGGCTGTACCACAAGCTCTGTCTCCATGTTACCAAAAATTGTCAGGCTGTTACTCAAAAAGTCTCCATCTGGCTGCAACACAATTCATATTTTTGCTCCATTTTGTACTTTGTGAGCTTATTCCAGGGAAAGAAATTCAGGCCTAAGGATTCTGGGTCATGACTGAGTTCTTCCATTAAACTGGGGACACAAGTATCTTTAACCACATACCTTTGCCACCCTGAGCTTGGCATCTTAGCCTCAATGATAGCTATCAAAAGTGGTGCTGATGCAGCCGTGGGATTTGGGATGAATCACCTTCCTTGTGTTTAAATTCCCTGTTCTATGGTATGGAGTAAGAGCACTTCTGCAGTTTATAGGAGTGATGCTAGAATCCCATAATAGCAGAAGTCCTTCTATTCTAAAATATTGTCCTAGAGAGAACCATGCATAAAAATTACCTTAGCAGGAATGAGAACCCTAGGAGTCATAGACACTGCTGTTAAAGTGGATATTGGAGACTAGAGATGAATAATTTCCAGTTCTCTGTCTATCCTTAGGGACAGGAGTTATTTATGTAGTGTGGCAAAGAGCTTTCTTTGACTCAGGAAGTCTACTTCTTGAGATACAAAAAAAACCCAAAACTGAAAAAGAAACAGATAAGTAAAAATAGGGGTTTTTGTATTCAAAATGTTTGGTTGGTTTTCATTTTGTTCACTATAACTGACATGACAAACAAAAAGATACGGAACAAGTTAAAACCACAGGTGCAGTGAAACAAAGTGGAATAAAAATGTTTAGCAGAAAACTATGCATATACCAGCATCAGTTTTGAATATGCTATATGTCATGACCATTACAATTTTGTTTTCTGTTTTTCACCATCATTATCCCCAAATACTTCCCTAAAACTAGAATTGATGTTGAGCACTTCAATATTTAGCAAATTAGTTCATAGTGTTGTCATTCATTTGCAACCTAGGCATTATACATCTAGACTTCTTTAATGAAGTTTGTGTGAATTTCTAACTATAAATATATATGTATATATTAGATCTGTTTTCAAATAGCTAATAAAAATACTAAGCTCAAATCTTGAATTACTCAAATATCCCTGAATAAAGAATGTGTCTTAGAGTGTGACCTGCTCTCAGAAAAATCAATGAATATACCATATTGAGACTTTTTTGCTCAGGTCTACTAAAAAAAACTACACATGATATTTACGTTGTAAGTTTTGGGCACCTGTTCTTGATTTCTCTGATGCCCCAGGAAATTCATAGATAAATTACAGAGATATCAAAGAAACTATTAAAAGTAGAAATTTCATTCTTTAAAAAAGGTTTCTTAAGGAAGCAAATCCAGTGCTTGGTCAGACACCCCTAAGAAGTCTGAAACAGATAATGCCAATCCTTTATTTTTTTTAATTTAAGGGACTCACATGGGAGTTTACAGCTCACAATTAAATCACTTGTACTAAAAGCAAACGTCGAAGGAAGACATGAGTAAAACTTGAAAGGAAATTATAACTTTATCATTAAATATGATTTTTAAATCATCTTATGACTGATATTTGCCTGTGATGATTCATGTATTTACTGAACAAGCTTATATCTATTTAAGCAAATTGTGTATATACTGCACTTGGATGAAAAAAATTGTTTAACTAGAGAGACATTATCAGTCAGAAATCTTACATGCAAGCAATTGGAAGAGGTCTTCCACAGAATCTAGCCTATTATCTTTCTCTAAGATGACATCTGATTTATTTCTGAAACTTTTGTTACGCTGTTCCCAGAAAATCTTTAGCAACAAGAACTTTACCTTCCTTATTTCAGGTTTTTCTTTGATTTTTTTTTTAATGTTTGTTTGTTTGTGTTTTTGTTTTGGGTTTGTTTTGTTTTGTTGTGGTGGGCTTTTTTTCCTGTAATATGTAATTTAAATTTCCCTTTTTGCAATTTGTTTCTTGTGGTACTCTCAGTAGATCTGGAGCAGAAAGACATTCTTAAATAAACACTATTTGCATTTGGGATGCTAGCAGTTTTCTTATATCCTCTTATTCTCCTCTCCTTGTGGAAACCTTATTTTCAGAACTTTTTGCCACTCTTATAATTCTACTTGGCATTATAACCCGAGTGTCTGACTTTTTTCTCAAACTAAGGGGCCAATACCATTGATGCTAAAGGAATTGAAGTAATTATTCCCTGATTCTTACATCTGACACTTGTCTTGATACATCCCAGGAAAAGGTGATTTTTTTTTTTCCCCTGCAGTAACACTTCAATGTTAAATCATATTTAATCCTTTCACCCACCATAGTATAAGCCCTTTTTCTGAACAATATCATTGCACATTAATCTGCTTTTCATATTCGTTAATAACTTTTTTTACACAAAATCGTCATTGAGTTGAATAATTCTGGCAGACCACCCCCTGGTATGTTATGCAATTTGAGAGAAATCTTTTGTCACTCATTCTTGTATAAGTTTTATGAACTGACTTGGTAATATATCTTGAAGGTTTTATTTTACTCTGCCTTTCATAATGTTGTTTATCAGAACTCTAGTAAAATAAAGATATTTCACACTGGTTTCTTTTCTGTCCAGTGAGACTTCTCAGTGAAGTAAATTTAATTCAATTAATTTCAAATTTTCCTTATTGACTAAGAGCCTGTAGTAAAAGTATATCACTTGAATAGATCATAGAACTCTGCTTTTGTTTGTGTATAGCCTGTTTAATTCAGATCTATAGCTCTTTTTCAACTGACAATTTGGAATTGATGCACAAAGATATTATTATAAAACTTAGATCAATTTTTAAAACATTGTCCATAGAAATTTGTTAATATTGTTGACTTTCTCGGCAATGCCAAATCTGTGCTGTTGTAGCCATTCTTCTAAAAGATATTTGCTTTAACAGTAGTGAAGCTAATGAGTAGAAATCAACATCTGATAGGATTTTTACCTTATGTTCTGTTTCCTCGTCGATTTCTCTACCAAGAGAAAATAAAGTGATCATGCAATTTAAATTATATATATTATTTTTTTTTACCTAACCAAGAGGTTTACAACAAATTCTAGAGGGAATTAAGGGTTGTGTGTCTCTGCATGCATGTGAGTGGGGTTTTGTGTGAGAGTCTGGGTAGCAGCAAGTGGTGTGGGGCTGTGAGCATTAGGACTTCATGAGGTGATATGTTAGCCATGCACTGACCTAGGATCCAGAGCCAGGTACCATATATATTTATATAAATTCTACGGGTGTTTTCTTTATCAGCCAGGAGGGGAACGGGATCAAGCCATTTGTGCCATTTTGTATTTGAGTGAGAATGGTGTATTTTATATCTGTATTGATCTATATGTATTGACTAACCACGCAAATATATACATACAGAGAGAGAGAAAACGTATACATACTGGGAATACAGGCTCAGCTTCACTGCTGACTGGACCTGGGATTATCAAGTTGCAACAGTCTTGCCTCTCTCAGACTACCAAACTTGATATTTTCCAATAGACTCACCTTTAGAAAGTGAAATAAACAGGTGTTACAATCAGCATGGACAAAATAGAGCTGATTACTCAGCAGAAAACTTCACTGGTACAAATGGTTATTCATTGCTTGTTGCACATTTATTCTAAACAGTATAAAATAAAAGGCAATAAAATGAAATAAAATAAAATAAATTGTTTATTTAAGATTTTCAGTCTTGAACATGCTGGACATCTTGCAGAGGTAAATGCTAAATGCAGTAATTCTGATCTCCACTAAATACTATGTTTTGGGATATTTTGTCTTCACTGCTGGATAATTGTCTACATGCATATTGACCAGACATTTTCTGGAATATCTCAGCTTGAACTGTGTAATAAGTTCAATAACTAGAAATGGAAAAAGTAAAAAGGGATATGTAGAAACCTTCATTACCAAAAAAAAATAAAATAAAAAAAAAAAAAATACTTCACAGGATTAGAAACCAAATCAAAAGTAAGTTGCAAAATAATAAAAATCTAGAGGTCATGGGCATTAAACTACAAACCCAAGAAACTAAGTATTTATCTCTATCAATATAAAACCAAAACCCAGTCCAGATTTTTTAAAAAGGTCATAAACCATTGAACTGAACTTCTGCTTGATATAAACTGAGCTTTTGAAATACTATTTCTTCCCAGGGGAGTAGGGAAAGGATTGCATTAGCTTTGGATATTCTGTACTTGCTGTCAGCAGGGATTCAGTAGTGTCTGAGGAGTTTTGCTTTGAATTTTCTCATTGGTTTACAGGCTTCCAAAGAAATTAATAATCCCATTTTTCCTTTCCATAAATATTGATCATGTTCTCTGGTAAAGCTTGGATAAGTGATATTGAAAGGTTTAATCTTCTCTGAGAGGTTGCCATAGATAAATCTCTGGCACCACAAGCTCCAGCATTTGGCAACTTCTTTCTGAAACAGCACAGTGACAAAGGCAGTGTAAGAAACAAAATAGAAAAAAAAAACCACCCCCCCAAACAACAACAACAACAACAACAAACAAAAACCAAAAGAAAAAAACAAACAAACACAAAAACCACCAACATATTCTGTAGAAATAAATAATAATAATAATAATAATAATAATAATAATAATAATAATAATAATAAAACCTCATTCCATTAAAAAAAAACAAACCTGGAATTATATGTACCTAAGAAGAATCTTGGAAACAGAAAGAGTATCTCAAGATATCCACTTTATTCAGAACATTGAAACATCCTTATATAGAGAAACAGGTTGTCTGCCTGTTAGCTTGGATAAAACAGTTCTATGTACAATAGGCAATTGTGCAAATTTCTGCAAGGCTGACACATAATAACAAAACAATATAGAAAATGGCAATTATCTTCAGCTCATGCATTTACACAGAAGCTACAGTTGGAACAATTCCTCAAAAAGTTGGTAATGGGGCGGGGGGGGGAATTGAAAATTCATCAATTATAGAATGGTACAAATTATATAATTTTAAGAATTCCTTAACATTTCAAATAAAACCAGGAAACTTTTTTCAAATATGGGGGAAAAATGCAAATATAACAATACTTTAAACTTAAGATGTATTTCAGGTGTATGTCTGAATTTCATCTGTGATGAATCAGCTGTCATATTATGGAAAGATCACTTGAAGAAAAGCCAAGAACAAAACAATTTACTCAGCTACGCTGAATGTCAGCTGTTTTCCTAAGTGGGAAACATGGTAAAATTACTTCACTACTGCTAGTAGCCAATGCTGTGAGTGAGCATAGTTGCAATCCTTTGTGACATTTTATAACTTGGGTTTAATCCACATTGGGGAAATTAAAATCCATTTACTTATGGCCTTTTTTCACTTAAATCTTACAGCTGGCTTAGAAAGTTCTCTTCCAAGATACTCCAGACATACATTATTATTTGGAAAGTTTCCAGAGTTATGTATTACTTTATTAATTTTGCTTTTTTAAATAATGAAATTAAATGTAAATAATTTTTGTTTCTGCTAAATTAACATAATAGTAGAAGCTGGGAAAAAAAAAGTAGTAATATGACACGGGGGAAAAAAAAAAAAAAACACAAAACCAAACTACACAGCCTAAGCAGGCAAAGGATTAAAAAAACAGTTTCTAAAGCACTAAAAAGTGCCATGCCAGCATATCAGTACATACTAGCCCACCTTACACACATGTAATTTTTGCATTGTTGTGGTGCTGGATACATGTGCCACAGGGCTCTCTATCATCTTTGTCTGGAGAGGAGACCATGAGAGCTGCTGAGCTCTCAGACCAGCTAGATCTGCTCAGACCAAATTACTTACGTGGACAACACCTCTAAATCTGTTTTGGATGTCCCCAGTCTAAACCTGTATTGGCCTTTAGAATGTAGGCCAAGAAATAAGTCTTCTCATACACAGTGGAACAGAGACACTGACTAAACCAAATTAGGTGTGAGTAATATTGAAGATGATTACACTGTAAATTTACTATTATGTCTATAATTTTTAATTATTTTTGTATTATTTTCAATCCCAAAAAGTCACTGTCTTCAGAAGCTGGCTTCCAGGGTCATTGTGTTTGCTTCAGCATTGGAGTGTTGGAGTGTCATGAATCTAAACACTTATGATCTTCCTGGAATGTTTCATGCTCGATCTTTACAGATGTTCTGGAATATTATTTGGAATGAACTTGAGGTTTTTAGTTAGTGGTCTTCCGCATCATGTCAAGAGTTTTCAATGGTGTTTAAACCATTTGTCCATTCACATACACAGCAGAAATGCACATAGTACAGGCAGGAAACTGTATTTCCTGTTTTTGTTTTAGAAAGAGTCCTGAAAATTTATTAAGTGACAACTATGTTACCTCATTCCTTATTCAGGAGCATATGTTTTCTCACTTTTCTTCTTCTGTGTCCAGGTCCTTGGTTCCATGCCCCAAGGTTTCCTTAACATATGGATAACTATGTATACTTTATATACTAAAATATATTACAAAAGTTTAAGCTGTCAAATTAGTTAAGTATTAGTTTAAGACTAAAACTGCTGAGATTCGGAACCTTTCATTTTCTCCTTTACACATAGAAAATGCAGAAACAATTTTGTGAGTCAGTAACCAGCAATACTGTCCAATTCCAGGCTATCAGAGGACTACATAGGACTTAGTTCTTAATCTGTGCACTGACTGGAAGCATGATTTCAGTATTTTAAACCATTTTCAGAGCATACCTTAGCTCTACTCCTGCCTCCTGTAAATGCAACTCTGATCTTACTGAACTTTTTCTTCTCTTCTTAGAAGTTTGAGGTTTTTTGGTGTTGGGTTTTTGTTTGTTTGTTTGTTAATTTTACATTTTGTACAAGTGACAAAAAGCAAGAAATTTGGGTTTTATATTAAGTGTGAATCACAAAATGTGATGGGGCAACTTAAATGAAATTATCTAATTGAAACCTGGAGAATGAAAACCATAAAAATTTAGAAATCTAATTTAAGCTTTAACATATATAGAGTTAAACATTTTTGTTTTGACTATGATCTTGAACAATAACCACAAAAAGAAAAGAATCAGAGAGTTTATCCTAGGAATGTAAACAGCATTTCATTCAGCAATTGTTTCATAAAAAACAAGTATTTTTTTACCATCTTTCAGTTTTTATACTTAAATTTTGAATACAATTATACTGAAATTAAAATATATTTTGGAAATATTTTTCCTCTGCTATAATTCTCCTTACTCTTTCTCTCAAAAAATTCAACAAAAGTAATGTTATCATTATTACTTAGAGTGTTCTAATTATCATTAAAAAAACAGTGGCAGAGATGATCCCTAAAAATAACTTGTTTACATAACCAGTGTTAATAGCTATTTCCAATAATTTTATACAATTTTATGCAAACTTTCTGTTCGTTAACTGCTTATGGAATTTAAATAAGTAGACAATAGTTTGATGAATGTGAGATGGCTGTGTTGATAATGATTGTTCATCAAATAGGTCTTGGGAAAGAAGAACTTCCTCATGTAATTTTATTGTCAGAATCTTCAAAAATAAAGTGCATCTGAAGACAACAACTTCACAGGAAAGACGAGTCACAAATATGATCTGACAGGCACGTTTTTTGGCTTGTTGCCCTTACTCTCTTTAACATCTTAAGTCAGCCTCCAGTTTTTCCTTCTGACTAAAAGTTTCAGTTTGTTCTTCTTTGTTTCTTGGTTTTTTGTTTTTTTTTTCTTTGTTTTGCTTTTCCCCATGGTGAAAGCTAGTTATTCATGATTCTTTCTGAGCTTTAGTTTGAAGTAATAGACAGATATAAGCTCTTTCTTTAGGTAAGACCCGGAATTAAGATTAAAAGGTTTGCACTGAATTTAATTTCAGTTCCACCAGAAACCTAGAGCTCAATCCTACAGAGGATTTCAATATCCAAAATAGAATGTAAGTGGAATAGAGATGCCTATATTTAAACTTGCTATCTTAAAAGCTTGGAACCCCACACCATAGCCTACTCAAGGGGAAGAATGAGGTGTACTTTTGTTTAACTCCACTGTGGGGGCTGAGCTGCTCCTTGGCACTTCAGTACCTTGACAGGTTCTAAATGGAATGACAGCCTATTTTAGCAAAATGATGCTGGTGTTACCATCCTCCTTTTAAATAATCGTTTCATGTCTAAAGAAAGATTTTGAAGCAGACATTAAGGATCAGTACCCTTCTCAGTTTAATAAGCTCTATGAAAAAGAATGGCGATTAATTCTATATCCTGAAAGACTGATCTACCAACCAGGTACTTTCAAGTTTCTGAAGCACCCATCTTCTTGACAAAACTGTCCAGCAGAGAAAACAAATTATGTAAAATTGATCAAGTCCTTTACACTGCAAGAAATGTAAATCCTGGGGTGTTTAACTCTACAGACTGTGATCCCTGATACAGACCTGTTTGTGTATCTCATCAAATGGATGGATGTCACAGAAGAAATTCCTAAATGAGGGTGGAAACCCAGAACCTTTCACTTCTTTGTAAGTGTAGAACACACAGTGCTGAAGAACACCCTCTGATCTGGACAAGAAAATATGAACTATCTAAAATTATTTGGGTCCCTTATTGTACAGCGAAAAAAAGCTACAACAGAAGGAATAAGGAGTTGTCCCTACTTCTGGCAGTCAATTAGTTTGAACATAGTAATTGATAAGAGTAGATTTGGGTTTCAATGTTCATTTTACACGTTTCAATTTTCAACTTGCCTTCAGTCCAGCTCCACCCTGAGTCTTCTGAATCTAATTCTTAACATGTACCTAACTTGATGCAGAAAAATTATGCCATTTAGTCTTAACTATAATGCCAGTTTGGGAAGTAAAGCAGAGTGAATCACAAGCTATTAACTGGTTGTGAGCTGACTGTTTTCCCCAGGGTTTTTTTGTTGTTTTGCTGTGGTTTTTTTTGGTCTTGTTTTTTTTTTAGGTCTTGCAAAACACAATAGAGGGGTCAAATTAGAAGTAAAAATGTGGCAGAGTTTTCACATTCAAGTAAAAGTTATATCTTTGTTAAGAAAAAAGAAAAGTCTACTGCCTTATAGTGTTAGGCTTGGCCATTTGAAATGAAAATACATTCATAGTATTTTCATTGCTATTAACTAGAAAATTCTACAGTGTTTCATCACTAAAGACATTTTTACTATGTGTACTCAGAATGATTTTCTCTATAGATTCTTACTTCTTATTGTTATTGCTTTGGCTTATGAAGACACAAATTAGGAATATTCATCCAATTGTGAGAATTATTTTAATGAATGCCTATTGAAAATGAAACTTTCATTATATATATTCTATTTGTCATAAAGTGCATGTTTGTACTTGCCATCACATATCTTATTTTAAAGAGACATCCATATGTAGGTCATAGATACAAATTTTCTTTCAAACTAGTTTTAAATTAACTGATACAGCATTTGTCTCGTAACAAATCAATTATTTCTGAATGCATTATTGATTATTTGGAAGCATATGTGACTTCAATTACCTTAAGATCTATCTGTTTGCCTTAAAATATATCTGAGGTGCTAGAGCTGTTCTCTGTGATCTAGTGTTGAGAACAATTGAGTAGTAAATTGTCATTGAAAGCTATATTTATTTGCTTGACAGAGGAACTGAACTTTTGAACAATATCAGCTCATCTACTATAAGGTTCATTTAGAAGTTGTTTTCTACGTGCATCTGTGCATACTTTTCAACATACACAGCTTGGGAGGTCTCTAACGTATGTGATGGTTTCCTTTCTATTGCTACAACTACAGTGCACAGCTCTGCTAAGAAAAAAGCTGTTTGCAAGACCTATTTTATCTTTCAGTGAGTACTACACTCCTAGTTTCACTATTTCTCTTTGCTGAAATAGAATTATGGCAGCAGCAGGAAAAAGTGAACAAATGGCCAAGAACTAAACAGTTAATAATTAATGTCATGATTGCTGCAATTATGGCAGTGATGGAATTCAAAGCAGTAATTGAAGGGCAATAATTAGAAAAGCAGCACACAACTTGATATATTTTTCACTTATATCATACATATCATATTTGGAACATTTTTTTCAGGACCATTCTACTTTCACCAAGTAAATATAGCTGTGAAATAAAAACATATTTCTATGGGAAATTCTACCATGCATTTGCAAAATAGTAAATGATATGCATGTACTTTTCCAGGAGAGACTAAGGAGGTAGTCAGGGTTGTGAAGGGCTCTCAGTTCTATTGTTTATCAAATGTAATATATGAGGTGGGACAAAAAAATAGTTACCACATTTATTGCTGTCATTGGCTTTCAGTTGGACTCTTTTTTTGACACAACTACAATAATTCCATTGATTTGAAATTCAGCTTTGAGAAGTCAGATGTTGTTCTATCATAGCATGATTTTACATTTCATGGGAATAAAGACTAATGTTTCTGTAATCCAAACCCATTTTGACACTCACTGAAGTGACTGCATGTAATCCAAACCCATTTTGACACTCACTGAAGTGACTGCATGAAAGGGATGTTTTGCTCTATCAGCCTTTCCTCTCTGTAAATGGAGATAGCACTGCAAACAATGAACATAAACCAGTAAATAGAGTACTGACAGATATAACACTGTGATTTAAGTCTGGGTTTGGGGTGCTTTTTTGTCAAGGGTTTTTGGGCTTTTTGTTTGTTTGGTTTTGTTTTGTTTTGGTTTGGTTTGGTTTTTTTGTTTTGGGTTTTGTGGGATTTTTTTGGTTATTTTGTTTCTTTGTTGTTGTTTTTTTTTTTTTTTTCCATCTGTTGTGCTGAAGCAGAAAGGTGTTTTTAAACTACTACATTTAGTTCTCTGTGCTCTATGGGGAGATAAGTTACTCTTTGACTGTTTCTTTCCTCTCTAATTGTGTTCATTAAGTTCTCCTGAGTCTGAGCTGTTCTGAATTTTTTATTCAACAGTATTTAAGAGTTTATAGGTAAGATCTGAGAACGTATTTAACATGAACATCTGCTTACACATACCTCTTCATCTTTATATCTTCAAATAAGTGAAATATGAATGATAAAACACTAAAATATGCATTTGTGTATTTTACGTACACTACCTTTACTTTTAATGTGAAAACTTTGGGGCATAAGTAAGTAAAAACAAATTTGCTTAAAAATTGCCCTCTAGCTAGAGCACTTTCTCGTGTCAGGTATAATGTTATTTCGTTGTCATTGAAGTAAAAGTTCACTTTTCATTGCTTAGACAGTTGAAAAATCTATTGCAACCTCAGTTACTCAGAGTTACACAAGCTGACATTTACATTTGCCATATCTTGGTTAATAAATTTCAGATTCTGACTTTCCTGACATTTTCCCATACAAAGTTACTTTCCTTACCTAGGAGTTTAGCAGGTGTACATTCAAGTCTCAGAAACTGTAGGTGTGAAGTTTTGGTGGTGAGGTACAGAAAAGAGAGAGTAGAAGACAAGACAGAGAGGAAAATTTCTTGTGTGAACATAAATTAATGAGAAGAGGATTGTCAGGGCGTTCATATTTCAAAGAGTATAGTTATACTTCAAACTTATTTAAACAAAAAAACCCGCAGAAAAAACTTGTTTGCAATTTTACTTCTTTTGCTAAAAATTATAAATCTGCTGATGAGATTTAAAACTCTTGTGTTTTTTCTACTGGTGTAATCAAGAGCAGTCTAAGTCAAATGATGTGCTATATAGTCTAACAAACAAAGTTCAAAGACACTTCTGAAGTTATTGTTAGCACAGAGTCTAACTTGAGTTGTCATATTGATTATGCCTTGACTATGAAATATACCCATAAGCAATTGTATGTGTTTTAGCTGATGATTCACTTTTTAAACATGTGTTCTGTTGCATAAATATTCACTTTATTGCTTTGATCTCACTTGACTCATTTTCCGTCGTGTTGAAGAAAGCATGTATTTCAAATTCTGAAAACATTTTTCTTTTGAGGGTCTTAGAGCAATAAGAAACTGTTGACCACATTTAGTTTGCCAGTGTTCATTGTAAGATGCATAATCTGAAGATGGAATATTTCCAGATTCATTTGAGTTCCCATATTAAGTTACTGCTTGCCAAACTTTTAAGTCCAAAATGTGTCTTTGATTTTATATGCAACAGCTTTTTCAATTCCTGCCACAATTTCACAGTTCTTTTGTACCTGAATGTTAAAAACAGAGGATCGGATTGTGATCTCGCATCTCCATGGTTCTTTAACTTAATCATACCTAGGTATATTTATGTCTAAATGTATTTATGAAAATGAAATCGAGTCTGATATACTGGACTATTTTCCTGACAACACTAGTTACTGTTAAAGGCTTCACTTTTAGCACACTGTTTTCTCTGTAGGTACAGTTTTCAATTGAAAGCATTTTCTCTCTAGGTACAATTCTGTAGGCATGCCAATGCTAACAGGCACTTGTAAATCTCATGGTTTCAACATGAGCTTTCATGGTCATATTATATAAATAGATGGTTCACCTATTGTGCCACAAACTTTAATTGCTCTTTACATGTCTGTTGAGTGGCTTTGGAAATGTCTGTGCAATGTCTGTTTCTTCTGAAGAAACTTTCCGCTGCTCATAACAGATTCCCTGCCATCATCATCACCAGTTACCTTCGTCTACCTGAGCTTTTTGGCATTTTTATTGTGGCTTGCAATGAATTTTCAAGGTCATGTGGCTCTGTAATGGAATATTAACACCCTGAGAGTAGGCTTGCCAGCAGGAGGTGTGTCAGAGCAATTTGACAAACAGTGCTTTGAAGGACTGTGACCTTGGAAGCCTCTAGGAGGACAATCTATGAATTTGGGGTAGCTGTCAGATTGAATTGTAAAAAGGATGTATATTAACACACAGGATTACACTGAAGACTCATTCATAAACACTGACATCTAGCCAAAGAATGGATCACACAAAAGTTTAATAGAGTATCTATTCTTTTATTATGAACACATAACAT
>JAWWEE010000074.1:135448463-135474065 GCA_035221455.1 Xenops minutus | reverse complement strand
CGCCCTTCCTTCCGCCCTTCCTTCCGCCCTTCCTTCCTTCCGCCCTTCCTTCCTTCCGCCCTTCCTTCCGCCCTTCCCTCCCCCCCTCCCCCACTTCTTTTCTTCCTTTCTCCTGTTCTCTGAACATTACCAGGCCACACACTCTATATATATTAATAATGAGAAAAGTCTGAGAACCTTATTCTGTGTATGAGCAATAAATGAAGAGTAAAAAGGCAGAGGAGTTAGGAAAGCATAATTTTCTCTTTGTAGTTCCTTCCCATCTAGACAAAAGATTTAGCTCCAATGATTTAGGCTTCATATAAAATAAAAGCCCACCATATGTTGTACTTTCATGAGTCTTTAAATCAGGATCAGCATGACATTCAAAATGTGTGGATTCCTACTGGTGCAAATGAGAGAACTTTCATTGGTTTTCTTTCATCAGATCTTTGGATCCCAAATTTTTGATACATGTTGCTTTGGTGGAATACTGATAAACTTGGTTAAGGGTGAGCTCTCCTCTTGACAAATGATTCACCTGTTTTCATTTTAAACTGTATGAATTTTCTTTAAAGGATGTATTATGTCAGAAAGTTAAACCTTTATTCATGGCCTGATATAACAATACACAAAACAAATTCTGCCCATTAAAAGCAAATCAAGCACAATTTATAACACAAATATCCTCTGCAGTGAGCCATTTGGAGGGAAGATGGGAGCCGCTTTGCACAGTATGCAATTCCAAACAGCCATAGGAAAGCCAGTTCCTGTTAAATTTTGACAACTGTTGGAGGATTGTCATATTGATCAATTACTTTATTTTTAAAACTATGTAATTACATCAAATTTAACAATGGAGAAAAGAGATGGCAAAGGACAGTAAGTTGTATTTAGCATTTCAGGTATTTATTAACATTTTAGCATTACTTCTTAATATAAAATGTGATTTACAGACAAATACAGGATCAACAAAGAGAAAAAAAAAAGTGAAACAAGAAGTATATACAGTAATTTTAAGTGATAGTTTAAAGAATTCTTCATCTCTAATGAAAAATAAGTTTCTGAGCAAGTATTCTTGAAGTTAGTATGAGTGGTTTTATTGACTGCAGAAGTATTTTTAGCATGCCCATACTATTATTTAGTTCTTGTGTCCTAGTAGTTCCTCAGGGAGCAGTTAGAATCACTGATCTCCATTGTGTTAAGTATGTTATGGATGAGACAGGAAACATGGTGCCTGTCTTAAGAACCTGAAAATTGACTTTTATATCCAGCTAAAATTCTGCATAATTTGCAATTGTATTGAATACAACAAGAAGCAAATTTTAAGCCTAGGATTAAATATTCTATCCTACTCTGGCAGAAATTAATGGAGCTTCTGCAAATTTGTCCAGAATGAAGTATAATGAAAAATGGTTATATAAAGAAGAAACCACATCTGTTTCTAAGAAAAATGAGACAGGAATAAACCCTGACCACAACGGATATCCAAAATGCTGCACAGAACTACCCAAATTTAAGCAGAGTCTATTGTGCTCTGGTTTTGCTAGGAGTATGATTTATTCTGAAAGGATGTTAACTTGAGAGGGGTCCTAGAGGGCATAAGGAAAGGGAATCTTTGCAACTGTGCTGTTTAATGTATTGGTGGCCATATTTTCCTCTTGAGCACATAAATATAGGGAAAATGCATTGTGGGACTTCAACTGGAGAGAAACAAATACTTTCTGTCTGTGGCACAATGCAACATCTTTCCTGATCTCAAAATTTCAGTGCCTCTGTAGATTATCAGCTGGTTGATCTCCTGCATCTCACAATACATGCTAAAAATCTAGAGAAAAACTGCAGCATTGTAATGGGAAAGTAAGAGCTGGAAGAAGCACAACAAAGATACAAGAAGGTAATGCCTGCAGGAGACCTTGATATAGCATGGCATGCAAGAACAGTTGCAAGAGCCTTTCTATCTTTACAGTGCTATCACTCTTCTATCCATGGAAGTCTGAGAAATCTTGAAGTTACCAGCCTCTTGGATCACAACTGTGGTGCATGACTCTTTCAGCATCACAGAACATGCTGGCAGCAAAAGCTGCTTTTCAAGCTATTCATATTATGATATATTCTTGCTTGTTGCATGAAAATTTTGCACAGAAGAAAGCATGCTGCTGAGGCATTCCTCAGTTTTCCAAGGACATCTACCTCTCTCTTCTTTTTAACACTGTCTACTTAGCAAACTTGCTTTTGTAAATAGGGAGCAAAATTGAAAAATACCTATAGAACCCATAACAAGTGATATGTTTTTCCCAGTAATTTCTAACTTGAATTTATTTCTTTTAGCAGTTTTACTCTCTTATAACTAGGCAAATGTATTTACATATTGTTCACTTGTTACACAAGATGTAGAAGAGAATAACCAACAGTATGAACAAACACAAATTTTACTAAAACACCTAAAACATTTGGCTTGAGTCCAGGAACCAGGCTTAGTACTACTGTACATTAGAAATACATTTTGGATGGTGGCATGCCAAAGGGCATACGACTGAATTTTAGTGATATTTAAAAATTACTTTGGGTATTTAAGTCCCTAAAAATATAGCTGTTAGTACTGCAGCAAGCTTTCCTATACTCACATGTGTGTTTTATTATTGTACAGAAAATCGGCTTAATCTAGGCATTCTTCGAATCAAGAAAGCAGGACACAATAGGAATAAAACTTCTGTATCTTGGGGTAAGAAGCATATCCTTTTTTTATTTCACTATGTTTTATTCTTAAGACTTTGAGTAATATTATCAGTGTGAATTCTGATTTATAATATATATAGCTGTAGACTCTTTCCCCTATTGGACAGAAGCTGTCCTTGATTTTCCAGTTTCTGAGAAGTAGCACTGTGAGTTTTTCCATCTCTTCTTAGAAGAAAGTATAGTTCATGTAAGCAAATATCCAAAGAACTCTTAGATTGTTCCCCATTAAACTTCTTTGCAAGACACTTGTGATACAGCCACAAAGCAACAGTCCATTTCTATGGATTCAGCAAAACTGAGCATAAAGTTTATTTGGAAGACATGATTTTAAGATACTGGTTATCTGTCTTAACTATCCATTCCTTGTCGTCTAAAGAGTAAGGAATTAGTAGTTCTCTGCAAAGGATATTTTTCTTACCAAAAAAATCCTACCAAATTTTCTGATACAACAGGATTGTGCAGTCATGCTTGTGTTACTGTTCCATTCCTAATGATATCCATTATGTCAATAACAGTAAGTATTTATTTTAATCAAAAAGCTGCATACATAAAGACAAAAATATATTTGAAAGAATTTCTTTTGGTTCCATTAGTTCACACAGGCTTAGCTACAGACTTCTCAGAAAGACTAGCAAATGAAATCCTGCCATGGCAAAGATCAAAAGCGGGAAAAAAAGAGAAGTTATTCTTAGGGATGGATAGCCCTTGTTCTTGGTGTGTCTGCTGCTATGCATTCTTCTTTTTACCCCATCTGGTCTTAGCTTTCCCTCCAAAATCTATATTCTCTTCACTCCTACAACATAGGACTTCCTTTGAGGTATCACACCAAAGTAGCTAGAGAGAACAAATCTGTAGCCTTGGCTTGGAGAACCAACTCCTAAGACTTCTTTATACAGTGTGGTGCTGTGACCTTCAGTTAATGAGAAAAAAAAAAACAAAAAAAAAAACAACTACAGAGCACTAAAATTTATGTGAATTATGAAGGCATCATCTTGGATAACTAGGGATTGTACCTCAATATTGTCTGAAATTGTATCAGATCAGCTTTAAAATATCTATTAGATTTAAACTATAATTAAATAATTACTATGTGCATAAATTTACACATATATGCATATATATCTACACAAATATACATATGTTCATATAGAGTGTTTTATAAAATAAGGAACTGTGAAAAATGCTTTATGTTCACTGTTCCAAGTAAAGACCAAATTCACCCTTTTCTTGTTATTGAGATTTTAAAACTATATCCCTAGAAATATTATTGTTCATAGGTTTGTAGCAAGATGAACGTTTCAGTGATGTTGTAATATGGAAATTCTACATATAAAATATACATGCATACAAATAAGCATTCAGTGTCTTAGGAAGTCTGATTTACCAAACAACTCTAGAAAAGAAAGACATTTTATTGAAGTGTTTGGTCTTGCAGTTAGAAAAATATATCAAACATTGTTTCTAGTAGTACCACCATCTTATAATCATTGCAGTCAATGTTCAGCAACAGATAACATCAGAGAGATATTTCCACTTATGTCTAGAGTAATGGGTTATCAGCTACTTCATACATAAGTTAATTATTCATGTTTCCCTATTTATAGGATACCATTGTACCAAGGTGGATGATCTCAGCAAATGGCTTTATCTCAGCATCAGCACTACACTAGCTTCTGCACCAATGTGCCCTTGAAGCAAAAAACCTCAGTTTTCCAAGTGAGAAGCTTTGATCTTACACTGACACAACCTTGAAATATTTTATCAGGTGAAAAGTGCAGAAAGGGGAAATAATTTTCACAGTATGTAAATAATAATAGTGATTATTTATAAAACTATCTTGAAAAAAAATAATAGAAAACTGTTGAATGCATTACTTTCTCTTCCTTTTCTGTTTTGGTTAGCAATAATAAAATTTATTCCAAATTCAGCATCTGAATATTGGCAAAGTTAATTGAAGAATTTTGCACTTTCCACAAGTTATTCATACATTTCTAGCCATTCCCATTTCCACTTGAATTTATTGTGCCAAATCCTCTTTCAGCAATGAATTCTCTATCTAAAGCCTGTGGAGTTCAGTGGAAGGTTTACTTCTGACTTCTGTATTGAAATCAAGTCCCATATACCATACAAATAATTTTTTGCAGGCATTAGGGCAATTTTCTAATTGAGTATAACCATCAGCTGGTGAAAAGAAACCATTTGCTGATTGAATCCCCCAACTGCATCTCACAAAATAGAGCAAGTAGGTATGACAGAACAGTTTTAAAAAGTTAAGATGGTTGTAGACAGATCTTTACATATAGTATCTATCATCCAAATCTGGTACAGCAATTCTCTGTTCAGTGTGAGAATATAGCAATGTATAAATGTTTCACAAATTCAGCAACATGTTTTCAGTTGATTTTACTGCATGAGGTGCTATTTTTTAGATTTGAAAGTTTGGGAAGTGCTGTCTGTCTGTATGTCTTCCATATTAATTACAGCTGGCCAGATAACAGGAATTCAACATCACAGAAATATAATAAAATAAACCCCAAACCAAAGTGTCACAGAAAATTATTTAGGATTTTTTTTTTTTTTCATTGACATCCCCAAAAAAACAATCAAGCAAATGCGACTGCCTCCACCACTCCTTTTCAGTCAATAGCTGTGAGGTTAAGCCATTTTTCAGACCAAGTTTAAAGCCTCTCCAAAAGGCAGGCTTCCACCAGAGATGTCCACATTTGCAGCGTGGAGGGTTACATAGCTGTATGCTCGAGTCAGTCCCAAGATCTGAGGAGCAAATTGCCCCTTTATCCTCATCTGGGTAATGTGAGAAGGATGGGAATGTCGTGCTGCAACCGGAGCACTTCTTTCCTGCTTCATGGCCAGGGTGCTGGGGGGAAAAACTGGGCTGCTGTGAGCTGCCAGTGATAAACAAGGCAGAAGTCTAATGCCCACAGCCAAACAAATGCAGTCACGTTAGTTGTGATCATTAGGGTGCTTCTTCCAGAGTAATGAGCCTCATCTCCTCCTTTCTGCCTCCAGACCTGGGAAGTATTCTAGTGAAATTTCTGTGAAAATAGACATGTTGCCACTAAAAACTGCAGTTGACATATAATTGTTATGTAATGTATTTAAAAAAAAAAAAAAAAACAAAAACAAAAACAAAAAAACCTCCATTCTGTTTTCACATAACAGTTTTCAACTGTTAGAGGAAGTATTGGGTGTAGAGGGACAGAAATCTCAGCAAATGCTCAGAAGAAAATCAGTTAAATTAGCTGTTAGCCTAAGAAAAATTGAGAAAGTAAGGGAACTTTTTTTCAAAAATAAGCAATAGAAAGTCAGTGTGACTTCTGCCTCTAATTTTTTTTAGTCTGCTTGATGCTGCTATCTTAAATCTTTCTTCTGAGCAGTTCTGTGCCATCTGGATGTTTACACTATTGATGATGGTTTCGCTTCACTAGGAAATATTATTCTCTTTTTAGGAAGTAAACGTGGTAACCAGGATGTTATAAAACAACAAGAAGTTTGTAATAATTTTCTCAAAGTGTGATATTCACATAAGTTAATTGTCTGCTCATGTGGCAAGTGTGTGATCATTTGGTTATAGAACAACCTGAGAAATTTCTTTCCAGAAAGGAGAAACTGCAACGTTTACTTGCAAAGTGATTCCAGAAGAAACATCTGAGACTTTGGCAGGAACACTAATGTGCTAGCTCACATAGTAGCTGATTCTGAGAATGAAGTAGGTGATATGCAGCAGAGACCTTTGGAGATCAAAGAAGAAACCTTTGGAAATGAGCCCTGTTATAGGTATAAGGATTCTAATTCAGGTACTGTGGTTTGTTAAAAATTTCAAAAAAATTATGTATATTTAGTGTCACTCTACAGACAGGAAACTGCATGGCAGACACATATCATGGTTTGACACTTCTATTTCTTATCCTTTCTCTAGTAATCATACAAATCAACAATAAAATGTCCTTGAGTTGGAATAGAAATGTCAGTAACTTGGCAGGTACAAGGCAAGCAAAACTTCACATGCAACTTCTGAATCTAACTTCTGTGGGAAAACTGCAGTTGATTCTGGCTAGAATCTTAGATGGTCCTATGGGAGTGCCAAGACTATTTATGTTTTAAGCTTTATTAGTATAAGATGTAGGATTATTATTTTCCTGGAAGAATCTTGGGATAAGGCTTTGTGGTTGTTTGCTGTTAAGTGAATATCTAAATAAAATATAGTGGTTAGACAGACATAATTGAATATGTGATTTGCCATATAAGGATTTCATTTTTCTCTCTCTTTTTCAATAGTATTGTAGCTAAATTTCCACTTTTGTCTTTGTATTTTCAAATCTGTAATTAATCAAGAGCTAATTTTATTGTACATTTGGGTCTAATTACTTCTTTTGTGGGACGAATCCGGTAATTAGACGTCTAAATGTTTGGGAAAAATTACAATTATTTGCAAGCATAATTAATTGTAATATCAAAAAGGCAAGTGAAAAGGTAAAATTCTCTTTGGAAATTAGCCCATTATCTACTTATTTATGTGAGGCACACAAGAGGCAAATTCGCTTTGGGAGAGACAAAGTGGAATTTTTGGAAAATCCCAAATCACTCTTTTTCTTTCCTCACTGATGCTGTAAAAAGCAGTCAAAAGGGAATGTTTAGAGTAGGCAATACTGCAATGCATTAATGTATTACAAAAGTTAATTATACAAAACAGCATTGAAGTAGGTATTTAAGTTCTAGACTTTTTTTCTGAATATTTGGCATGCATCAAATTTTCATAGAGAAATTAATAAATAGAAAACCCTTACTAAGTGTTTTTGCAGAATAGACTGTGAGAAAAAAAAAAAAAAGATTTTCTTTTTTTTCAGGTGTTTCTTCAACTATCCCATAGAAATGTAATACACATTTACATAGACTTAAGTTTTTTTTCAGAGTTCAGCAATTTCCTCTAAAATTGCTTTGTCATATATTGAATTTTATCTATTTCTTATTGCAGTATAGAGCAGCTTTCCTATTTTATATATAATTTCTTCCATTTAATCCACTTATTACTAGTTTCATCTGCTGTCCAAATATCTGGAACTGAAATATGAGAAAATAAATAACTATTTTTTGTCTGTGTTTACTTTAAGCAAATATTTCTAGAACATTTATGAATCCTCACTAGATTTTAAGGGAAGAAAAAAAAAAAAAGAGAAAATACTATGACAGACAAAATAGAAATATTCTTTGGTTTTAGTAGAGAAATTTGGTATCTTGGCATATGACTGGGTCACACATGCTGGGGACAACAGCAAATGAAAAATGTCTCAGAAATATTTCTGAGGAATTAACAGAGGATTAAAGATAGGAAAAGCTATCTGAGAGTTTTCAGAGTGAAGCAAAATGTCTCAGAATTAGGCCCATTGAGTGCATCTTGAACATGCAGGTGACAAATATGAGTCCTGCATTTCCTCTAGAGTAAAACTCAGTTTTCACTTTTTCATCATAGATGCTGAATATCTGAAGAAGTGGACATTTGCACCATTTGCACTTGCATCAGTCTCTTTTATTATGGATGTACAATTCCCTGTGAAGAAACTGGAAATTACCCAGGAGCATTCCAGAGGATGACCATCCAGTGATTTCCATGCCAATTACATTTCAAACTAGTCATGATCTGATATTTCTGTCTATCTGTAGCCAAGAAAAAAATATAATTTATGTTGTCAATGCTCTCTTCACAAGATGGAAAAATAGGATAATCAAACAAAAATCTGAATAATTATAAACATTTTACAAGCTTTTACTAGTTAGTTGACCACCTAAGCTATGGAAGAACAGTCAGAATTTAGTCCCTATTCCCTACTCATTCCTTACTGGAAAGCAATTTAAGAAAAGAAACACATTAAAGTTTCTGCCTGTATTGGTCTGACAGTCTCGGTCTTCTATTGAAAAAAAAACCCCAAGACATATTATTAAATGGAGCACATTTGAGCTACAGAGGGGAAAAATCTTTAAATTCTTAAATTCTCTTACTGAGTATCTCCCTATAAGGCACACTGAATAATCATTGCTTGAGGAATGCTGAAGAGACATTATCTTTCTGACAGAATACATTACTGACTGTGTCATTTTAAGTCCTGAAATGTATTAAATGGTCACCCAACGGAAACAAATGAGAACCCATCCACTGCTGGGGTGTTAGGGCCCAACGCAAAACATGGGGAGAACGAATTTTGAAGCCCTGTTTTAAGTTGAAGAGAAAATGGTTTTAAATCATGCCCTTCTTCTACTTCTGAAAATGTCTTAGTATTTGAGTTATGTTATTGTTCTCTACTTTGATTGAACCAGTATACTGGCCAAAGCTGGTGTTAAGGTGAGTTTAAAAAGATCTTGGACAACTACTCTGTTAGAGGAAAGAAAGTAGGAACTGGGTTAGACCAGGCCATATTCTGGTTTAGGGACTAGAATCATCTTTCAAACCCTTAACGCCTCCTAAAGGATCTTCATGTCATATTCAGTTTTTTCTCCTATGTGAATTTAAAATGACAGCATAATGCAGAGGTTTTGCTCTATTTCCTTGAGACAGTTATGCTTCTCTCAGGAGAAGAAATGTCTTCTTACTGCATCTGGTTAAGAAGTGAGCATACTGCAGGAGATAAAAATCAACATTAAATAACCGAGAATTATCTCTTAATATGTTAAAAGAAATTATTTTGACAACAATAGCAATTCTTCAGTCATGCATCTCTCAAAGAAATACCTCATGGAAGCAGAAATAAGACCAGGAACATCAAATAATAGTAGCATAAATTTGTGATTGCCACAGCTTCCTTCGGTATGAAAAGTCCTTTTCCCAAACCATTACTGGCCCAAGAGATGTTATCAGCTAAAAATATTTTTGTTCCCTAGAGATGTGGTAACTAGTGCTGTGTGACTTTAAAGGAGCATAAACATCCAAAACAGTCATTAAGCATTCCTTTTAAGCAAAAAAGTGGATACTTGTTTTAAAATAGGTACTCTGGGAATAATTCTGCTTGGCTGAAAAATAGGACCAAAGGAACTGACAGATATAAGAATAAATCCTATTTCCAGTTGACTCCCATAATATTCAGGTTTGATTTAAGATTCATTTTGAGAATACAAAAAGTTTCAATTTCATTTTCTCTGCCTCCAGACCACACATTATATCACGATATGAGACATCAGCTTCTGATTTACATATTTTAAAGTATGGGTGGGTATCCTTTAGTATGTGATAACACATAATTTTAAATTTAACCTGGATAACAGAAATGGTAAGATTAGGCACAGCTGTTGTATAAGTTTATTTGCTAGGTTTCCTAGGTTTTATTGCTTAGCAGATAACAATTTATACTTTCCAATTTCACTATTCTAGTACACTGGCTTCTTTTCTTTCTTCATTCTTTTCTTCTTAGCTTGTTTGCTCTGTCTCTGCATCCTTGAGTAACTCATCATTTAAAATGTCTGAAATAAAAGAAAAAGGGATGGTTGCTGGTCTTGCACAACTGCTGAAGCTGATGTTTTTTTTCCAGCCCAGGCTTTCTCCTTTTGATGGCCTGACTGTTTTAGTATGGACTTCCTTGAATAATTGGCTAAAGATTGCATACTTCAGAGGAATGCACTAGGCACATTGGATGTCATTTGATCAAGTTCAACGAAATCATCTATTAGAATAACTGCTTCCAAAATTGCTTGCTGCACTTCTTAGCTCAGCTCTGCTGTCTGCCTCCAAGCCTAACACACTTTGTTGTCATCTCTCACTGTCACTACTTTCCTACATCTTTTTGCTAATACAGCATGCAGGAAGAATGTCTAAGTAGTAGCCTTATAAGACAGGGAAAGGAGGAAAAAAGGAATTCCATAACTTCCTTTGCCTCCAGGAACAATGCAGCTGGTTCATTCTCTTCTCCTCCTGACTAAGCATGTGGAAAACTATTATCAAGTCAAATTTTGCTTCTGGTGTGTTAAAAATATACATTGCAATTAGACATCAGTGAGTAAAACGCTGATCTAAATGGAATGAAGTCAGTTTTATATCTTACGTAGTTTGCAGTGATGTTAAGATGATCTGGCATTCTTTCCTAATGTATTATTAAGTTTGGCATGAACAACTTTGGACATGGCAGTATCTTTACCATATCTTTTTGGGCCTTGCCTGAAAGACCTTTGTTACTTTAGAGTCAAGGAGGACAACCAAGTGAGGCAGTCAAGACACTTGTATTCGTGGTGAGTGTTTTATTATTTTCATCTAAATGGGATGTCCCAAAGGTAGCTGTTAAAAAGTGAGTATTAATCTATTCAGTGTATACTTGTGCCTGTTGCTATTTCTCCCCATATGCAGAACTTTGTGTTTCCCCTTGCTCAACTTTATGCGATGCATCTCTGTCTGTTCGTCAAAGCTATTGAGCAGGTTGCTGCTCTATATAGCAGCACAACAACCTGGTGTACCAGCCAGTTCCCTCCATTCTGTATTATTTATAAAACTGCTGAGAGTGCACTCCAGCTCCTCCTTCAAGTCTTAGTGAAAAGTTTCATCAGTATTGGTCCCAGTGTTGACCCCAGTATACCACCAGTGACTGGCCTCCGACTGAACCCTTCACTGCTGAGCATAACTCTCTGGACCTGGTTGCTCAGTGAGTTTTCAATTCACCTCATTGTCTCCTTAACTTTGCCAGCTTCTCTATGAGGATTTTATTAGAAACTGTGATAAAAGTTTTGCTAAGTTGAGGTAAACAGCATGAGCTGCTCTCCCTTTGTCTATCAAACCAGTCACCTCACTGAGGTAGGTGAGATATGATTTCTCCTTCATAAATACATGCCGACTACTCTTGACCACCTTCTTGTCCTTCATATGTTTGGAATCAGATACCAGGTAAATTTTCTGCATCACATTCCCAAGGAATAAGCTTAAGCTATTGCTTCTTAAGATCCCGAACACCATCTCCTGGTTACTGTAGTCAGGGATACATTGACTTTCCCATCCTTAAATAATTCTTTCTTGTAATAAATACCAAATCCAGCACAGTGATTTTCTTTTCTGGTTCTTCAGTTACTTGGACCAGGAAGTTGTCTTCAATGAATCATAAAAATCTTCCAAATTACCCTAGTCCTGCTGTATTTTCCATCTAGTAGATGCTAGGGTGGTTGAAGTGCCCCACAGGAAACAGGGCCTCTGAATATGAGGCCATAAATACTTCTTCCTGATCAGGACATTGATCCTATTGGACACTGACTACAATAGCACCCTTATTGGTCTGACCATTAGTCTTTATCCTTAAGTTCCTGACTGATTCCTGGATGCATCGCAGAGGCAGACCTTTGTGCATTCCCACTGTTGCACCTAAAGGGCAACTCCTGCTTCTCATCTTCCCAGCTTTTCCTCCTAGAAAGCCGGTATCCTGCCACTGAGTCACTAAGCCATTTGCACCTTTCCACATGTTTGTGTAGTCTCAATGCATTATAATAGCAGAGCTGTGAAGAAGAGGAAGATTGGAGGGAAATGGTTGCTTTAACAAGAAAGAAAACAACATGGCTAAAGACAATCTTTTGCTTTACTTATTTATGTGATCAAAATAAGATTTCAGAAATGGAAACAGCAGTGCCTGTTTTGTATTAGTATGATAGGTTTAAGATCTGGGGAGTCCAAGACTTTGGCTCAAAACTGAGTAGCCGATTAAATTTGATAGCCTTGTAATAGAATTTTATAAGACTTTGCAGAGGTGTATGGCATAGAAATGTGACTGCATGCTGAATAAGCTTTTAGCCCTGATTTTTTTTTTTTTTTTTTAATACCAATATTGTGCAAGCCAGGCTCTGAAGTACATTCCTTAGCTAAAAAATTTGTTATATTTAATTTATTCAGAGGGACAAGCACATGGGAAATATCAGACTTTTCAGTTATTTGAACCAAATTAACTAATAAAATGTGCAGTTTGCAGACTGTACAGATGCTCACAACTTATCTTTTGAAAATTAGAAGAGATATAGCTGAACTGCTTCCTGCTTTCTTCTTTTTATCAGCAGTGCTGTCTTACTTCAGTATTACTAAATCATAAATCAAGTTAACTTTTATCAATCAAAGTTCATTTAAAGGATATTTCAGCTACAGAGATAAAAAGACAAAACTGAGGCTAATCCAATCACTTCTGAAAGTGATACATGGCGTTCACAAACTTATTTTCTGAAGGTATAAAACAACCCTTTTTTGTTTGTTTGATTGGTTGTTTTTTCTTTTTTTTTTTTTTTCCTGTTTTAAGTCAAATATTTATCTGCTATTTCAAACAGATTTTGCTGTAAAGGACCACTGTAATAAAAAAGAACTTGATTTTTGAAAACATAATGGTTTTTATAGCAACATATTAGTGTGATGAACATATAAGTGTAACAACTAGGAACAATGAAATATCACAGAGAGGATGGGGATACAGTTTATAACTGTTCCTCTCTGCCTCTCCTTTTTCTTCACATCTTTTCATATTCCACAGGTCCTTCCTGTGTCCTTTAGGATAAAGCTGTTCCAGAGTGGGCTCTCCACCCGACACAGTTCCTGTAGCATCCATCTGCTTCTGCATGGGGTACTTCATAGGCTGCAGGTTGGATACATGGTCACCATGGACTGGTCCACGGTCTTCAGGGAGATGCTTTTTCCACCCTGGTCTCCTTCAGCCTGCAGGGCCACCCCTGCTCCTGTGCCTGGAACACCTCCTACCCCTTCTTCACCGACCTTGGTGTTTTCCCCGTTCTGTCTAACACCTCCTTTCCTCCCTGCTCTCTGGTATTTTGGCCCTTTCTTAAATGTGTTATCATTACACATAGAACCAGCTGCGTTGGGCATGGGGCAGATCCTACAAGCTGAGAGAGATCCCTGCAACACCCTGACTGCCAAAACCTGGATATGAACATCCAATACACACAAACAAAAAAGCTTGTTAAAATGTCTTTAAACTTCCACTATAATTTTGCACTTGCACTTGAAGGGCTTCAATAATATCTCAAACACTGAACAACTGGCAGTAAGACTGCTGACATCTGTTTACTAAAGACATGCTATTGAAGAGACTGTAATGGCAGAACATCAGTCCATAGGGGTGAGCCAGAGCCTCCTCCTGTGTTTATTGCAAAGACTGCCCCCAGCCTGTGTGTGACTGCTGAGATGTTGGGGTAAGGAAACAAAGACCCTAAAATCCCCAAGTGTAAATACTGTCACTTTCTGTGGCCTTGACTTCAGATGCTGCCATGTTTTAGCTATGTTACCTAATGATCTGTGCAGATCAGATAGATAGCTATTACATCTTAGGAACATGACAATAAATAAGTTTTTCAGGTTATCTGGAAACATCTGCCAATCACTTTTAAAAAGGTAGCTCTCATGTCTACAAATATATTTTACAAGGGGTTATGTGCATCGGATAAGCTATTTAAGCAGTGGCTCTGATTATTACTTGCTCATATGTTTTTGTATATACCTCCTGGCATAACTGTTTCCCTGAAAGCTTCAGCTAAATTTCAAGGGCTTCATAAAATAAAATAAAATAAAATAAAATAAAATAAAATAAAATAAAATAAAATAAAATAATTACCCTAACATATATCAAATTATTACTTCTCTCTGTACTGTGGGAAGACTCATGGATATCAGCATTCATAGTCACAGGATTGGGTCCCACTGGAAGGGTACAGCTCTTGCTTTTCCAGGACATTAAGGTCAAAACCTTCAGCCTGTCACTGGTCTATTGTTACTGCTGTCCCGAGCTTGCAGATAGAGTAGTAGCAACACATAATTCTTTATCAGAGGTGAAACAGAAGGCTAAAATGAAAAATATTACATATATTAAAGAAATTGAAGGTAGAAGTTGTTAGGCATATTTCATTGTCTTCTGGAAGATTTGATTATTTTCTAAGTAATTTTCTTAGTGTAACTTTTCACAGAGATTAGATTAGGCGTGCTTGGGGAGTTTCTGAATGTGACTAAGAGAAGGAGAAAAATATAAAATAATTAAAAACATTTACAAGGGAAATTGCTATGTTAACATGTTTTTTGGGGGGGTTGTTTGTTTGTTTTCAATAAAACAGAGACACAATAAATAGCTGCAGATGCAATTGAAATATTTGGTGGTTTGTGTTCTAGTATCAATATTAAAACCTCAGAACATGATCAGAAACAAAACAGCCAACTACTGTCAGATAAGACAAAGTTCTTCAGAAATAAAACTTACAGTAGAACATAGTGTTTAACATGGCCTTATAACATGTAACACACGTAACAGTTGTTTTCACAGTAAATGTCGTAGATGTACCCACAAACAGCAGCACCATTCTTTCTGTCTTTCTGTTCCTTTTCCATATTTTCTATTCTTTCCTCATTTATTTCCTTCTTCCTTCTTTTAAAAGTTTTGGAGGGAAATCCTAAAAAATGTATCCTGAGTTTCTCACATCAGTCAAGAACAGTTTCTACATATCCCCCAAATAGACATGGACAAAAATAGTGAAGACATGGAATTAATGTCATACAAAATTAATCTTGGAACTTTCTAGTCAAGCTGGTTTATTTTAATTCATCTCTGATTGCTGGGCTCCTTTTTCCTTGGAAAGTGAAATCCATCCCTAGCATGACATTACAACCCTCTACAAAATCTTTCCTAATCTCATTTCTGTCCTGCACTAAGCAGAGAAAACGCAAATGCCAGAACCAGTCTTGGCAACACACACAAAAAGAGAAAGCACACACTGAACCAGGAAAGATATTGCCAGCTGAGATTTCCACCAGCTGGAAGGCAGTGGAGTTGCCACAGCACAGTCAGTACCGGAAGGTTAAACAAGTTTATTGATCATTAGAGTAATTTTACTGCTACATCTCTCATAAATTCTGAACAAAACATTACATGAGAATCTACAAGCCAAAAAATTTGTTTGGATGTACAAGAACATGTTCTGTTAATATAGAATAAATATGGTTGAAAGATAACATAACAATTATATATGCAATTTATTGTATATTCAATTTATCATATAGTAATATACTTAATAAAATATCCAAATAGACTTGTTATAAATTAATATCTATTATTTTTATGAATAATGTATATTTATCCATGCATTTCTAGAGAAAATAAAACCATCTTCTCAAAGATAAGAACTTGGTTGGAATTCACCAGAGGTTGGAATGAGTTGGACTTGCAATAACTGTAGGTCAGTTCTAGTCAACTGATTCAGTTTAGTTTCTCTAATTTATATATCCTTAGCTAAGTATTTACTTTTTTTCAGTATGGTGTTATTCTCTTTTACTACAGAACCCACAGAAAAAGCTTCAGTCAATTCTTGTGTGTTTTATTGCATGCATTCAGGTTACTTTATTATATAGATTCTGCTTGTGAGTAAAAAGACCAGGCTGTTTTATATATTTCCTATTAAATTTCTGCCCTTAGCTCTATTTCACAAGAAATCCTATCTTTAAAACCACGAAGAATTATAAAAAATAGGTAAGAACTTATTCTTATAATGTATTCAATATTCTCTCTTTTATTCTTTTTATTCTTTTATTATTATAGAGTGATAATCTTGTGAAAATTTGGTCCACTGCAGCAAATTATGTACACAGGAAAAAAAAAAAAAGACAAAAAATGCAATATTTCTTTCCTTATATAAACCCATAATGTATCAATACGTTGAATAAAAATGCAATTCTGATTATTTCGTCTCTAAAGGTTACCCAAGGAGAGAGAGACAATGAAATGAGGGCAAGGAGGATAACTGGAAGTATAGAATAAGTAAAGAATAAGTTAAGATTAAATGGGGTAGCCTGAAAATAAAATAGATGAGTGAAAATTGAGATGTGATGCTGGTCTGCAAAATCAAGATTATAAAGAATTTGAATCAGCAACAATCAGTATTTTGTCAAATACAAGAGTCAGCATACACAGAATGAAATTTATAGGAGAAGTAATAAAATAAAAAGGATATTTTCACATTGTATGTTTTTACATTCTTATAGTGTCTTAAGTCTAAAAAGATATAAATGAAATTAAAAGTGAATTAATGAGAAAGAGGTGCATCCAGATTATCAAGCATGGTGAATGTTTAATACAAGTGGTTAAAGGATACAGTGGGGCATGTCTCCCTTTACATTTGTCCTCTTACAATTTTTAAAAATTACTTCTGCTGTTGCTCTTAGAGAAAGAGAACAAGGTTAAATCTTTGGCCTGACTTGGTGGTTCCATCTTTTCAATTTTTATACAGATTATTTTCATTAACTCTAAAGGTTTTGATCAATGATGATGTAATTAAAAGGCCTGAAAAGTTCTGTAAGCGTTTTTCTTTTATTGCAGGAACTTCAGGAAAAGATCAAACTGAACTTGTATAAGCCTGAAATTAATTATTATTATTTTTTTCTGTTTTATGGGTTCATGTTATCCTGTAGTATAAGTATGAACATGATTTAAAAGTCCACGATACTTAGGAAAATTAAAGGAAACTGAGAGAAAATAAACAAGCCAACAAATTTTTGATGTGCTACTGTTGTCTTGAGCCTGCTTTTCTAGAACACACTGAGTAAAAATAACCACTAACTACTAGTGAATCACTTAGAAAGCTGGATTTACTTAACAGTAGATCTCTAGTCATGGTTTACTGTTTTTCTGAGCTTTCCTGGATGGTATACTAGTTCCTTCTTTGATGCTCAAGTGTCCAAGATTCACATGCTAATGCTTTTAAAAAGCTGTTTCCATTTTCCTGCGGCATGCAAACAAGAGCAGGTGAAAAGTGTTTTTTAACAGTTTATATCTCAGTAAAAGCTATACAAGTGGGTGACAGTGAAAGTAATGATATTTACTTTCTCTAAAACCATTAGGTTATATTTTACATACATTCTATCACATCAATACTTAAAAGCCTTAATATCGTGTGTGGTGTTTTATCTTCCATCCACTCTAAGGGTTTTAGAATAGAACTGGAATCAGGACTCCAGTGCTTGTGGCAGCTCACTCTTTGTTTTACCTCCTAAACATTTTTTCTGCTCAATGGCAGAGTCAAGATAATTGGTCTAGTAGACATTAGATCTGATACTATAGCTACTATATCTTTATTTGTGTTAGGCTGAGCACATGGGAATTTCAGGCAGTAACAGTCACTTTTAGTTAAGAAAGTTGCAGGCAGAATGTTTCATCTTGATGCGGATTTTCCTGTGTTCTCAAAGGAAAGACTGAGACAAGAGTAAACTGAGACAGACCCTGGTCTAAGAGAAATACTTCATGCTTCCCACTAAACCTACTTGTGCAAACACATATCTGTTTCTCTTCTAATTAAAATGTAAATAGATTAACTAAAAGGACCTGTATTAAAATTTGATGTTAGACTGCAGGAGGGGGGAACAATGAAACTTCACTTGACTAGTAGCAATTTGTGGCTACCCAATGTGAGGTTAGTCTACATTTCTCTAAGTCCAGTGCCCAAGTCCTAATTTAAACACTGTCCTGGTCAAGTCCTAAAACTCTTTCATGTATGACTGTGAATATACACAAGTTTCTTTTCCTTTGGAGTCTCTAATCCTACCAGATCTATCACTCCTTGTTCTGAGTCCTAAATGGTAGGTCAGGTTTTTTTCACATCCAGGGATATCTGCTCCTTGGTGAAGCAATTTTTTCTCCATAGCTCAGCATACTGAGCAAATAAAGAGTATCTCTCTTCATCTTTCTTATAAAAAAATGGCGAAGTCACTGGAGAACTGTTTTTGACCTTAAATCAGAACAGTAAAAAGCCCTTATGGAGTTGTATCTCTAAAGAGTTTAAATTATAGAGTCAGATTATTGCATTTAAATGTTTGAGGCTGACCTCCAGACAGGAGGTCTGCTGCTTAAATAAAATTCTGACACCTCATGGAACAAAAGCTGTTATAAGGATTATACATATGAACATTACATAATTCTATGTTCAGAAGTCTTGCCACAACCGTCATTGAATACACTTTGAACAAAGAGTTTCATAAACATTCTGGCCATAAAAGACTGCCTGCAATGTTTCAAGTATCAGTTAATTTTTCCGTAGATCCACAACAGTAAAATATGACAATTCAGCTGGCATTTACTGTTAACCCATCCCTCATATTGTCTTATGCCTATTGAGAGGAAGATCCTCACCTCAAGTGAGTATATTTAAGTTTTGCCACTGAATGAAATTGGTACAGGGATCTATTCAGTCAGTGTTCTGAAAAAAAATTACAATTGAAAAAGACAAGCAACATACTCTTCAGAAGGAAGGTGATACTTGAAAAAACGAGTGGCAGTTTAAAAGGGAAGATGGGGTCAGCTACTCTCACTCTGGTTAAGCAGAGGGACCAATGTGTTATATGACAATGTACCATTGTCATATTTTGAAAGAAGAAACTGCCATCTTGAAATAGGAAGCATCAGCTGGAAGATAAAGCCAGAGAGAAGGAGAATTTTCCCTAACTGGAATTACCAACACAAGAATATTCATCATTGTTTGCTTTGAAAAAAATAGAGGAAAAAGGAGGTTGGAAGGAAAAATGATTCCAGAAACAGAGTTCTTCAGGGTAACAGGAAGGCTACTAAGCAGATGGGAAGTTGTGAGCCAGGAAACTGTTAAGCGTTATACCATTCCCTCTTGCAATTATCTCATTTTATCAAGAAAGACAATGAAAGTCCTAGGTACCATTTACATAAACCTGTCCTCTTATATTTAGATTTTTGTACTTACAGAGTAACTTTCTGGTACCTCCACCAAACACTTCCTTTCTTCTATAATGTTTTCTGTTAGTGTGTTCTTGCTATTTTCTCTTTTATTTAATGGCTGCCAAAAAATGGGAAGCAGACCTTATTAGCACTCGAGGTATGACCTTTGCCACCATTGCTATATATTAGGCCACACATTCTTTAAAGATCTGATTGATCCCTTAGTAGCTTGTTCATCTCATGATCTTTTACTGATTATTAGTTTTACTATTATTAATAATGTGCTTGTATCCATCTTGCATTTCCTCTTGTAGTGACCTGAGTTAGTCCTCTTATTGTGTGTATATGTGTTTATTTATGTTTCTCACTGTCCTGTCTCAGATCAGTCGCTTACTGGACTCTTTCTAAGGCCAGATTTTGCCTACGGTTTCATTCGACTGCCTCTCTAGTATCTTTGAGATCTTGATTCTGTAATGCCTTTATACAACTGGTGATTTACATGGTTTAGACTTTCCCCATATGCACAGTTAAACCAAATCTCAAAACCACTTACTCCCCACCCTTCTCTTCTTCTTGAGCTCAGCTTCATTCCAGACTTCTTTACCTCCTTGCACAGAATGGGATTTGTGGTGAGTTCATTAGATGTCTTTGCAGTTTCTTCCTCTTCTGTCTCTTCTCCAGCTCCAGTGTGAGGTTCCCTCTCACAGGAGACAGTCTTCCACTGGAGAACTTCTCCAGTGTGAGTCAGTTCCATGGGCTACAGTTCTTCATGAACTGCTCTACTGTGGGTCCCTTCCATAGGGGTCAGTCCTTCCGGAACAGGCTGCTCCAGGACAGACACCCTACAGGTTCACAAGTCCTGCCAGCAAACCTGCTCCAGTGTGAGCTCCAGTGTGAGCTTTATGAGTCTGCAGGTCCTTGTCAGGAACCTGATCCAGCATGCGTTTCCCACAGGGTCACAACTCCTTTGGGCACATCTACCCATTTTGTTGTGGGGTCCTCCATGATCTACACATGGATCTCTGCTCCACTGTGGACTTCCATGGGCTGCAAGGGCACCATTGCCTCAACATGGTCTTCACAGTGGGCTGCAGGGGAGTCTCTGTTCCAGTGCCTCGACCACCTCCTCCCACTCCATCCTCCCTGACCTTAGTTGTCTGTATGGCTGTTTCTCTCTTATATTCTCAAGCCTCTCTCCCAGCTGCCATTATGCAGCACCTTTTTCCCCCACCTTAAATATGTTTTTCTAGGGGTGCTACCACTATCGCAGATGGGTTTGTCCTTGGCCAGTGGCTGGTCTGTCCTGTAGCCAGCTGGCATTAGCTCTGTCAGACACCGGGGAAGCTTCTAGCAGTTTCTCACAAAGATAATCCTGAAGACACCCCTCTACCAAAACCCTGCCATGCAAACCCAATACAGACACAGACAGCTACTTGTCACTCCAATTTTGTTGTATGCCTCTATTGTGGCACAGCTAACTCCACATAAGTCATAGATATTATAATGCTGCATGGTTCAGTATGACAGCCTACGTGGTAGATAAAAATGAAAGGGAATTCTCAACCTGGAGGAAAGAAATGTTATATTTATGATTATAGGTAATGGAGAATTAAGCTACAGTTTCCTTTCAATTTTGCCTTAAGTGCTTTTATCTTTAGTAGATTCTCCATAAGAATCTTTGTAGGAATTCCTTTGGAATTAATGCATCTTTGTGTTTTAGTAGCCTTATATAATACAAGGAGGCTTCTATTTTTTTTTTTTTTTTTCTTTATATCTTGTTCTCTTTGCAGCATGCATGCCATGTGCAGTTCTCTCTGTACTGTGCTGGAACAGTGTGCAGGTCCAGAGTGACTGCATTTCCTCTTTCAAACAGTTCCCTTCTCTAACCTTCTCTTGTTTACATCTAACCTTTATTTTGTTCCTAAAAAAAACCAAAACACCAAAACAAAACAAGCAAAAAAAAAAAAAAAGCCCGAACCCTCCCAAAATAAAAACCACCACCACCACCAAAAACAAAAACAAAAACAAAAAAATCCACACACAATAAACCAACCAACCAACCACAACAACAACAACAAAAACAAACAAAAAACAAAAAAAACCAAAAAACCAAAAAAAACCCACAAACCAAGAAACTGAAAAAGCAAACCAAATGCATAAGTATGGGCACCCTAAATTAAACTTTTCAACTACTTTGTAAACATTGCATTCTACCAGTAATTCTGTTCCAGATTTTTTCTGTGGCAGGATGGATACCAGAGAGTCTGGCACATATGCAGTGCTTGGCATTAGTTATTCATTCAACTCCTGAATGTTTATTAATGTCTCTTGACTGAATGATTAATGACACTGAGTCTGTTCCAGTACGAAGCTTAAACTGTTTATGATTTATTTCCTTTATACCCACTCACCCATAAGCCTGTCTACTTTTACATCATATTCTCAACAGCTTAGAATATACGTACAAAAGTACAATTTGACCTGGGAAAGCTAACTCCTCCACTTTCTCACTAAGACATCTTCATGGACAAGAAGAACTTTAGAAGGCAGAATTATCAGCAGATGAAGGGCAGTCCTCAGTAGTAGCCTTGATATAACTCAGTGAATAAATACTGGCTCTTCCTCAATTGATCAAGATAAAAAACTGATTTTGTCCTTAAAAACTGTAAAAAATCATAGGTTTATAGGTAAATGAAAGAGCAATACATCAGTCTTGTGACTGAACTGGAAAACATTGGACTCATTTGTGAATTTTACGTCTATATTCTGATCTGCAAAGTACTCATTTCAAACCTGCCTATGTTTTGGAAGCACACTGATCCTTATCCACTGTAATTACTGCATCAGAATGAGCACATCAAATGATAAAGAACCAACATCTTAAGACATAACAAACATGCTGGCATCAAAAAGTTAATTAAAATGTAAGCTTCATTTCTTGGTGGTGAGTGGTAGAATATGTTTAGATACTCAAAATATGTTTTTATGAGGTTCAATTCTGCACTTCAAATTGTGTAAAATTTGATAGGATAAAAAGTTAATTCTTTTGTGTGGAATAAAGAGCTTGATATGACTAATTTACACCTATTCCTCATACATCTAGCAAAATTAATTCTCTACCTCCTGTTTCAGAGGAACAAAAGAGAAAAGAAGGTTGAAGTAACTGAGTGTAGTGTCAAGTAGAAGAGAAGAGGAGGAGGAGCAGGAGAAGTAAAGTAAGAGAGAAAAGTGGAGTAGGATGAGAAGCTATGTAGGATATAATAGCAAAAATAAAGTAATTTGGGAAAAGAGAAGAAGCTTAAAGGGCTTCTGTCTTTGATTTATTGCCATACATAATAAAAGAACATGTAGGGTTAACTAAGGTTACATAGCATTTGAAACCACAATACATCACACTATACCATTGTAAGCATATTTTTTCAAACATTAAAAAGCCAGAAATCTAAAACACATTTTGTGTGTGAAACTGAAACTGCTTTACAGTTTGCCATACAAGAAAAAATGCATCATTTCAACTGACATTTGGACTAGCTGTCAACCAGAAAGCTCCTCATATCAGTTACAGGATATTGGATCATTCTTTATTGCCTGCAGCCAGGACAATAAAATGTTATAGGCAACAGCCCTTAGAATATATTACTGTATTTCCTGACCAATTTGATGTCAGATAATATCCTGAAGTAGGTGACTAGAATTTACTAGCTTGTATCATGAAAATTTGTTCAGAATTCGGTAGTTGCTGCCAAACCTGTACACATCTGTAATATAGCCATATCAGCTGTTTTAACTTGTCCGAGCTTTCTTGAAGAAAAGAACAATTTCATGCTCTTTTATTCATGCTCCTACCTATTTAGTCACCACAGGTTAAAAATTACACTAGGACAGATTGAAAAGAAGTAAACTTATATGCCAATATTGCCATAACCACTGCATTCTAGTCATTAATACATCACAGAACTGTCACTATATAAAACTGATAGTTGTAACGAGATTTGTAGAGTCGTAAATGAACAGTGCTGCAATCATGGAACTTTTCACAGAAATCTCAGCATAAGGTCACAGTTTACAGAACCTTAGTTTACTGTTAACCTAACCTTTATTGACCTAAATTCTGGAAGGCCAAAAAGATTTTATCTGAATGGTGTATCACATCTGGTTTTGAAAAGATCAGTCCAAAATCCTACATCTAGGAATCTAAGTCACGTATTTAATTAAGCACTTTTCTTGAACTAAATGCATTCTATCATCATCAAAATTTAACAGATGTTTTGACAAACATTTGGAATAAAATGCTGTTTTCTATTTGTTTGCTGATTTATTTCAGATGTATCTGCAAGCCAGGACCTAAATTAGGACCTGAAGTGCCTTTATATATATTTTTAGTATTTTCTACTCTGTGTGGCTACCAGTGCCTATTCATTAATTTATTTTATTCAATTTGGTGTCTAACTCTTAGATTAAAAGCTCTGTAAATGATGCCACTTTCCATTCTGACTGTTACATCTTTGTAACATAGATTTATATAGGCAATAGCAAAGGTTTTGTATCTAGACCCATTCTACTCCAAGTACCCCCTTTTATAAAGATAGCTGGCTATTATTATAGTCATAATATCATTGTAGTTGTACATTCCATAGATTGTTGCAACTTGTTTGAATGAGTGAAGGTTACTTGAAAACAGACACAAGGAGAAAAAGTAAAGAACTACACTCTTATGTGATTAATAGCTCTTACTCAGCTACTTAGAGATTCTCTGAGTGTGACCTCTGGGCTATCCTAAATTATTGCTGGTAGTGGTGCACGTCAGACAGAATAAATGCTTTATGTGTGTGCCTGATGATTTGTCTTGAGCATCTCTACACCAATAATTCACTACAGAGTCAAAAAGCTTTTATTATTTTCAGAAAAATCAATGGACAAACAAAAACTTTTGATCATTTTTTTCCTTTATTCAGTCTCAAACAGTATGAATATTTGAATTATAAAGGGATTTAGGGTTTATTTAATACAATCTTTTTGTCTGATAAATAAACCCAAAATGTTAGTTCTTTGTGCATGGATGATTAGATTGACTATCTGAACTTATGACAAAATTTGGATTTAGGATAAAGCTCATGAAGTTTCTTCAAGTTAGCTGTTACCACAGCATGACTGAAGACTAACATCAAGGCTAAAAAATTGCTCAGAAAATTTGAAATTGGTGAATCGGTTCATGGACTGAGTCTGAAAAATTGGCATGGGAAGAACTTATGTGGATCTCCTTGTCATTTCTTTCCCTTCAACTCAGATCAGTGCTTAAGCAAAATCTTGCTGATGGAGATTTTCAGGATTTGATATTCAATAATAAGAAGAGAATACTAGTGACATTTTTTCATGTTTCTTGGTCCAGTTGATTGAATACTATATGTTAAAATAAATCTCTAGTTGACTTTGGACATAATTGAATCCTTAAGTTTCAGTCTTTTCTCCCTGCAAGGTGAATTGAAGTAATTTCTTACATGTAATGCCAGTCACTACTGTGGAATACTTCCACTGCCCACCCTTGGCCTGGCTAACAGGACTGGTTAAGACAGATACGTGAATAGTAGATGTGAAAGGGACATTCTAAACCTCCTAGGAGGACCTTTACCTAAACTGATCAATTTAAAGATGACTATCAGACATTTTAGAGTACTCTGGGCATTACAATGAGACTTTAGAAATGAAGAATGATTGAGCTGCAAAAGAAATATAAAAGAGGCAGGAGAATTTGCAGAATTTTAAGTTGTAAAAGGTATGAGGGAGAGACCTAGAAGTGCAGTTACCAAATCTGTTATTGTACTGCTAGAAATCTCTCAGTGATGTCAGGACCTCTGTCTTGGCCAGCCAGGGCCATTGGATGCCATAGCAACTTGAATCCTGGTATCCGTGGGTGAATATGGCATCACTGGGGGTCAGCACAGGTACACATCAGGCTAGAACAGCCCCATTTCCCACAGAAGGTGTATAAAAGTGGGAGACAGTCAGGAAAGGGGACGTGTGTCTGTCAGCTGTGGTGTGGGGGGCCCGGCTCCCCTATTTCCCTTGCTCCCGGTCCGCGGGGGTGATTGCGCAATCTTCACGTGGTCAGAAGAGACACGTTGTAGCAGACCCAGGTTGCATGGTGATAGAAAAGCCTTTATTTCCCTTAGCTCAGGCTATTTGAACCCCTTGGGAG
>JAWWEE010000074.1:135433184-135446453 GCA_035221455.1 Xenops minutus | reverse complement strand
CTTCTCCGATGGGCCTCAGCTCATAGAGATAAGAGCCGAGCCGACAGAGAGCTGATGTCCTCCAAGCACACGAAAGAAAGAGAGAGAGAGGGAACTTTCCTCTTCTCTTTATATACACCTGATTACGTGAAGGAATGGTGTGGAATATTTCCTTAGTTATGACATTGTTACCAAGGAAGGCCTAAACCAAAACCAAGAAAACTAAACCACCACACCACTTCTCTGGGAAACCCGTTCCAGTGTACAACCATCCTCTGGGTGTAGAAACTTTACTTAATATCCAACTTAAACCTGCTGTGACACAGCTTCATGCCATTCCCTTGGGTCCTATCACTGGTCCCAAGAGAAGAGATCAGCGCCTGCCCCTCCACTGCCCCTTGTGAGGGAGTTGTGGATCACTATGAGGTCTTGCCTAAGTCTTCTCCAGGCTCCTCAAGGCCCTTCAGCATCTTCACAGCCCTTCTTTGGATGCTCTCTAATAGTTTTATATCTTTGTCATATTGTGACATCCAAAACTGCACACAGTACTCGAGGGGAGGCCACACCAGTGCAGAGCAGAGCAGAGAGGGACAATCCAAATCCTTGACCAGCTGGCGATGCTTTGCCTGATGCCTCCATGACATGGCTGGCCCTTCTGGCTTCCAGGGCACTGCTGACTTGTATTCAACCAGGACCATCAGGTCCCTTCCTGTGGTGCTGTTCTCCAACACCTTGTTCCCAATTCTGTACAATAAAAAAAAAAACAACAAAACAAATAAACAAAAAAAAAAAAAAAGGAAACAAACCCAAACAAAAAAGAAAACAAACAAACAATTTAGCCAAAATAATGGATCTTTAAAATGTCACATGGATAATTAACAATCATGTGAGAAAACTGTGAAGGAAAACAAAGGAATCAAAGACAAATCACAACCTATAGAAGAGACCTTACCAAAACTAACATGGAAAAAAAAAAAAAAACCTTGTAAAGTTATCTACGGCTTTTATCTGTAAAGTTACCCAAACCAAGAATGTAATCAGTTAAGTGCCTTGATACCTTGACAAAGTATTTAATTCATGGTACCATGAAGATTTCTGTTTTTCTTACCAAATCAGAAGAGTTAATATTAAAAAATCTTTTCTCAGTTTGAAACATCCTTTTTCACTGATTCATTCAAATGGGTTCATCCTTCTCATCTCTCGACTACTACTAAAATTTTATTGAACTAAATCTACTGAAATCAAGAGATTCTGTGGTTGTAAAATAATTATCTTTTGATGTTTACTGTAATGCACTAATAAGTATATTTCAGATCTTTTTTTTAAAAAAAGAAGCAACTGTAAATAGACACTTTCTTAATTGCACAAGAGTTTGCTTCATAGTTTTCCTTCATTACTTACCTCTGTTCTAGTTGTGTCAATTGTTGTATTTGCCTAAATAGTTTTATGTATAGCAAATATATACTATATGGGGATAAAGGAGAAAACTGATCATTAGTTTTTCTTTCACAAAGTTCCCAAGGAACAAAAGTTTCACATGTACAATGTATCTTTATTTCTGCACTTTTTTAGATAAACTGATATGCCTTAATATTGGGCACCAGATATTTTGCTATCTTTAAAATATGATTATAGATTTGAAAACATATGGTTTTGAAAACATCTTGTCATATGAGACAACATACTGTAAACTTAGTATTACTTTGCCTGATATAGCACATCCACTGTACAAACATATGTGAGAAACTGTTGTCATTATTAGAGCTGATAATGAATAGCAGTAGCTTGTATTTTTCTGGGACAGTCTCCTAGCAACATTTTTATGAAGATACTTATGAGAACATTTTAGGAACTTAAACCAGGCTTCAGATTGACAACAGTGAAAGTAGCCATGGAAGAGCCTACCAGATTAAGGGTTTGATGAACATTAGTTCTAATTGTGATTTAGAGATTCCCTGTCTTGGAGACAGGACCAAATACAAAGTAACTGTACTTATTCACAAGAAGAAACAGCTATTAAACATATGTGCACTTCTGCCTGCAATCAAGATGAACACGAGGTCTAAAAAATTTCTTGTACATGATAAAAATATTCCTACCCACATAGTGGAAAGGCCACAAAGCACAGTGTAGATAAACTCTCATGATTTCTTAAATGTATGTTGTTTTTTTTTTTCATATAAACCTTATAAAGATCTTATTCCTATATAATCATATGCCTTATTCATCTCTTATTCATTTAAGATATATATTTGACATATGTTTTCTTCAGGTCAAAGGGGTTTTTGTTGTTGTGTTTTTTTTTTTTGTTTTTTTTTTTTGTTTTTTTTCTAGGGAAATTTGGTACCATGGCAGTACTTTGTCACAGTACACTTGTTTTCTGCAAGTTGAATGACATACTGGATGATTCCCCTAGGTCAGTAAATGAATTCTGAATATACCAGCATCTAATTCCAAGTTTCCTGACAATTATGGGGTAGAAAAAACTTTGTGAGAAAAATGAACCCTTGAAAGAATATGTGGGAGGACTAATACACAGTAAAAAGACCATAAGATCACAGCTGGTAGGGGAGAAGGAAGCACTGCATTAGCATTATGTGATTAACTTGCAGATTAAAATGACTAATATGACATTGGAAAAGAAAACATTGTTCTGTCATTTATATTGAATCAAAATGTACTTGATGCCTCATACATGGTTCTTATAAAGGAGGCTTAGTGACCTCTGCCAGATATTATGCTCTTATATATCATTAGCATAGGAAATCAGCATAAATTTCTCACTAATTGTTTTTGACTGAGAAACTGTGGAAAAGAAGAAAATGGTATCTTTCTCAAAAGTTAACTGAATTAAACTGGTAAAGTTGTAATAAAAGCAGTTATAATATAGAAAGATTTTGTAAAATCACTTGATATTTAAGAAAGCTTAGGAAGTAAAATTTTTATAACATTAACTCATCGAGGACCTGCAGTGTAATCCAGTGAGATAATGAAGATGGCAAGAGGGTAATGCCAAAGAGATTACTTTTTTTTTTTTTTTTAAAGTAATGACCTACATTATCCTTATATGACAGGAGGAAAAAATAAGAAGAAAAAGCTTGTGGGTCAAGGTAAAGACAGGGAGATCACTTAACATTCACTGTTGTTGGCAAAACAGTTTCAGCTTAAGGAAAATTAATTTATTACAAAGTAGAATAATATGTTGAGAAAAAAGGACAAAAACTAAAACACCTTTCCCTCACTCCCCTCTTTTCTCAGGCTCAACTTTTCTGCTTCATTCTGACTCCCACTCTGAATGGCACTGGGGAGATCTGAGGAATGAGAACTGTGGTTAGAGGAAGTTGGAAGGCTCTGGCACCCTGCCTGTCCTATGATTTTACTGTATGATGACTTGTTCTATGATTTTTGTTGTTTGATAGTGTAGTTGTGTTCTGTATTCCATCATGACGTTAGTGAAGTAGGCTTTTTGAGTTGAAAAGCAGGTTCAGAAAATATATTCCTATGCATGTATCTGTCAGTAACCCTCTGGCAGGCTATCGTCAGGCTTTCATGGATAAGCTGTGATATCTTGTATTGAGTATAAAAAGATTCACACAGGAGCAAGTTACAAAGTCTTTGGGATTTTTTTTTACCTTTCTTTTTTTTTTTTTTTTTCTCTTTTCTAATGTATAACTACTAAATATTCTTTTATTGTTAGTATTGACTTGATTTTGGATAACTGATAATGATCTTTTCATGTAAGTTATTGTTCTTGGAACACACTTGTGCACACAAGCAAGTTCACTGTGTGCCATGCTGTGATCCTCCTCAGTTAAGCAGCTTTAAAGGCACCACCACTCAAGCTTTCTCTTTATTTGTTGAGGAAAGAAATTTGCATGGTACATAACATTTTTATGATTCATAAATACTATGGTTCACACCATGATTCTATACTTAAATTAACAAAGCATTGTCAGAAACCTCTATAATCAAAGGAAGAGAAGTATAAGTTATCATACTTCAGGCTACTGTTATGAAATTCTGCCAAAAGATAAGTAATGTTTTGCAAACAGCTGCAGAAATATTCCACATATGTAATATCATTAAGAGAATAAATTAGCAACCTGACTTGTCTCAATACCATTCCACATCTAATGCTGAGATGTATTTGAGAAAGCCTAAGATCAGTGACTAATAATATGAGAGAGAATTTATTTTAACTTCCTGCTTATTACAGGCTCTATAATTTCAACATGATTCTAAAAACAGTTTCATGATTTTGGTAGAAAAATACACAGACATCAAATCTCTATTCAGTAAATTAATATTATGAAAAATCCTGTATATCCCTAGCAAAACTGTTTCATTAGTTAACAGCACTGATGTGGAAAATCTCAATCTCATTGTACCACTTCTCATAGTCTACATTTTGTGGCACTTTTTTTTAATTTATTTTTTTCCTTTTTTTCTTTTTTTTTTTTTTTCACCCTAACTTCACCTTCCAGCTATTTTTTACATCTCTTTTGTTTCATCAGAATATTAAAGACCAATTTTTCTTTGTCATCCATGGTGTATCGACTCCAGCTGGCAGCTAAGCCCCCATCCAGTCTCCTTCTCACTCCACTGCAGTTGAGATTAAACTGAGATAGGAATATTTTAATAAGTAAAGGGAAAGAAAAAAATGAAAAAGACCCTCACAAATAATGCAGATAATCACCACCTTTCAGCAGCAAACCAATGTCGAGCCAGTCCCCCAAGCCACTTTGGAAAAAAAGACCGTCAACTTAATCTTGACACAGTTTTATTGTTCATCATTGTGTTTTATGTCATGGAATATCCCTCTGGTTAGTTTGGGTCAGTGTCCCCTCACAGTATCTTGCACATCGCCAGCCTACTCACTATGGGGACAGAGAGAGAAAAATGTCAAAAGTCTAAACCACACAGCTCCATGGTGGCTGCTATGAAGAAAAATAACTCCATCCGAGACAGATATAATGCACACTTCCTAAAATATGCTTTTGCTAAACTGATTGAACTGACCGTGTAGGATGTTATCACAGATGGCAAGTTGGGCTGCCAAAAAAGACAAGGGGTTTTGTAGTCTGTTCTCCTCTTCCCATGCAGTTGCAGTTTGACTGAATAGCCCCAACACTACACCGGACCAACACTACAAACCAATCTTTGACACTCTCTGTAATATCACTGAGAATAATAATAGTGGACAATCAGTGAACTTCCCCTTCAAGTTATCTTGCAAGATGCCACACTAATTATTTTACTGAGTATGAAGATGCCCCTGTATGACTCATTGGTTTGGTTTGTTGCTGGAGAAAGAAAAAAAACCCACCCCCGTACTTCTGTTTTTTCTGCGCTTCTCTGACTTCACATTGAAGTTGTTCTGCAACTTGCTTAAATGTAACATGAATATTAAATTTAATAAATTATGTTTATATTTGTACAAGTTCTTCCTGAAAGATGGCTCTTTTAATTAGCATATTGTCTTACATGTGCATGCATGAGTTAATTTAGATGTACATAAATATATATACAGTATCATTACAGGACCCATGTTTGCAGATATTTTTATGCTTTCTACATCATGTAATTGACAAATGTTTGCAAATTAATAACAGAAAAATCAAATCAGATCATAAGAGTTAAAATAATTTATCATTACTTGGGAACAGAAAAATAGCCATTCAAATACTTTTCTATTAGAATTCAATGTTTGCACTGTATTACTCGGTCTTTAACATCTATTCTACCTATTCTCAAATTTGTTTTACTTGTTTTCTGCCTAGGCTGTTCCAAGGTTGATAGACAGTTCTCTGATGAGCAATTTGAGAGTCTGCCAAATAAAGACTTGACTCAGCCAATGTTATCTTCCATAAAATTATTTACAATATCATGGCTTTAATAAGATTAAGAAATTCAATATAGCTGGTTTACACTTTCATGTAAAGATTTTATTTTTTTTTTTTTTTTTAAGAATGGTGTTTGAGAAGGAACAGATAGGAGTTAAAAGAGAAAATGGAGACTTATCAGTCTGACATTTACCATAGAAACTGGAGAGTCTTTTCAAAAATTAACATTAATAATCATACCTGCATGCCATTTTAAAAAATGGTTTATGCAAGTAAATTAACAGTAGTTATGCCTTTAATTATGTGAAAAAAATTCAAACTCCAATATACAAAAAAATGTACCTCAGGCTTTCCAGTATTAAGCAGAATTAAAAAAAAAAAAAAAAAAAAAAAAAAAAAAAAAAGAGGAAAATTGAACAAAAGATAGTTTATGCTTTATGAGTTTCTTAAGATCAAGAAAAAAATATTGTGAACTTAATTTATTTCACATTGATGAGGAAGGCTTCTGGTAAATTGAAGTGGCTGATATCAACAGTAAAATCAGAATCCTTTTAGTAGTTTTGAATTTTTTTGGTAATTAATTTGGGAAAAGTTTCATCTAGATAGATATGACTGAATTTTTGTTTGCATGAATATCTTAAAATAGTGCTTTTCCTGAATTCAAACAAGATCTTAGAAACAATTCTGTACTTAAGGTAGATGTTACTTTTTGTGTAGCCATTAACATTCATGAGGTTGACTAGCACAGTAATATGTCAGCACCTTTGGGAGTTCACAAAGGTGTTATGATTGAAGGGATCATACAGGAGTGCAAAAATGGGATCAGCTGTAATCACTGCCGCAGCCTTCTTTCCAATCTTGAATGAGTCACTCAAGGTATCTACGCATTAAGCAGTACCAAGACATATTTCATATTTCATTTGCCTGAAAACTAAAATTGACATAGTTGTTAGGGCCAGGTTAGTAATTAGCTGTAACAAGTGGTGCACTGTATGGCTGTATTAACCAGTATCTCTGCACAGAAATACTTCTTGTGAAGTCAATGCATCCAGCCATGAATTTACCATGACTAAGGCCTTCTCCACATGTGGGTTCCTGCACCACTCAGAGCAGCAGTCACACCACTATATATCTTTCTCTTCTACTCCTTATGTAAGTTTAAATAGCATCTTTTCTCATCAGCTAATTTACTGCTAACTTTTACTAACACATCACTGGCTGGGGACTGTGCTGCAAGATGTAGACAGAATTAGTCACTCTGTTCTTTAACTGTAAGAGTGGGAACACACAGACTTTCTTATTCTTCTCTCTTTCTGTCCTTTCTATCCTAATTGTAAATGGATTGAACTGTAATTTCTAAAACATGGTTTTAATTATACACACATCTTTGGATCTAATCTGCAGTGTAACTAGTCTACTGTGAGTGTGACTGCATACTAGAAAAGATACAAAGACAGAAGTGGATATAAAAACTCGAGCTGGGAAAAAAAAGTAGCAAGAGTTTCTAGGTATGAAATAGTACTGGCATAATTTTATTTCAAAGATTTGGTATTGGAAGTAATTATTTTTTGTTCATCACATATACACTAAGAATTATGAAGTGTGTCTGAAATCTCTGCATAGGGAATAGGAATAATCTTTTCAAAGATTAGCTGGACAAAACTGGGATAGATTACTCTGGAATTACCCACACCATCATGTAGATAGTGCTTGCTTAAACTAGTTGTCTACATTTTAGATGGATTAGATTGGATGAGATTAATCTCATCATGTTGTACTCTATGTCAGACTGTGAATTAGTAGTATAAAGGTTAAAAAAAATAAATCTTATATTAGTTAAACAATTATATAAATTTCTTTCATACTTCATCTTCAGAAAACCCATTTCTGTACGGGCCATTTCTATTAATCTCTTTATATTCTACTCATTCTGTCTTATAAGAAATTTCCTTTCAGGCACTTTTTGCTATAATTCTTTTTTTTAAAAAAAAAAAAATAAAAAAGGAGAACCCTTTCCCTAGATCATGCTACTTTACTCCAATTTTGAGTGCACCATTTTCTGATACTTTTCTCTTCATTCTCATTCCAGTAAATGCTGGAGGGACCCTTGGACCACTTCTTTTTTTAAATCTTCCCTCATCCTTTTTCTTCAATTTGATTCTTTCACTCTTTCTTACACCTGTAAGAGTAGTTTAAGTTAATAAGCTGTTTAAATAGTCAATAAAGAAAAATCTTCAGGTGATTTTTTCAAATATTATTTTTCTCAATTGATAAATTCTAATCAGATGTATGTGTCTCTTAATAACAGGCACCTAGACCCTTAAATTTAAATCAGTGCCTTGTTTTTAGACAGCTTCTCTCATGACTCCCTGTCAGGTCAACAGATGGCCACCTTAGTGCCCCTTAACAGAGAGTCACCCAATACCAGCATTCATCATTTCCTTTATGGCACCCACTGTATGCTGCTCTTCTCCTTGCAGAGCATGATCATGGGTGCCTCTAGATGTCAAAGCTTCATACCTGATTTTGATTCTGGTGCTGGAGGGTGGAGCCTGAAGTGTAGTCCTGCACTTGTGTCAGCGAGGTGCCTCATTCTCTGGGATGTCCTCTACAGAAGTGTAGTTCTGAAGCTGCCCATCTCTATCTCAGGCCCTCTAACACTGCTCAGCCTTTTAACTGTTTCCTACAACTCAGCCCCTGACATAACAGCCTGTGCACACCTTATACAGGTACTCACTTTTTCTCCAGAAAAATGGTCTGTGCACTTACTGCAATTTACTGCTCAGCCTGTGCTGAGATCCTTCCTTATCAATTCCATCTGTGTGGAAACATCAGATGTGTCAACCTTTCTCTGTTGAAACACTGGTAACTCTGAGGCAAGTTTCAATCTGATGTCATTGTTCCTGGCAATAACCAGGCTGTGTCAGCCTCTCACAAGAGCTGCTGGCTCCTGGCAGGGTTCACGGCTCTTGTTCAGGTTTCCTTGGCTTTGAAATCCCCCCTGTCTATCTCAATCTAGTGCTCAGCCACAGAATGTACCACTGTCACCACTGTTTTTCTCTCTGACTGAGTGCTGCTTTTGTGCTTTAAAGTGAGGTTTTATGAGTACATGTGCATATACCTACGTTGAAAAGATATGCCAATAGTATTTAAATACTATGCAAACATGCCATATTTACATTTCCAAGTACATTTAGAGATATATATATCTGTATAAATATTTGAATTAGCTACAATCAAACTAGTTCAAATTTCAGTTCTTCATAACCTAACTGATATTTCAAATTCCTTGAGTATATAGAAAATTAGTAATAATTACTGATAGAAGCATCAACTTGGAAATTCAGAACATCCATGTCAATTATCTTATTACTACATTATTATATTATTTTATTGTTTTATTGTCAATTACTGCAATTATATTACTAAGCAGAGTTGATGTTGCTCAGAGGAATTTAAAAGAATTTAGCGTAGCATAGAAACATTTATCGTTAGCACCTTATCAGGAAATTTTATGTGAAAATTAAAACATAGTTTTATACATGAAAACCTTGAGAAAATAAATATTTAAGGTTTTTCATATGTATGACATAGTTTCCAGAAATGATAGGGTAGAGTGTTGCTGTAGGATTTTTGGAAGATTTGTTTATTACTCCAAACAGTTTCTAATGCTTATGACTCCTAAACTACTAGTTATTGGTGAAATTTAAAGTTTTTGAGGTCTAGCTTGTGCACTTCCTTGGCACCCACACGCCACATTTAGCTGACCATAAAAGCAGTGTTTTTTGTCAGCTACTGTGAGCTCAGAGTGGATATTTGCCTCTGTATTTAGTATTACCTCTTGTGTTTTTTTTCACGCTTCAACATACCAGTGGTTTTGGTCACTGTAACTAAAGAAGTTAAGAGATGTGTCCTCATTCTTTTGCACTAATCAAAGATTAATTCAGGCTGTGAAAGGATGATTACTTGAATGGTCAGTTAAATAGACAACTTTTTTTTTTACGAACATTAAAAGAAATTGATTAGCTTAGGTAAAGAAGATCATGAGTCGGTACAGTTAAATTGCTTAGGAGTTCTCCAGAAATAAAAACAGAAAGAAGAAAAAATCTCAAGAGATAAATATGTATAAAACAATCAGTTGAAATTTAAGATGGAATTCAGAAGATATTTCACCACCGAGGTGACACTCTAGGACAGCATTATATGAGGAACAGAAGGAATGAAAATACTGTAGGATAAGGTTTGATCTGCAAAAGAGATGATATATAAATATTTGCTGCCATAGCAGAAAAATGATCTTGGCATGGTCTACTATCTCCTGAATTAATTTTCTTCAGTTATGGTATTGAAATATTTTCATTTTCAGTGAATTTGTTTCTTATTTATGTCAGCAAAAGGTAAATTCACATGCAATATTCTTCTTGTGCTTGTACAAGCACAAGGAAAGATGCTGACATGAGCTCTTTTTCATCTTTCACCTTGACTAATCCACTGTCAGAATTCCTTCCATAAAAGTTTTAGAAATTGTATAGTTTTATGCCTTAACCTGAGCAATCATGTAGAATATCGGGACTGGCAAAATACTGACATTTAAACAATAGCACTACCATATGGTATGGCAGTGGTTGGAGAGTGAATAGGAAGTATTCCTTAAGTGAGCATTTCCCTCCTGCTCATTTAAGAATTAAAATTTTAGAAGTTATGAAAATGTATGCTCACAAACCAAATATTTTCATAATTTTATAAAATATAATTACTTATTGTGTAAAAGATAACTGTATGACTCAACTTTTTTCCTCTAGCTATGCGGACTTCCATGTTGGATTTGATCTGCACTGGAAGAATTTTCTAAAGTTAAGGATAGTAATAACTGCTCAAGCCAGTGTGTCGGTAGGTGTTTCTTTATCTTTTGCCAGTGATGTTCCTAGATGAAGCAGGTTCTGAAAGCTAAGCTATGAATGTGAATTGAAAAGAACATAACATTTTGGAGGCAGAAAAGCCAAAAGCTTGTTTTCCCACATTTAACTGCAATTGAGTACAAATAGATAAGAAATACAGCAGTAAAGAACTGAACCAAACCAAAACGAAGCCAAAACACACAAAAACCACCAAAACAAAACAACTCCCTCCAAAAAACCCCCACAAAGAAACTAATAATAATAGTACAACTAAAAACAACCCTAAAACAAGCATACAAAAACCCACCAAAAACCAATTATGAACAAAGGGAAAAAAAGGTAGAGGGGGGGACTCCAAAACCTTAGATCTTTAAAATCTTACTTAAAATCTAATTTTTTTCAGAACTTGAGGTAAAGGAAAATTTTCACAGCACTTTTTATTTTTTCTTAATTGCAATCACATTTTTATTTAGCCAAAGTTGTAGATGCTGTAGCCTGCACTGATCTGCAGCGTGTGATCCTGACGTACAGCCTCCAGCGACTATCCACAGCGAAAGTGTGTGTATGGACAACATGTGAGCTCCTAGCTAACTCAACTGTTGTTGAGTTTGGATCTTAAAACAGACTGATTAAAAAAGGAAAGGAAGGGAAATCTTTGAGTTGCTGTTTTACACTAATGTGGAATGTCAGGGAGGAATGAATCGTATCATAACTTGATAGAGTAAACTTAATCCCTAGGGATATGACATGAAGCAGACTCTGTTGGCCTGGTCCAACATTTCATTTAACCATCTTTATCTGAATTCCTACTGGGAATATAAATGCCTGCCTTATAAACTATGCAAATTAGAAAAGATAAATTTATTATAGCCACATTTATCCATAGACCCACAGACTGAATAAATATGCCATATATTTGATTTAGCTAAAAATAGATTTAGTTCTCAGTCAATGAAAAAATATTAGATTAATAATTATTTTCTAAATTTTTATTTCCTTAAGCTACAAATCTTGACAAGCTCCCTTAAACGTTCACAAAGAAATCAATACCTCCTCTTTGAAGTCATCTTATTCTCCTCTCCACTGTCAATATCCTGCCTTCTAGCAAAATCACAGAATCATAGAATCATTTAGGTTGGAAAAGACCTTTAAGAACATGATTCACTGCTGGCAAGATATTTCTGGGAAGGCTAGTTCGTGACCCGTATTTAAGAACAGTAGTTCTCTGGCAATCAGCACAGATTGTTCAGTGCTTCTCTACTTCCAGATTCAGGTCTTGAAATCTCTGAGGTTTCCAAGATATAATTTGCCTTGTTTGAAGGGTCAAGCAGTAAGGTACTAATATGCTACAATACTGAAAAACAGGCTGGAGCACAAAACAAATTAAGCAGCTGCAATTTTCAAGGAGCTATTGATTTTCCACTGAACAGTTGATTTGTCACTACATTCTGTTGTATGGTTTCCTTTGGCTAGTATATGTAGGTTATAGTCACTGGTGAGTAAAACTTCAGAAAGGATTTTATTTTATCCAAACTCTTAATACATCTTTCTAGTAACAATTATCAAAACAGATGCTGGATATCCCAATATCATGCAATATGAAAATCTGGTAGAAGTGTAGGATTTGAGGACCTCTTAACATATGTTTAACAAAAAAAAAAAAATATTTTCCTTTTAAAGCCAAAATTTTAAAACTAAACATTTTTTTTTTAAAGTATTTGAACATGTATCAAATAACAGGTTAATAAATAAAAACTTTTAAATCCAGAAGAATGTAAGCGAGTATTTGAGGTACATTTCAGGTTTCAGTGAAGTCTGTGTGTTTTCATCAGAAGTATTTTAGCCACTTGGAAAGACATTGCGCGAACAATCAATTTTTCAATTAAGAAAATAAGAGTACAAACTGATTCTCCTTACTATCCTTACAGAGCTAGCACATACTGGGTGTGGAAAGTAACAGAACAGTGACCCAAAGTATGTTCTGCTTTATGACTATGACTTACATGTTATAAGGCTTCTTATTCTTTATAAATAAAATGATCCAACTTAAGCCTATGAAAAGATTTTTTTTTTTTTTTTCCTTGAGAACTACACAGGATAAGAAAAACACAAAAGTCAACCGAGCTTAGCTTAAAATATCCAAGTTATGTGTCAGTTACTGTGGATGAGGGATTCAACAGAAAACCTTAAAAAAAGCCTTAAGAGGAAGAGGCTTGAAGCAAATCAGAGTGTCTGATAATCCATATGATAAAATTCTTGATTCCACTGATCATAGAATATGCACACAGCAACAACCTCTAATCTGAAGAAACAGAGACATTAAGAAAGTATTTATGATTGACATACAACCTAAATCACAAACTACATTATCTGTTTGATATTTTCCCATCATTTTTAACTTCTGATTTTTAAACAGGTTTTTGCTCTTGTCCCATCAACATTCAGGCCCATACAACATGTTGTGGGAGTACTGTCAGAGGACTACCGGGACTGGAAAAAGAAGAATAAGAATAAAAGCAAAAACAAAGACAGGAACAATTAAATACCTC
>JAWWEE010000074.1:135418464-135433084 GCA_035221455.1 Xenops minutus | reverse complement strand
TTGCCATGGAGCTACTGTTTTTTAAAGTTTTTCTACTGTTAAGATATTGTAGTTAGGATAAATATGTATTAGATAGGCAATTATTACTATTTTGTTACTTTTGTACGTTCAATTGTTCTGACTGGTTATTGGGAACCCGGTTACTGCCCTTTGATTGGTTCATGTACCTCTGAAACCCCACTGGCTAGCCAGTGGTGCAGTGTGGCACCACTTTATAAAGCTAGCCGTTCCCAGTTTCCCCATATTAGTTGTAATCCCTCCTTCCCTTTTCCTTTCTTGTCATGGTCTGCCCCCAACTCCACCCAAGTTTCAGAACCTTCCGACCAAACCCTGTAAGAGTCTCATATGCCCTAATAAAGTGTTCACTCCTGTTCCTACCCCACAGTGGTGTGGACCATTTCCTTCCATCCCTGGCGGACCGCAACAATAACTTTCAGTTCCTCAGCTATGAACCTTCTTTTCTATTGAAAAACATAAATCAGACAGCCACCTAATCATAGAATCAAAGAATGGTTTGGATTGGAAGGGACCTGAAAGATCATTTAATTTCAAGGACCTTGCCATGGGCAGAGACATCTTCTGTTAGACCAGGTTACTCAAGACCCCATTCAACCTAGCTTTGAAAACTTTCTGGGATGGGAAATTCACAGCTTCTCTGGGAACCCTGTTTCAGTGCCTCACCACTCTCACAGTAGGGAATTTCTTCCTAATATCTAATCTAAACCTTCCCTCTGCCAGTTTAAAGGCATAATCCCTTGTCCCATCACTACACAGTCTTGTAAAAAGTCCCTCTCCAGCTTTTCTGTAGGCCCCATTTAGGTACTGGAGGCTTGTTGTAAGGTGTCCCCAGAGTCTTTTCTTCTCCAGTCTGAACAACTCAAACTCTCTCAACCTGTCTTCATAGGAGGGGTGCTCCAGCTCTCTGATCATATCTGTGGCCCTCTTCTGAACTCACTCTAACAGGTCCATGTCTTACTCATATTAGAGTCCCCAGGGCTGGATGAAGTACATCAGACAGGGTCTCAGGAGAGTGCAATAGAGGGGCAGAATTGTCCCTCTGGAGCTGCTGGCCATGCTTCTTTATATTCAGACAAAGATACAATTAGTTTTCCAGGCTGCATGTGCATATTGTCAAATCATGTTGAGTTTCTCATCCACCAACACATCCAAGATCTTCTTATCAGGTCTGCTCTCAATCCATTCTTCTTTCAGAGAGTATTTTTGGGATTACCTTCACTCAAGTTCAGAACCTTACACTTGGCCTTGTTGAACTGTATGAGGCTTGCACAGGTGTACCCCTTGAACACGTAAGACAACCTTGTAAGACAAAATTTGATTACATCTCTTATATTTGGTACATAACTAACTCTTTTTTTTTTTTTTTTGTCCTTTGTGTTTTGCTTATTGTCCACCTTCCTGCAACTAAAACTTGAACATATTGCATCAAAAATAGAATATAGCCACACCACCAAAATTCAACTGACAGAAAGTATACCTGTCAATTTTACTCACATGTTGCTTTTCCACTATTTGGTAACCTTCTTTCAGCCCTCCTGTTACAGAAATTGTTGGTTTAGACAGAATAATCAAACTCTGATTAACCTACTTCAGTTGGGACTCGTTAATATTTAGCCTTGATAACTGTATGGGTCTTTGCCATGGAAGTACTCTTTTTTGTTACAGGAAACATCTCAATTTAGGTGTTCTATGAAAGACAGAAATGAAGATCTTAGCTATCTGAGAGATTGTTGGAGCCCATGAGATTAAGCTACTACTAAGTGGTAGTTTTTAATATGTTGATGTCTCAAAGATGCTGGATAACGCATCCTTGAGGATTTCAGTTCCAGGAATGTAGTCCTCAGAATGCTATTTATATCGTAATATCTTACTACTTAGGGTCATCAGGAAAAAAGCAAGCCAAAACCAAAACAATTCTAACTGTAAAAACTCCAATATCATAAAAAGTAATGATTTTCATTTCCATCCCTTTTCCTTTTTTTAAAGTGAATAAGGCCAGTGGAGAACTGTTCAGCTCTTATATATAAAATATAAGTGAACAGTTCAGATATTCAAGACTCAAAGAATAATTCTATCTACCTTAGAGCTGGGAATATGTATGACAGGAAGCAATACCAGTTGTCTCATCAAAATTCAATTTATTAGATAACAAAACTCTACGAATCACAGAAGGCTAACAAACAGGCAAGGGCAGTCACAGGTTATGGTGACCTTTGTTCCTTAGCCTTTAAGAGCCAAACCTGATACCACATTTGGGGATTAATTTCTAATAATGTCTCTTCCAGTGAAGCGATTGTGCTCTCCAGACTCCCTCAGAGCACTTACTCTGAAGCAGAGATGTGACAGGTCTGAGCTGCCTTCTGTAATTTATTCATGAAAGTAAATAAGATATGTTAGGTGGAGATATGCAGAACATGCAGAGACAGATAATGATCTGTCAGTCAGCTGCAGTCTGTGGAGGGAATGAGGATGTCATTGTTCCCTTGAATGTGTGCACTGTGCTCTATAAGGATTTGGCCAGAGGTAGGAAGGAGAATGGATCTACTGTCAGTTCTGCTGTGGAGTACTCCCTGCTGAAGGTGCAGTCTGAAGGAGAGTGTCTCAGGCAACCTTTGAATTTAATAAATCATAGGTTCTGAAAATGCTGTCACTGACCTTAGGGAATGTAACAGAAGATTCTCGCCCCCCCCTCCCCCCACACCCCAACGCAGCAGGAAGCAACCTATCTATCAAATAAAGTAAGAAGGATGTAGTCAGTCTCCAGATGTCTCTGCTTCAACCAGACCTTCCCAGCTACGCCTGTGTTTTCTGCAGTCGTTCTCCTGTGTTGGTGCCTTACCTATTCACCATGTCACTTAACTTTGTATTTGAACTTTGAATTTGAATGGGATTTTTTTTCCTTTACTGTGTTTCCTGAGGGAAATATTCACACCTCTTCTTTGTTATGAATTAAATATATAAACAAATGACATATGCATATAATTATAAGAGATTTTTTTTTTTAATAATGAATATGTCCTGTCTTAACATCAGTTAAAAACTGAAATGTTGCTTACTTTTGCATATTGCAATGTCTTCAGTAAGTCTATGTGAAAATCATTAGTTATAATAGAATACTGAAATTCCTTTAAATATTTACAACCATTTCAAATATAATTAAACTGAAACACCAACATGTATAATATTGAATTCTTGATAGTTTGCAAAATATGTCAACAGTTCCTCTAAATATGCAGACTTTAGATTGCTTTTTATCATTGCTTTTTAGCAGTTAGTTTGCTGACAGTATTACAGAAGAAAAAAAAAAAAACAACAAAAAAAACACAACCCAAAACCTAAACAGTTCTACATGTTTATATAAAAGGTATGAAATAAATAAAATCAAAATATTAACAGTAATACTGTTATTTTTGATTTTATTAACCCCACAGTTTCACAGATAGCACAATATACTCACAGATAGCCATAGAATATACAAATTGATTACTGTTAGACCTCTATCCTGGACTTCTTCTGACCTTTTTACTTAAGTCAGAATTAATAACTTTGGAAATTTCAACCTTATATTTTGATGGCTGCACAGTGAATTTGATCAAGACAATGTCATGTTGTTTCTTTGCAAGAAATTGGCATATATAACAGCAAATATTGAGTATTTTTGCATAGTGCATTTGTTGTAATTCAAAGGCCAAAATATATCTTCAGCTCAGTTTAGTAGGTGGTATTTCAAGCTTTTCAGCTGCAAGAAAAGTTGCAGAGTATGAAGATAAATAGGTTTATGAAATAGAAGTAATTTGGACAGGAAAGATTTTCTGTATCTGTGTGGACTAAACCAAGGGGATGTCTGTGGGGCTTTCATGCTCACTAATGTGATCCTACAAAGTTCTGGAGGGTACAGTGGGCTTGAAATATCTGGATAGAAGCTGGATTCAGTCTGGAAGAAATATAGCTTCATTCACGCAACCCTGCACCAAAATAATAAATCTTTTCTCTCTAGACTGCAGTGGTTGTGCAGCTATGCTGGCTCTCTTCTCTGCAAGCCTTGGAAACTACATTGTGTTCCACTGTATGGTCTAAATTTACCCTAAACATTTGACTGCAGGGCAACTGTAGGTACTTTCATTTTCAGTACACTTCAAAGACAGAAGGTATGTATATACTGCTTATTGTGTCAGGGGCATTTACTGAAAATGACAAAATTAGGCAGCAATATTTCCTTTGACTGTGCTTGTTTTCAGAAACCTGAATTTTAATGAACTGAACTTATGTGGCACACTGAAAGACAACACCTAGAAATTGTAATTTTGCAGTAATGAAACACTGGTATTTTTCATTTCCAGTTAATTTCTTCAGTGATTTTTGTTGATTTGTGTTTTATTTAACTGAGACATTTTTATCGTAGGAGATGATGACTGTTTACATAGTTTATGTTTTTAACTAAGTTGAAGTTGAGATACAGCCATAGCTAGATTTTGGATGCAAGATGACTACTAAATACTTTCCCCTAACTTGAACACAGAGGTATAAAAGACTTTTGTTATGCTTATGGCAGAAATGAGCCAGCACTGGACCCTTACTGCAAAGAAGGCTAATAGTTGCATCAGACTCGGTACTTCCATCAGGTTGAGGAAGGTGGTCCTTTCCCTCTACTTGGCACTGGTGAGGCCACACTAAAAATATTTTTTCCAGTTCTGGGGTCTTCAGTACAAGCAAGACATGGACATATTGGAGGCAGTCCAGCAAGAGACCATAAGAATGGCCTGGGCAATTACTAAGTGTAGGAAGTTTAACAAAGTGCTAGATTCTGCACCTGGAAAGGCGCAACCCTGGATGTACGTACAGACTGGGGAATGAGATGCCGGAAAGCAGTGCCACAGAAAGGGACCTTGGGGATCCTGGTCTATGGCAAGTTGAATGTGAGTCAGCAGTGCCCTGGCAGCCAGGAGGGTCAATCATGTCCTGGGGGGCATCAGGCAAAGCATCACCAGCTGGTCAAGGGAGGGGATTGTCCCACTCTGCTCTGCACTGGTGTGGCCTCACCTTGAGTATAGTTTTGGGCACCACAATCTAAGAATAATATTGGAGCTACTGGAGAGCATCTAAAGGAGGGCATTGAAATGATGGAGGGTCCAGAGCTGAAGTGACTGAGGTCACTTGGCTTGTTCAACCTAAAGAGGAAACTAATGGGAGACTTCATTACAGTTTGCAGCTTTCTCATGAGGGGAAGAGAAGGGGCAGGTGATTATCTCTTCTCTGTGGTGACCAGTGACAGGACCCAAGGGAATGACCTGAAGCTGTGACAGGGGAGGTTTAAGTTAGATGTTAGGAAAAGATTCTTCACCCAGAGGGTGGTTGGGCACTGGAAAAGGTTCCCTGGAGAAGTGGTCATAGCATCAAGCCTGACAGAGGTCAAGAAGTATTTGGACAATGCTCTCAGGCACATGGTGTGATTCTTGGAGTTGCCCTGTGGAGAGCCAGGAGTGCAACATAGATGATTCCTGCGAGTCCCTTTCCAATCAGAATATTCTAGGATTCTATCATCCTATCATCCTGTGATTAAGTGTCTAGAGCATCTCTCCTGTGAGGAAAGGCTGAAATAGTAGGGACTGTTGAACCTGGAAGAAAGAAGACTGAGGGGGAAATCTTATTAATATGTATAAACACCTGAAGGGAGAGCTCAGAGGACAGAGCCAGTCTCTTTTCAGTGGTGCCCAGTGACAGGACAAGAGGCAACAGGCGCGAACTGCAACACAGGATGGTATATCCAAACATGAAGAAACACTTCACTATGAGGGTGACTGACCACTAGCACAGGTTGCCTATGGGACATTGTGGAATCTCCCTCCTTGGAGATATCCAAAAGTTGTCTGGACTTGGTCCTGGAGACTGCCTCTATGCAACCCTACCTGAACCAGTAACCTTTAGAGGTTCTGTCCAGCCTCAGCCATCCTGTGATTATGTGAAATCTCTGGTTCTATTTCTATTACTTACTGATAGAGTGCAAAGAGGAAATGATCATGGTTATGTTTGCTATGTCTCCAAGACTTTATTTCCATATTGTGTGTCTAGATGGAAAGGGTCTTGCAGCAGGTGCTGCTTTTGGGCATACACAATTTATTCAGAGAACTAATTGCTGGAAGTCCTTGGGTCTGCTTTGCCAGGGGTGTTCTAGATGTGCACCAGTAAGTGACTTTTGAGCAGGACATTGAATGTCTTGCAAATACTCCTGAATGTGTGCCACAGGACAGCAAAACATAGACAAAAGTCAAACTCACACCAAAAAAGAACCATTCCACTAATTTGTTAATGTGAAGCACCCAGAGAGCTTAATCTATACTCCAAATTAATGGAAGCTGTTACAACAAATTGTGAATATGAGTGAAGGCATATCTATTATTTTCTTTCTCCATTTTCCCCTTCCTGAAAATCAAACCATATTTATCAACATTTCCGATTTATTCTAATTTTATTTATTCTGATCACCCAGCAAGTAAACATTTAAAATAATACCAGTGTAGGAAGAGTTGCTCTTTGCTGCATAACATTCTTTCTGCCCTATAATCTTGTTAGAAGCAGGTGCATGTTACATATTAGTGTAGGTCTTAGATGGTACAGTATTCCTCAAGACTTGAGCTTAACCTAGCTGGACTTCCTACCTTTGCTGCAGCTGGACCTTCACAGCTAGGTCTAGGTCTTATTCTCTCCTATTCTCACAGTCCCTGTGTTGGTCCCCTACCCACAACAAGATGTATGAATCACGTCTCAATCTTTCATTTGAAATTTTAGACTTTTCAGATCTTTCAGATTTTTAATTACTCTCAACTGAGTGGCTGTCTTTGCAGAGACAAAGAGTTTCTGAGACTGACTCCAAATGGTAGCTCCCTACAGCCCTTGGTTGACTTCCAGAACTTGGGAAAAGAAGGCCCACCTTCTGTGAGTCCCTAAAACCCATGAGGAAATCCAGACTGTGTGACACGAAGAAAAAATAGTTTGTCTGTTGTCAGGGAACGCATTTTCTCTCACAAACCTGGATATTTAGGCTGATGATTACCTAAACTGTCTGGATCTTTTCTTTGATGAATGTTAAAAATTTTTCCAATGGAAAAGGTAATGACAAGAGCATACTGAGATAACTGTCTTGTGGCAAGGATTTGTGCACAGTTTGGTCAGTGACATGGACTGAATGTACAGCATCAATCACTGTTGATCTTCAGAAACACTGTTTATCCACACTCCTATGTCAATTAAGTTGGTTTGGATACTTAATTTTACCCTACTCATGAAATACATCAAATTTCAATGGAATTCAAACAAAAATGGAATAAAAACTACTCTATTACTGCAGGAAGAATTTCAGCTCAATAAAACCATTCCAGACAGATGAAGATGGTCTGAAACAGGTGGCATCATCTGTACTAGTTTGCATGGTCCCTGCGTACTCTGAGCACATACATTCACTTACCACATGGAGGTACAGGACTTACAAAATTGATAGAGAGAGAAGATTGAACTTTTTATTTATTTTTTTTTTTAATATTGAAAAAGAAACAAAACAAAATTTACCAGAGTGCACATATACCTTCCATTTTCTCCTGTCCTGCTGCATTGTCTATCCTCTTCTGTAGGAAGAAGCCTGTTCTGGAAGAAGACTGAAGGAATTGCAGGAAAAACACATCTCTTGAATTCTTGAAAAGGGACAGGTTTTGTTGACACTGTACGCCATCTGCATACCTCCATAATGTACCTAATATTTTCAAATGCTAGGAGTTTTTGTAGTTAAAAATTATTTCTGTAAATCAGTCCCTCCTTGCACAGTGTAATCAATATGATTTGTAAGACTACATGTGCACACAGCAAGAGCTGTGCCTTGTTTGTTCAAGGCTATAATTTTAAATTCCGCTTTCTCAGAAAAATAGTGGTCCTATGCAAAAGCCACTGGGGATCTGATCTCAAACATTATTAGCCAAAGGTTTGAGGAAGAGTCTATTGACTTCTAAAAAAGCTATTTATTTTCCCAAATTCCTGTATTTCAGGAAACTTTTTACCTAGACTTAACATATTGAATCTGTGAACTCTTAACTTTCAAAACAAGCCAAATAAATATATGAGATTTTGAGCACCAGACAACATTCAAAGTGAAAGTACTGAGCCCACACTGTGGGAGACCGTACTGTCCCAGAGAGAGAGATCAACAACACAAACTGGCAAGACTGAGCTGGCCGAAGTGACTGAAGGGCAACCAGAACTAGATAAATAGTGCTAGATGGTTTACGTGCAAATGTGCTGAGATGACGCAGACTTCCAGAGAAGACCTTTCAAGGCTCCACTAGGTGGAGCTAAAAAACTAGCCCTTATGTCACAGGTTCGTGGGGCTCTCGGCTCCTGCTCGTTTCGGGTGTACAGGAGCATTTACCCTTTCAAAACCATCTCAAGGACAACAAGGCAGCTTCTTGGCTAACCCAGCTCTGCTGTCTGAGCACACAACACATCCAGCCTGAGCCTTTTTCGAGGTCTAGGATCTGGCCAGAAAGTTTAATGATTTTTTTTTTCTGTTTATTTTGGTGGAGTAGAAAAACCTAACTCATTTACTTACATAAATGGCACAGAATTAAATTCTTTGGGAAAATAGAAAATAATTTCTGGAGAAAATTGCCAGGCCAACAGTACCCAAAAACTGATGAAGCTGAGGGCCACTTAGTTTGTCTATAGTCAATGCTGTATTTTCTGTGATTGTCATAGCTGTAGACATACTTGCTCAGATTGGAAAATTACTGTACAAGCACTGTGTAAGTATAAGCAGGAACTGCTCACCGAATAGAATGAATGTGCTCTGGAAAACAGGTTATAAAGTGTCAGAAAATTCTAATAGAGTGATATATTTAAGGGAGACAGCAGCGTTTTAAGTAAGAAATATTGTTGGCATGGAACACATCACATCTGAGAACCCATCGGTGTTATTGTATCATCTACTGATTGTGCTGATACTTCAGAAAACAGACTGTGTAAATCGTTTTTGAAATATGATCTTGGAGACAGTTTTTCTATCTTAAGACCCCAAGTGGCAAAAGCAATTGAAGAGAATATAGCACAATTGAATAGATGTAATATAAAGGCAAATAGGCAGGAGAACTGATAGTTTTCTCTCCAAAACAGCAGGAGATGGTAAAAGATTGCATGAAAGGACGAAAAAGAAGCTCAATAGAAGTGTAGTAAAAAGTACTGGATCCAGCAATATAACTAGTAATTGCAAATCATAGACCAGTGGTACAAAATCAAGGACCAACTTTCCAGAAACCAAGGGATAAAACTGGTTTTGGATTCATAATATTTAGTAATTTTGAAATATTCTTTTAAATAAGTAAAACATGAAAAAGAAACAGTGATATTTTTAAAGTTTATAACTTTTTCAGGACCATAGTTTTTTTGCTAAAGATTGCTGTGATATATGCTACCAAAATGGTTAAAAAAGTTGGAAATTCAATTATTTTTAATAAATTAGTATGGGACATTTCTTACATACTGTTACTTTTCTCTTGTTTTCCATCTTATTTTCCTTCCACTCTTTTTAATTCCTCTTTTCATTCTTTCAGTCTTCTTTTGAAAATTTTCATTTTTTTTTTTCATAGGCTTCATTTTAATGTGTTTATTGAAGGAAGAATATTTCTTTCTGAACTTCTTTTTAAATGTTTTTGGTTGTTTCAGGAGAAAAATGTTGATATACTATGCTGATTTGGACATTCTGTGTGTCCGTCTCTTACATAAGCATTGACTAGTAGGTAACAAGTGGAGGCTACACCCTTTGGAATGGATACAGGTTTTATGTGTAACATGCAGCACTTATATATATATATATATATATATATATATATATATATTTAAGTAATGTAACTGAATACAAACTAAAGCAAGAATGAGCAGTAAATTTAACAGCCAATATGGATCAACAGTCTCTGCAAATCTTATTTCTGAAATATCATCATAAAAATTGGGAAATTTAGTCAAAATAACCCAGTATTTTCCAAACAAATTTACAGTTTCCTCCACACTGGTTCTAACTATTACATTAATGAAATAGAGACCTGATTTGTTTTCTCTGGAATCAGTGGAAAACTGATTTTAGTGGGCAACAGAATTCCTCTCAGAATTCCGATACTCTCCCAGTGCTTCACTGAAAACTTTGTTAACTGTGTAAACATCTGTTAGTGATAAGAAAAATTAAACCAGAAGAAAATTCACACATTACCCTAAATGAATCTTTTGTGTTGTAGGTAGGAGATACTTTTACGCATTTATCTCAGGACTAAAAGGCAGAATATACTTGCATTAGCAAGTGTTCTTCATCATAATGATGATCCTTTCCATTTGCAGAGGAAGTGATTATTTGGGAGTTAACCTATTTATTCCACTTTCACCCAGACTTCTGTAGCACAACAGAGACATCATCTCACAAGCAAAGATCACGCTACCTCATTATATTCCAGCACTATTTTTTTTTTTTTTTTTTTTTTTTTTTTTTTTTTTTTTGGGTGGGGGGGGTGCAACCACAGAGCAATAACATTTTCTGCTTGCAGTTACAAAGACGCAGAGGGCTTAAGGGTGAAAAATTTAAGAATAGCAATATGAAAACCAGCCATTTTTTATAATTGCCATGGAATATCGATTCTTAATGACAAGAAGTTATCATCAATTTTGCTAAAAGAAATCAAGAAAGAAGAGAAGGCAGGCTGTGAAGTTAAAAATGCCACAGACAAACTGTTCAGCTCTGGAGAACAGTGTGACAAGCACAAGGTCTGTGGAAAAATGACTTTGCCAGACACTGTGATCACAACTCCTGCCCAGGGAAGCTTGAAAGTTACATTGTTAACTAGGCAAGAAATTGCACTGACCTTTTCACTCTATCACAAGCATAGCATTACAGCGTTAAGTGATTGCTATTGAAATTGATTTTGGTAGCAGTAAGGAAGACTCATTTTTGTTGTTCATTGTGTGTTTGTCTTTTTAGCAGTCTAAACTCATCTTTGTGCTGTGTATCAATATACCTTTCCTCAAACTGATTAAAATATATTGATTAATCATGACCTTAAACATACAGACAACCAAACCAAAGTAATCCCTCTGGAAAAAAAAAAAAAAAAAAAAAAATGACACAAGGATCATATACTCACTGCTATTTGTGTTGTTTTCTCACTTTAAACAATCTTACCTTCCACAACATGCTCTTCATCAACAAAATAGGAAAATGTTTCAATGTAAAATTCATAACATCATTCTTTTAATATGACCATGGTGCAATTCTGAAAAAAACAAAACAAACAAACAAAAAAAAAACAACCAACAATTATGTTCTTAAAGGCTTTTCAAGATGCTCTAATGTTAACTGCAATTTATGCAGAATTAAGTGATCATACAAACCACTATTGAAAGAAACAATCTCCCCATCCAGATGGAAATTGGGATTATGTTAAACGTAATTGTTGTATGCAGTGTGATAGCCAGGTGACATACTTTACTCTCAGATTAATTCATAACCTCCCACTCCAGCCACCACTACCCTGATGCATCTTCAGAAATAGAACAATTATTTAGTCTTTTTATCTTTAGAGTACTGATGACTAAAACAAAGTAGGTGCCAACTTTTTTTGCATTAGAGATGAGGTGAATATTTCTGAGATTCAGTTGCTATTCATCTTAAATTGTTTAGTGTAACTACGCCAGATTATGATGTGGAGACATTTATTATCATATATTTCAGTTATGGTATTACAGCTAGGAAGAAAAATAATTCAGTTTACAAACCCGAATACTGCAGTGTAATGGTAGCTCATGATAAAACCTACATATGGATTTTGCTATTAGCAGAAGAGATAAATTCTTATGCTATGAGACTGATGGGTTTGGTTCTTGTACGATACTAAATGAGTATCATTACATGATGGGTAATAAGTTTTACAAGATATTAAACTGCCCTATTCATAGTTAAGACATTCACATGCCAGGAGATACCTGGAGTACTTCCACAAAGAGAAATACAACTGCCTATGCAAACTCAACTCTGTGGAAAAGCAGAAAATTATGTTGTGAGGGATGAAGAAAGTAATTATTTTGTGGCCCTGCAAAAAATATACAATAATATTAGTTTTTATTGTTGCTTTTCACTCAGATCTTTTTTCTTAATGTCTCTATAACTATTTGATTTGACAAGGAAAGTCATCACTGTCCCAAATTACAATAACAGGATGGGCAGATAGGGCATTAGTGACAGAATAATTTATGAATCCAATAAGAGCTTATAAGAAGTACTGCCAATACTACTTCATTTGTGGTGATGGAAACCAAGAGCTGATGACAGCTGCTGCCTCAACTATATGGTAAAATTCCCTACAGCATTTTTTTTAGGAAACACCAGGGGAAAAAAATGCATGTCAATGGAAAATAACAAAGGATTCGATCCTTGTCTCCACTGGAAAAAAAAAAAAAATCATCTCATTAATTGCAAGAGAAATCAAAAACGTACTCTTCAGGTAGCTATTGTTGATGTTTTAGACTAAGATAAAAGAAAATTCAAAATCACAATTTATAAATGTAATCTAATTAATCAACAGTGAATGAGGTAATCCTGACTATATTAAGTTTAATGACTCCATGGAGCCTAAATTACATGACATATTTAAATATTTTATAGGTGACAAACACTAGGCTCACATTAAGAAATTTAACATAATTGACATATGACTGTCTACAGACTGAGGAAGGATATTTCAAAGTTCATACTTTGGCAAAACATGCCCTGGAAGAGGGCTTTGCTTATTCGACATTAAGTTGAATATAGTAAGTGCAATTCAATTTTGCTAATAACACACAGAAAATAGAAAAAAAAAAAAATTGTCTTTTCATCAAGTCTTAGCTTTTTCAGATAGCATGTTACATCTATACAGACTTGCCAAAATAATGACTCGATTTGGGGATAACTGTATGTCAGTCTGTGTTTACAAATCATGAACCTAAAATGTATTTGCCATTTATTATCAGTGAAAATATCCAATGTCTTTCTGGGTACACAATTTTATTAGTGACAAGAATTAGTCTTTCTGTAAGAAACTTGAGGAAGTTGTATAGTCAAGATATCTTTTTCTTAACCTAGACAAAGCATACAAAGGCATGCTAAAAGAAGTAGTCTCAATAAATATGAAGTGGCAAATGCCGTATTTTAAAAGGCCATTGGAAAATTTACTGTACTTACAGGCTTCTTCTTCCAGATCTTACAGTTTCTATAGTCAATGGAATTTTCATCTGTGCACTAACAGACTGTTTTGTTTGTGTTACTATATACCTGATTTGAGTTGACAGAAAGTGAAGAAGCATGAAGATGAAATAAAAAAGAAGATATTGTCAGCAATGATTCAGACAATGAATTAACATTACTTCTTAAAATATTACATAAGTTGCAGTTAATTGTTTCTGTTTAGTTTTGGTTTTGATTTTCCCAGGCCATCTGCCATAATTTCCAAAATAATGTATTGTTGGATTTGGAAACGTACATCTAAAAAATCAGCTTAGTTAGCTACCCATCCTACCCCCACTGCAATCAACTATAGGATTTACAGTGATTTATTTGGCAAATTAAGAAGACTGTAATTAAAAAAAAAAATAAATCAAGGAAACAACATATGTGTTGAACTTCATTATAATCAGGCTGTCCATATCACAGGACTTCATACTTCAGCACTCAAATGAATTAGTAGTTAAACAATCTCCTGATCCTTCTTCATGGTATTAAGTTCTACGTTCACAATACATTTGGAAATTTTCCAAAGAACAGAATTTTAACCCTCTTAATCAAAGTATTTTCTGGAGTTTTGGTTGGGTTTTTTTGTTGTTTGTTTGTTTGTTTAGTTGGGGTTTTTTTGTTTGTTTCTTTGTTTTTTTTTTTTAATTCTCTCAGTTATTGCAATCTTGAGAATTTGTTTGTTGTCATAGAATTTTTAACATTTTTTTTTTAGCTCTTTAAGAAAAAAGAGCACATTTTAAAAGGAAATTAGTAAAAATATACAAATCAATCTAATTCATCTAACAAAATTAAAAACTGAAATTCTGACAGGTAAGTTGCATGTAGCAGAAATCAGGGCAGTTTAGATTCTTTAAGAATGTTTTATATTTTTTATTACCTTTTCCATTAAAATTCTGATGTGATTTATATTCATTTCCTAATTACCATGCTTACTAGTATTGTATTTCTTTAAGGTGTTCTTATAGTCCCACTCTTGTTTTGAGTATATAATACAGTGGTAAAGTTTAAAAAAATTCCAACAACAACAATCAGATCCCACAGTAATAATGAAAAGTGAATTCTGTTTATGCATGAGATGCTTAGGGACTATTTCACACCTAATGTCAGTCAATCCTCAGAAGATCAGAAACTTATGAGAGATTTTGTTAACTTCTAATTCATTACGTTCAATTTAGAAGCCTTTTTTTAGTGCATAATTTTATTTAGGATTCTCCCCATTAAAACAAACAAACAAACAACAAAAAAAAACCAACAACAACGAGGCACCTATTTAAATAATCCTCTTTGTGTCCGCTCGGGCTCTCTTCGCGGCGG
>JAWWEE010000074.1:135405842-135418364 GCA_035221455.1 Xenops minutus | reverse complement strand
CCCCACCCCAAAAAAAACCCCACACAAACCACAAAAACCCCCCCCCCACCACCAAACCAATCCCAAAAACTGAAACCCAAAACCCAAAAACCCCTCCCCCCAAACAAACAAACAAACAAACAACAGAAAAGAAGTAACTTCCTTGGGATCTTATATTCCCTTATTGATCAAAATAAAGCTATAAGATATGATCATCATAAACTGCAATGTGAGACAGGAAGTGACAAAAGAAAAATCTATCTGATGATAATGAGTGTTAGAAGCAGGCCAAATGTGACTATCCAAACTGCACTTTAACCATGACCCTACAGTAGTGATTAATAAATTGCTCTGGTTTTCTTATTTTCAAATTCATGAAAGTCTTGAGAGCACATAGGTCAACTTTCATCTCCAAAGATTCAGCAATAGATGATAAAAGTTGAAGCTGTTTCATTTTTTTGCTCTTCAGTTGATCCGAATTCTGACTGACAAAAAAAACAAAAAACAAACAAACAAACAAACAAAAAAAAAACCAAAACCCCAAACCAAAACAAAAAACCAAAACACAACAACAACAACAAAAAAACCTCCCAGCTCCAGATGATTTGGTTTTTTTGGGTTCTCATCTTCTTTCCTGCTTGAGCCAATTCTGAATATTTTTCTTTATATGTTAAATCACAGTATTGCAATATTAATAATTTTAAAATTAAATCATTAATACTTGTCAAAAAATCTTTGCCAATAACAAAGAAATAGTTACCTTACGTAAGTTCAGTTAAAGATCTTTTTTCTTGCTTGGAAATAGTTGATTCAATGAAAATGGTGGTAAACAGGAAAGTACTTTCATTAACGTAGGAAAAAACACAGTAAGAATACCATAGTTTTCTCTTGAATCATCAGCATAGTGGTTTGTATTCATATCTGGGTTGTTGAAAACTCTTGCTTTTCTCTTATATCCGAAGGAATTCATGCCACTTCTTTGAAAAGTGTTGTGCATCTGCATACTTTTCTTTTGCAAAGTGATTCTCTCAATTCCTCCTGATAAAGAGTTTAATTTACTTTGTGATTTTTAAATATTCGTGTAGTGAGTGAAAGTAAAGAAACCAAAGCCTGTAGCTACTTTGGGGCAGTTACTTGTCCCAATAGGAACTTTAAATTGAAACTAAAACTGATGACAAAAAAAGTATGTTTGCTACAGCTAAGAAAAAGGCTGACTCAATGAAACTGGTTTAATTTTTAGCAAAACAGAAGATTCAGTTAGTTTCATTTTTCTTTTTCTCAAGGCAAAAAAGCTATGATAGATACATAAAAAAGAAAAAAAAGGCAAAAAAAGCTGCTTTTGAATCTGGACCAGGATGCCTAATACATGAAGACACAATTCAGTCAGTTGCCAGTTTCCTCTTTCCTTTGCTTCTTTTGAACCATTAAAAGACATTCTATCACTTTCAGCACAATAATTGACTGAAAGTCCTCTCTGCCTGAGACATATTTCCAACAATTATTGATTATGACAATTTCATTATATGAAGATAATTTCATATAAAACTGTTGTCTGTGAATCCCAGTTCAGCATAAAATTTACATTTTATGGGATGAATAAGCCCAGATGGAAATAATCAAGCTCAGTTAAATATGAACATTAAAAATTTGTCTTTGTTGACATCCATAATTTTCAAACTAGCCATAGCTTTTTATTTTTTCTCCAGACTGGTCAGAAACACTTCATTAAGCTAGGATTCATTGTAAATACATTTAATTAATTCAAGGCAGAATTAGAAAGTCAAAGGTATATGAGTACCCGAAACTTAGGACATCTGAAAATCCCCATTATTTCTGTTTCTGGTAGACTGCTACAGATGGTTAGAAGTAGGCTTACAATCACAGGCTCTGGTCCTCATAAAACTGAGAAAAATACATATTAAAATAAGATTTATTTTACAAAACTGTTAAAACAGATAAACCAAACAGATCAATTAAAGTTCTGCCAACAGTTGAATACAGATTTGTGATCTCAGATGAACTTGATACTAACTGACTGTCTTAAGAATTCTCCAGAATGCACAGCCTGTCTCTCAATCAGGCAAGGCCTCTCAGCCTCAAGGAATTACCTGAGGTGGTGTCCTGAGCCAAGGGGAGAGTCTCAACTGTAGGCATACTGTTCCCAGGAGGACTGACTCAACTGGTCCTCCTGCAGGACTCCATTTGTAGCTCATTCGAACCGAATCTGTGGTCAAATACAGTCACTTATGCCCTCACAGATCAGAGGTCTTCCCTTCTACCCCACGACAGTCACCAGGCAAATGTGATAGGTGTTTACCTGCACAGGGACAATTAGTGCCACATACCTCATGCCAGCCATGGCAAGACTCAGGTCAGTCGGAGATTACCATCTGGGAAACCTGTTGGGGTGGATGTGCCTGCTAAAGGACCTAATAAGGAAAGATGTCCTGATGGACCTTATACTTATAAAAAAGGAAGGGCTCATAGGAGATGTGAAAACTGAAGACAGCCTTGGCTGCAGTGATCATGAGAGTCAGGAGTTTAGAATCCTGAAATGGAGCAGGACAAAAAGCAGACCACAGCACTGGACTTCAGGAGAGCAGATTTTGGCCACTTCAAAGATCTGCTTGGAAGAGTCCCTCGGAAAAAGGCACTGTAGGGAAGAGGGACCCAAAAAAGATGGTTAATATCCAAGGATCACCTCCTGTCCATGAGTGATCCATCCCACCAAGTAGGAAGTGAGACAAAAATAGCAGGTGTTTTGCATGAATGACAAAGGAGTTCTTGGCCAAACTTAAAAATAAAAAACAAATATATAGAAGGTAGAAGCTAGGATGGATGTATTCATCCTTGGATGAATATAAAGCCATTGCCAGAGCTTGCAGGGAGGAAGTTTGGAAAGCCAAAGCCCAGCTGGAAATCAATATGTCCAGAGAAGAGAAAGACAGCAAGAAGTTATTCTTTAAGTGCATAGGGTATAGTAGATAAACTATGGAAAATATGGGACTGCTACTGAGTGTGGCAGGTGACTTGGTGACACAGGACATGGAGAAGGTTAAGGTACTGAATCCCTTCTTTGCCTCCTTCTTTACCAATAAGCCTGACCTTCAGGAACCACAGGCTGCAGAGACCATGGGAAAAGTCTGGAGTGAGGGTAACTTACCCACGGTGGTCAGGTGGTTAGGCAAATTGCACCTGTGTAAGTCGGAGGGTCATGATGGGATACCTTTGTGAGGGATCAGGGAGTTGACTGATAGAATTTCAAGGCCTTTATAATCTTTAAATGATCATGATGAGTAGGTGAGCTGCCTGAAGATTGCCTCAATCCCTCAGAAGGTGATGGAACACCTTTACAACTGCCCTTTTTGTAATGCTTTGGTGTAGAAGAAGCTGGTGGTGAACCAGAAGCTTTAAGGCTACAGATGACACAATTTTTTTTTCTTTTTTCCCTATGAGATACAGAATATCTTTCACTTCTCAGTCCTTATCAATGTTCTGCCAATGGTGATATCTCCTCTTTTATCTACTAATGATAGAGAAGAGGGTGTTTAGTTGCAGAACAGAGGATAGGCATTGTAGCATTGAAGAGCTGAGTCTGACAGGGAACTCTGAAGGCCACATAGTCCAACCCACAGATCAAAGCAGTAGTGAATAGATCAGCTTGTTTAGGTGTATGTTCAAATAAGGTTTTAATATGTCCAAGAATAGAGCCTTCACAATTTTTCTGGACAACCCATTACAATGTTAAACCATCCTAACAGTAGAAAAGATTTTGTTATGTTTAAGTGTAGCTTCCTGTATTTCTGAAATCTGAGTAACTATAGAGAAGGTACTTCAATGCATACAATGTGAAGATCTTGACATAAGAGGAACTCAAGGCAGTCTGAGTAATTTAAGGAATATTATGTGTGAGAAATGGACAAAATTAAGAGTTCATAGATCACAAAGTCTGTTTCTCACACTTGAAGGCCTCAGATGCTTCTGGAGCAATTTTCTCTTGAACGTTCTCTCTTACCCTCATGAAAGAGTAAATCCTCTCTTGTTCAGAAGCTGTGCTAATGATGGCTGGACACATTTGGTGCCCTTCGTACCTCTGCTTTCACTAAAGATCTGTTCTCAATGCTGTGATAGTTTATTTTTTATTCACTGGGTGAAGATATCTCTTTTACCAAAAGAAGAGGTTTGAGAAGATAATGCTCAGTGGATTATCCACTGTTATCCCCACAGCCTTTGAAAATCTTCACATTGTGAAAAGTCTCATATAATTTGTACTTAAACCAGTTAAATCATATGTGCACACAATATAATATGCATTATTCCCTATTTTATAAATCTATGCATGATACTGTGTTGTTTTCATTTTTACTATTTATCAGTCCCTACATTTTACATCACCTGAATATTTTATCAATGATTATAACATTTATATAAAAGGAGTCATTAGAATCAAAGAAAATTCTGGGACCTCATCCAGGATAATAAGTGATAATTCCTTATTTTAAATTATTTTTTTAAGAATTTAACTCATCTATCATATTATTTTGTATTGGTTTAGTTCTGTAATTACAATTTTATTTATTTATTTATTTATTTATTTATTTATTTAGATAGATAGATAGATAGATAGATAGACAGACAGACAGACAGACAGACAGACAGATAGATAGACAGACAGACAGACAGACAGACAGATAGATAGATAGATAGATAGATAGATAGATAGATAGATAGATAGATAGATAGACAGCTAGAAAATTTGGACATAATCCCATTGCCACATCCTTGTTGAAATGTTAAATCATCTACCTCCCTTTAAATCTGGCCAAACTATTTTTTAGTCAGAGCAAAACAGGCAGTTTCTTGTCTCCTTTTTCATATATGGCTATTACTGAAAAATTTGTTAAATGATTGTTTTCTCTGCCTTAAGAATGAATAGAGAGAAGAGAAGAGAATAAGTTCTATCTCTATCCTTGCAGCTTTTCTTGTGTAAGTGTAGCGGCTTTCACTGATGTTTATAATACAGGTTGCAACAAAGCAAGACCTTGGCACCAGTTTTTTCCTCTCTTAAATGCAGATTGACTGCACCACAACCTTCAGAAAAAAAAGCATAATGCATTCCTTAATTAAACCATCAAAAAAATCTTTCTCCTTTTCCTTCTGGCCGTATGGTCCCTCCAACTCTCACTTCCTTTCCTCAAACAGGGAAGTAAAAAGTACTCTCATAAAACTATTTAGGAGACAGAAAGCAACATGTTTAGAGTTTAAGGTCATTCATCAGTGTTAGTTTTGAATTTCACGGTGATTTTGTGCCTCTTTTAAAAGGTTCCTGAAATTCTATGTGTTAAGCAGTTAATGTGTGGAAGCTTATTAACAGGCATATTTCAGATATCTATACAAGACACAGCAGGTGGAGCAGATGCTATAGGCAACCCTTGAGATCTGAGAAGTACAAAGGTAAATTAAACAAAAGCAGGAGACAACATATACACAGAAGTTCAGTTGCATTCATTTAGTTTCCAGTCCATTTTAACACGAGCCCACATATGCTTTGAAATACAAGCAATGACCCCAGTCCAGCAGAGAACTTAACCATCTGCTTAATTTCCATCACTCTTAGGTTTTAAAGGAAATGCAGAGGTATTTAAGGAGGCTCAAGTACTTTGTTGGTAAGTTCTATGAAGTTTTTAAGATCTCATAGTTTCTACATGGTTGAGCATTGAACTGACTTTCCCTTAGAAAATGGGTTTTGACAGACATTATTGCCCATCAAAAAAATATTAGTCTTTTGTTATATTGAGTTAATCCAGAGGACTTTATTGGCTGACACTTATGGACTATGAAAATATTTTCCCTTCTTACTGCTGCCTTTTAGGTGTCTGCATATTCTTCTTGGACACATTTTATGACAGAGGATGGATACACCATTTTTTCAGATTTTGGCAAATTATTTGAGTTACCAACATTCAGTAGAAAGAAAGATATTAAGCAAAATTTTGATTCAAGTACAAATTAAGATACTTAAAACAGATGAGTACTTTTGCAGTAAATGTCTGAAACCTGGCTGTTGTCAATAGATACATGAACAGTACAGTCAAAAGAGCCTAGAGAGGAATTTTGCTCAACCTATTGTCCGTCTAGTGACATAGGCCTCCAAGAGCTGTTCACTCCATTGTCTAAAGCCAAGATTTTTGGAAATCTGACTCACTTACAGACCCTCACATATTCACACATAAATGTAAGGTTCTTCACCTCCAACTGAGTCTCACTGTTAAATTTTGTTGAGATGAATCACACTCCAAATCTCTCTGTATAAACAAAACTCAGTAAATCTGCTCTGCCTATTGAAGTTTAAGAATTTACACTGTCTAAAAACTGAAGCTAAGCAAAATCAGTGAATAATAGGACATCTAAATAATAAGATAATTAGCCAGAAGACTAGCTTAGAGAGGGTTCTAATTGTGCATCCAACACAGTATTAAAAATTTGATGGTTTGTTTCTCTAGTTCATGGTAGCACTTGAGAATGCTAATTCTAGGTTTTACTGTAGATTACATTTGGTATCCCTTCTAGCATTATAATCTATGATATTTGATTTATCAAAGAATTCACAGATTTGCCTCAGCAGAATTTAGAAACCAGAAGTGGTTCCTAATGTCCAGCCATAACTCAGTTTGCAAAAGTGTGTTGCTTGGTTTGTTTTTATTTTTGAAATATATTAGGTTTGCACTTTTAAATGCAGACTCATTGCCGTGTAAAAAAAAACCTATTTAAACTACAATGTCTATTTCAAGCAATCCACCAGGTGCTCACTCACAACAGTTGTGACAACAGGATTTTGATTTTAAGCGTAGATCAGAGTCGTTAGTGCAGTTCTGAGTCAAGACTTAATGCTATTAAATGAGCAATCAATTGTGCAAGCTTCTAGCAGTCATGATAGGAACTATTATGTGAATAAATCCAAGCAGTCAAACCCACCTCTCCCTACAGGTTTTGTTTAGCTGAGTAACAGTCTCTCTCTCTTTTTTTTTTTTTTTTTTAACCTTCTGCTTTTCAAAGGTGATTGATGCTCTGAAGAAGGAGAATTGAGAAAGGCTATCAGACTGACTGTCAGAACATTAGAAAGGTCAGAGTTGCTTAGTTTGTACCAATCACTTCCAGATTATATGGAACATTATAACTGGGCTCTCTCTTCTTTTCCTAATGATTGTGTCAAGAGAAATAAATAGCTCAACCTGAATAGCACAGACTATGGTAAGGAAAGTAAAACATACCTGTGTAACAGTTTTCATGAATACCATCCAATAAATTTAGATATTTTTTCCCAAACTTTGTACAACAATTCTTTTTCACTTTTCACATTGTACTTTTCTATATTCTTATGCAAAGAATGATCACTAAAAGTCACTGTTTTTCTATGACTTTGAGAAGCAGGAATGGTCACATTCTTGACTCTGATATTGTGCTAAGAAATAACTTGTATTTTTCCACTGAAAAATGCTACAACATTGCCTGCAAACCAAGTGAGAATCATAGAAGAATTCAGATTAGAAAGGACTGCTGGATCTCATTTACTTCAAGCCCTCAGGTAGAGCAAAATCAGCTTACATCAGGCTGCTCAGAGCCTTGTACCATTTGGGTTTAAATACCTTAAAAGACAGGTTCTGTATCCTCTCTGGATGACGCATTCTGAGGTTTTATGATTCTCATGTAAATTTTTTTCCCCTATACCTAATCAGAACTTTCCTTGATTCAAGTTGTTCCTATTGCTTACTGTAATTTTACTTTATAACTTTTAAAGGTCTGTCAGTTCTCTACAATCTCACATTAATATAGTTTGTGATCATGGTAAATCTCCACTAGTCTTCCCTTCTTGAAAATAAAGAGCATCAGTTCTTTTACACTTTCCTTTGTGTCTAAACACTTTGGTCACCTACTGAACAGATTCTCATCTTTCAATATCTTTCACCTACAACGTCAAAGGTCTTAAGAAAGAAGACAAGAAAGTCTTCAGACTGCCTAGCTACATCCAAGTGAGGAAACAAACTATTTTGGGAAAGTTCAGACTGTGATGTTATCACTGAAACCTTGTTCTCTTATTCTCTCTTTTTAATATTCCAAAGACTGATTACCTCATGCACCAGTATGTGTTATCATACTCTACAGTGATCTAGAGAGGCAACGTATATGAAAAGCTAAGTAGGAGCCATCAGGCCATCTATCGACAGTGGACCCAATACAATATCTAAATGTTTTGTTCCTTGGCTAAAAATAAATTACAAAAAAAATCCAGACATGGGGCATTATAAAATGCATTGACAGTTTGATTCACATACATACACCAGACTGTGGTTTTCACTGCCATTATATGTTACTGCATGCTGTCCCCTGCCTGGCAGGTGGACATTGGTTCCATTTTAATGATGATGAATATTTTTGCAAAAGTGTCTCATCTGGGTTTGCCTGGGGTTAAAGAGTTAATTTTCTTCACAGTAGCTTATATGGGGCTATGTTTCAGATTTGTGCTAAAAACAGTGTAGATAACGCAAGGATGTTTCTGTTATTGTTGAGCAGTGCTCACAAAGGGTCAAGGCCTTTTCTGCCTCTCACTACACCCCACCAGTGAGGATGCTGGGAGTGCACAAAAAGCTGTGAGGGGACACAGCTGAGGCAGCTGACCCCAACTGACCCAAAGGAAATTCCTTTACATATGTCATCATGCTCTGCACATAAAGTCAGGGGAAGAAGAAGGAGGGGAAGGGACATTGAGACTGATGGAACTTGATCTTCCCAAGCCACTGTTATGTGTGATGGAGGCCTACTTTCCTGAGGATGGTTGAGCACCTGCCTGCCCATGGGAACAGGGGAATGAATCCATTGCTTTGCTTTGTTTGTGTGCACGACATTTACTTTACCTATTAAACTGTTTTAGTCCATGAGTTTTCTCACTTTTACCCTACTGATTCTTTTCCCCATCCCTATGCGGGAGAGTGAGTGAATGGCTGCGTGCGACTTGCTGTCTGGGCTTAAACCACAACAGTTGTATACACCTTCCCTACAAACTCAGAATTCATACTTTATGAACATGGAGGTATATGCTTTGTTTATGATTTAGAAAAGGAGTCACATATGAGAAAATTTCCTTTGCTTTGTGTCTCCTTTTCATACCCTAAAACTTTTGGAGAAAAATATATTCTAATATTGACTAACGCTTTTTATATTTAATGACCATGGTACTTTCCCGTATCAAGGTATCCTAGAAACTAAATGTATGGACGCTTCTGTAATTTGATTATGTTCAAGAGTTTTTCAAAATCAGAAAGGCAGGGAGGGAGGGAATTAATGACACAGAAAGGTAGAAGAAATATTATATTTCAGTAGAAAATACTCTGTGTGGCCAATGCTTTGCCTATGTATTGCCATTAATCTTTCTGTACTAAACATTGAAAGGTTTATCTGTAATGGAATAAAATTAATTTTAAAATTGCTCTTCATCAGGGATGGAAGTAATGTCATTTTTAATGGCAATGAATGTTAACACAGTGAAAATAGATTGTAAAATTTGAAACGTGTCAGAACTCATCAGTTTAGTTTAAAATATTATCACATTATTTATTGAAGTACTGAACTGAAGTTAGTTAGTGAAGAAGTTATTGAAGTACTGAACCTGGTCTGAATTCTCAAACCTATTGAAATAATCTTTATATTCATTAAATGAAATTTGCTCCAAAGGTAAAATTAGGCCAAATGTTGTGGTATCATTCCCCCAAATGGTTATTTTTTATTATTATTATTATTTTATATATATCTGAAATTTCCAGTTCTACTTCAATGTTACAAATGTTTTGAAGGATATAAATTGGGGGGAGAGGAATCAGAATGAAGAAATGTGGGGTTTTTTACTATTTTAAGATGTGGTATTTCCTATCAAATTATTAGGGACTGTAAAAAAAGACCAGTCTACAATTACAGGAAGTATAAGCATACTACAGAAAGCACACTACAGAAAGCAGAAGAGATTTTCATGGCAGTTATCAAGAGCTTCAAATATGCACAAATCCATAACTATCATCAAAACAACACCTGTGGAACTAAAAAACAGGAACATACTTGCCACTGTGGTACCAGTAAAAACTACCAAAACAATTGCATTTTACACTTTGAAACTGATTTTCAGATAAATATGCGAAAATTCAAGAAAATATTAAAATATAAATTTGACTTAGGTCTCCTAATCTTTACTACAGAGCTTTAGATACATGTGTGTTTATCTATGCTGTATTGCAGTATTCACTGCATTTTGGAAGATCTAAGGACAATTCTACTCTGGTTCCTATATTTGATACATTTTTACTTACATGAAGATGTTTCTAAAATAGACTCATAATGCAGTGACATGCCAGATGAAGGCTGATACTGTAGATCAGTATTTCTGCAGGACTTAGATTACAATAATGAAGGTAATTAAATAAATAAATTTCATAAAAGCCTCAATATAACAGCTACTTCCTTTTAGAAACATATTTTCTGATACAGGGTATCTACTCTGAAGAACTACTTTCTGAAAGGCAAATTTTTATATTTAACTCTTCAGGGTTCATATTTTCTTCTTATTCTTTCTGGTAAATATTTATCCTAATTTTCTTATGTCACAGCTCTTTATTTTTTTCTCTCCATGTCTTTGATTGGTTGGTTGGGTTTTGGTTTGGTTTGGTTTGGCTTGACTTGGTTTGGTTAGTCGATCTTTTGTTGTTGTTGCTGTTGTTGTTGTTTTGGTTTGTTTGTCTGTTTTTACTGTTATATCATAAATCTAATCTATCTGCTCCAGCTAAGTAAATTTTTACTATAGAAAATGTTGGCCACATGGAAAGACAACCTAATGTTCTGTTACTTTTTCTGTTACTTCCACTTATCTGAGATGAGGAAGAGGTAGTGGAGAATCTGTCCCATAACAGACACAAACATAGGACCCAAAAGAAATTAAAAGCAACGTATCCATTCTTTATGTAACCATTTTCACATGAGGAATAAGGTAATAAAGCCCTATGGAGTTAGAATGTCAAGCTAGGGTACTATTTTTATGTGACTTGAGACACTAAATTACATGATGCTTGGCAAAAGCCTCAAACAATAAAATTTGAACTTAAAAACTGATTTTATTATGGGTCCCTGAGACCAGGAATGTCAACTTTCCTGACTTGCTAATTTGCTACTCATCCAGTGTGGAAAGGGTTTTGAGATTTGATTTCTCTCTACCCTGAAGTGGTAGCTAGAGCATCTACTTTTCAGAGCACACAGTAAATTACAAGAGGAAACTATCTGGTGCAAATTACCTACCATTCTGATCTGTTCATTTTCTTTCACACTTCTTTTCACATTCTATTCCAGTGCAGAGAATTATTATATTTTGTTTCTAACCCAGAGCTGTCTGGACCATTCTGACATGAAGAACTTAATTTGAATTTTCTAAACTGAAGAACTCCATACTTTAGAAAGCTAGATATAATGAGAAGGGGTTGGGCTTTTGGTGTTTTTTTGTTTGTTTGTATGTTTTTCATTTATCACCATCATAAACACTGTGGTCGCAAAGCTTGACCCATCCTGTGCTGTTTCCTCTTCTTATTACAGTCTTTGTCAGTGAAATGAAACATCAGAGAATTTTAATACCCAGTACAATCTCTGAAGACAGTAATAAATTGTGCAACTCTGACCTTTTCAGTGTTCTGTAATTTGATTGGCAGGAAGCCATTCTTGTTCTCTGTTACACTTCTGGCAATCTAAATCTCAAAAGAGAGGCTTTATGGCCAACTGGTCAAAATGCAAAGTATGTTAGATGCAATGAGTAAGGCTCAGTAATATAATTTACAGATTACTTAAAACACCATTGAGAAATGAAATTCTTGTCACTAGTCAATTATTGTATAATAATAGTGTTGATAAACAGCCAAAAGCACAAAACAATTCACATTTCTAAAAGAGGGGTCAAAGGGGCTTTTTTTTACTTTGCATACTGCTGAAAACAATTCTGTTATTAGGATCAATACGGAGAGGGTAGTATGGACAATATGGACAAAAGAGATATATGACACAGTATAATCCTTAACATTTTGTAAATACTTTTCCAAAGGCCCTTGACTGCTATTTTGATCCTTCTTTGTTCTGGCATAAAAGGAATATTGGGGGGTGGGGGGTGGGGGTGGGGGAGGGGGAAGAAAAGAAAGAAAAAATGTGTGAAAATTAATTGCAAAAGAAAGAAGAGCATTTATTCTCTTGCTAATGATTATTACAGGAAACAAAGCTAGTCAAGTCTAAAAGCTAAAGACTTTATAGTCTGTGACAGCACATCAAAGGTGTTATCCAGGACTTAAAAGATAGAAACACAGATAGAAAAGAAGATGTCTAAAGTCTTGGCATCTAAGACTGAGTTAGTCACTGCCCGATCTCCTTCTAATCAAGATAACACTTCATCTCAATCCTAGACAGATCACATGCATTTCCTTTCAAAGGTGCCTGCATCCATCAACTGTTTTCAAAGTGAAGCCCAGT
>JAWWEE010000074.1:135374834-135399574 GCA_035221455.1 Xenops minutus | reverse complement strand
ACTCCCTATACAGCTGCATCCCCGCAGCTCAGCTACCCCAGCAGCTCATGCTGGCACCCACTTCCCATTACCGGTCTTGTCTTCCTTCAAGCAGGACTTGAGGTTCTTGAGGTCCAGTCTGGGAGAACAAGGGAGGGGAAACATCTTCTCCCCTCACCTTAGGAGAGCAAGAGAGGGAAAACCTCCACTTTGCAAGCAGAGCCATTCTGAGTTCCCCTCCCTTTCAGGGGAGGGGAACACAGGGCACCACACCACGCTGGGCAGCACAGAGAGTGTGTATGAGAAATGTCAACAAGGTGTAGGAGCTGGGAAAGCCCCCTCTATGTGGCAGCATACTAATTTTATAACACTACTTAATTATCATATGTAAAGGTTGTATCCAGTCTAAGAAATGTCCATACCCAGAACTTCCCTTGGTTCTGCCCCATGGCACACCTCTGCTAGAATTGAGTTGGAGGTCTTAAGACCCCTTACTTCATCCTTATCATCATCTTCACACCACTTTCCCTTCTTGGAGCTTCTCCAAGGTTTCTGGGCTTCGCTTTCTTGTTTTCACTAACATGGTATCTAATTGTCTTAGCTCTGGTACATGTTTCCCAGGCACGGTGTTCCAGCCTGACCAGCCTGTTCCAATCTGACACTTAAGACAGCTAGCACAGGGATAGAGGTTGTTAGCTGCTCTGAATGAAAGAAACTACATAGAAGTATAAAAATCTACAAATTCATGAAAACCCTAAGGCATCAGTTCAAATAATCTTTTAAGGTCTGAGTCAAATGGGAAAGCAGTTTGACACTTGCAAATTACTAATAGATATCAACAAATGTCAATCAGTGATTAATTCAAAAAAGGAAAAAGAAGATTTCCAATGTTTCTGAATATTTTGATACAGTGATCAGTTTCAATATTTTGGAAAATTTATGTCATGCATCTTATCTCATCTCTGAGTATTTTAAGTTTATAGGTCTCATGGGTTCATTTAAAAATAAGAAAGCCCATAAAAATTAGACTTTTATGTGTCTTATCAAGGGTGTTATAGCATATAATTTTAATATTGAGATTGGCTAACCAAGCTACATTTAACTGAGGAAACTTGAAAAAACATCAGAAAGAGAAACTGAATTTAAAAAAAAAAAACAAGCCATGCAGAGCACATTTTAAAACATTTTCATCTGTGAGGGAAGCCTCTTCTTAAGATACTGTGATAAATGTAGAAAATACTTTAGGAAATCAGGTTTTACCTGTAATGAGTGGCACAGGCTCTAGGAAATCAGGTTTTACCTGTAATGAGTGGCACAGGCTCTTGGATCAACACCTTTTGGAGACCTGAGTTTTCATGTTTTTTCAAGGAACTTTATTCTCTCTTTTTCATGTTTTTCTTTCTCCACATTTCTGCTTTGTAATTTTGCAACACAAGTTACAGCTCAACCATACAGAAAAATCAGTATTATTAAAAATAAGTAAGGCATCAAACAAGATTAAACATGAAACATGATGGATGCTCCTTGTGTTTGTTATCTTCCACAGCAACCGTATTGGACTTGGAGGTCCTGTCAAAGAGAATTCCGAAGTCATAATAGTATGTAGTCACATACTCTAGCACTTTACAGTTGTCAGACTAAAACATTCAGTTTTAACATACTTGGCTTTATTTATATAGCTTCCCACACTGTGTTTTGATAACATTAAAATAATTTCAATTGTATAACTGGGTGGGAGACAGAAAAAAATACTAAAAAAACACCACAACAGAAATAAACAAACAAACAAAAAACAAAATAGAGTGGGGAAAAAAAGGATCAAAAGAAAATCTAAAACCTTTAAGGTAAGAAAATCAGAAAGAAAAACAATGATTAGTACTGTTTGGGACTGATTATAATTTACTAAACTCAGTCATAAGCCTGAGAATGAATATAGCTGGAATCCAGTCAGACCCTAATTGACTGAGTTCACTGGGATTTTTTAGCTCTCTGTAGGCTCTAACAGGCTGCCAGCCTTGGGCTGTAAAATTGCTGTAACTCTGCATGTTTCAAAAAAATTGTAAAACTACTTACAATCCTCTGAGGTTTTGACCTATTGTTTAGAAATTCCATAGTTAGAGAATTAAAGATGATGGGAAAACAAACAGAAAAACCTGAATCACTCTGAGTTTCCACTCTGTCACTGAACTGTCTCTTTGAAAATCCCAGGCAGAGTGAGACAAACAAGCTTAGTGAGGGATCCCAGTGGAGCACTCTCCCTAGCAACAATAGTCATATAAAATGAGTCTCTGCATCCTCTTCTTTTTCATGTAGCTATTTTTAGTGTAGAAACTTTTAAATGCTACATTCAGAGTAATTTTTAAGTCAATTGGTATCTGTAAAGATACAAATGAGAAAAAAAAGTTACACAATACTGTGTTTTCTGAGAGTGTACTTGAAAAAAAAAAAAAGTTTTTGTCAGTCACTGGAATTGTCTCATTTTTTAATACTGACATCATAGCAGTTTATATTTTTATCTTCTGTTACAAGAATTAAAGATTACAAAAGTATATATTTTGTTATGCTTATTTAGGGGCATTTTCAGGTCAAGTTTCTGACAAGCTGAAGTCCCACTTATGCTTCTTACAGGTTTGGGGGTTTTTTCTATGATAATAAGTTCCTATGACATTTGTTTCTTTCAGCTTAGTCAACCCTAAAATATAAATAAGTACTCTCTCTGTTGTACCAAATTCAGGTTATTTGAAGTACTTAGATCTTGCAGCCAGTGTATGTATGGTAAGGAAAGCAAGTTGCATCCAAAATGGATGAATGCAATTAGTGGCAACTGCTGAATGTCAAGATGTCAGAGATGGTAAGAGTTTGAAAACAAGTCCATCCTGGACTAAAAATTCCCAGAATGCAGTAACTTGGAATTCACCTTCAGTAAAAGGCTATTTTTCATATTCAATTTCTTGATCTAAATGCTTATCCAAAACATGCAGGAATAAGTTCTACAAAATTAAATTTCATCATATGAAAAAAATCAATTTTCTTTAAAACTAGTATTTTTTTTTAATTCAATTCACTCTCTTTATGTTTTTTGTAAGAAAAAAGGGTATTTTCCTACTTGCATCTGGGTGTCATATGTGATTTTAAATGGAGCACTTTTTTCCATGTTTAAATCTTATTTGGTCTTCTGATCTCTTGCAGCCTACCCTAGAAGGGATTTTTTTTTCCAGTTCCACTATTGTTTCATCTTCTTGAGACAGTTTGATATAAACTATGAGCAATTTTTAAGCAACACTGTGGATTTATGTATTGGATTAATTATATTTTCTTCTTTGTTTTAATTTCCATTTTTAGCGTTTCTTATCTTTCTCTCACCACCACCCTCTCCCCCGCCCCCCCACCCCAGTATTACAAACTTTATCCCCTTTTTGACAGAGCCATGTAATTTCTGCTACATTCAGGAAAACTTGCACAATATAAAGAATAGCTTTCCAGAGTAGCAACTTTTTTCGCATTCTAATACTCAAGTCCCCGTAACGTCTGCTGTACACACTTGGGTGCACTTGGCTGTGGATTCCTCATGATGCTTTTTAATTACCTGGGATCTGCCTGCAAGAGTATTCTATGCCCAAAGGTGAGGAAAGTAGAATTATTTCATATTGAATGCAACCAGGAGCTACTTTCCTGAATGTTATCTATACTTATTTGGATCTAAAAATTGCTATAATCTTTATTTTTTTAAATGTTGCTTCTCAAAGTTCTTAAAAAGCAGTCCAGACTGATTACACTGTGGGCTACTGGATTGATTATACTACTTAAGAATCAGTGAGCGACATACGCCTCTCATTACTTCATTAAATATTGGTTCCTGATTTCCAGTAATTCCTGTGCTTTACTCTTTTTGTGTTACTCGTATATTATCAGGCTTTTGATTGATTTTTGTAAAGTAAATTGCTGACTTCCTCTTCTCTCCTCTGGCCTGGATATATTTCTAATAGTCCTCAGTACCTTAAAGGAATTTTCCAGAATCAAAAGATACCTGAAGAAGGCAGCAGTAGGTCTTTTCAGGTCCAGTTTGATCAAAAATGCTTTCTGAAAAGTTATTTAATGCAGTTGCATATCACATCATTAAGTTTTGCCTCTTCTTTAACTCCTTTGCTAAGAATATCATCTATTATAAATAAGATCCTTGTACTTTCCTCAAAATCCTAGTTTATTTTATGTCAATATTAACTTGCAGACCCTTTCATACCCAAAGCCCTTTGTACTCAACAATAGTTGTCAAGAGGCATGTGAAATATTACCAAGCTGTTTCAATGACATTAATATTTTGCATGTAAAAATACACACAGTCAGCAGTTTAATCTGGTAAATCATCTACAGTGTCCTCAATGGCTGGCAAAGATTAGTCATTCTTTTTCATTGCTTAGTTGGGTGGCCTTGTATGAATTAATCTGAACATTTTCTCATGGTACAAAATTTATGGTTTTTTCTGTGGTAGTTGGAGTTGGAATATTGTAGTTGGGATATTGAAGGTTGTTTGGTTAAGTGTTATTTGCTTATTTATATTTTAGTGATTTTTCAGTTCTTTTGCATGACAAAAATCTCAATTTTGCATATGACGTTATGTGTACTGATAATTTCTATTTTGCTATAATTGTATCTATAATCCCTAAGGAGTGTTTTCCTTCCTTTCCCATTCTGAGGCTATCTTCAGATTATCCTCTGGTCATATCTATATATGGCAATGCTTTGTTGCCCAGCAACTATATTTCAGAGTACAACATTCTTGTGCATGCTTCTTACTGGACATTGTACATTTTCAAGATTTGTCTTCACTGTCAGAATCATTATGAGACATCACAAACATTTTTTCCTCCATTTGGTTCAAATTAATATTGTTGGTTTTCAACATTGCGTAGATTAGAGGTATAACTGAATTAGCCATCAGTAAGATAGTCTAGCTCCAGAGACAACATCTGAATGGTCTTTGCAATATGTGTTCCCTAAGGATCTATGGATAGAGTATAGGCTATAATCCCTTCTTCACCTGAGCTCTGAAACTATCCAGACAACATCTGGACTACAGATGTCTAAGTGAGAGTGGACACCATTGAGACTGAGGTCACTAAATATTTCTTTGCCTAAAATCTTCACCAATGGGGGCTCTAAGGCCCCTGTGATCAGTGAAAGGGTTCAAGGTAGAGAACTAACAACAGTGCATAAGAGCTAAGTCAGGGATTACTTGACGGGTTTGAACTTATACAAGTATACAGAAATAAAAGTCTGCATCCACTAGTTCTGGGAGATCTGGATGCTTTCATCTTTTGCAGATCATGGAGATAAAGGAAATATTCCCAATAATGGGAGAAATACAAAAATTGCACTCATCTTTCAATAAATCCAAATGAGCAATCTAAAGAATTACAGGCCAGTCACTGCTCCCTGTGGAAATCATAGAGCAATTCATGTTGGAAAAAGTTTATGACAATACAAAAAAGATGACTGGGAGTAGTCAGCACAGATTTCTAAATTTAAAATCATACTATGATAAAGAAAGCATTGGATCATATCTATTTTGATCAGTAATGCCTTCAACATTGTTTCCCATAATATTCTTGAAACCAGATCTTATGGTCTGGGTGGGTAGACAACTAGATGAGTAAACACTGATTGCATGTTCAGGCTCAGAAGATAATGGTTAGTGGGTCATACTCTTCCTCAAAGTAGGTAATGTAGAATAACACAAGAGTATATCCTGGATCATTCCTTGTTTGACATCATTATCAATGACCAGGAGGAGGCACTTTCATCAGTTTTGCTTAGAACACAAAACTGAGGTGAATATTAAATACCACTCAAAGCAGACATGTCATCCAGAGAGTTGTCATCCTGAAGGAATAAGTCAATAGGAGTCTCATGAAACTCAAAGTCAAATGCAAAGTCCCATACCTGGGAAAACCAAAGCAAATCAAACCAAACCAGCCCTTGCAATAAAATTTGGGCACTGATTGGCTGGAAAGCAGCTCTGCTGAAATAACCTGGGGATCTTGGCTGGCAGCAGGAGTAGCATAAGTCAGAAGGGTGTCCTGAAATCAAAGGCCACTAGTGCATCCTGGGCTGTGTTAGCAAGGGGATTCCTGTAGATTATGTCACTCTACTCAGCATTAGACAAAATTTTTAATACTTCATCCAGTTCTGGACCCACCACATGGTAAAGACTGTAGCAAATTCAGCAAAGAAGGGAGATGATAAGAAGGTACAGGTCCTACCCTATGAGGAAAGACTGAAGGGACTGGGGCTTGTTCAGCCTGGGGAAGACTTGACTTGAGGGGAACCTTCCCATATTATTGGGGAGGCCATCAAAAAGACAGTTTGTCTTCTGAGGTCTCATCAAACCAGAATTTTCCTATGATTTTATGAAGCTCATGAGGTAGCTGCCACATTGAGACATGAGATAGTTTAGTCTCACCTTAACAAGAGATTGGACAATTGTTTTTTCTCAGTCTGTTGTATGTACTCTTACACTGTAGACACTGGGCAAGGAAACTCATAGCCTTTTTCATTCCTCTGGTTTTCTTTTGCCTAAATCTGCATATAGTGATTCAGTAGTAATAATTGTTTGAGTTAAAAGAAAAATTCTAAGCAAATTGAAATTATTTTTTATACAAATATATTTTAATAATACTATTATGCAAATATAAAAAAAAAAGTCTGCTGTCTTTAGAAGTTGAATGACTTTTTGTGTGACCCCTTCACATAATCTTTCTTTAGAGACTCCATTTTACTTGAATTATTGCCCACAATCACACCTTTAGGTTTTGTTCACAGCTGTATCTGTGGTCCTTTTTCCCCCACACTATTTTCTAATATTATTTTTTGCCTTTATGTGGATCCTGGTAGTCTCAGTGCTATCATTACTTCTAATGAATCACAAGAGATTCCATGGATACATCCACAAGCCATAAGTTAGCTCCAAATATTCAGTTATACCAACATGAAATAATGTAGTAGCTGTGGAAGAACAATTTCAGATTAACACTTATCCCAAGCCTGTTTTTTCAGATAGACTACTGATCACTCAGATGATGTAAAACACTGCACTGACTCAGCTGTAGCATATATAGTTACACAACTCATTCATATGTAACTAATTCAAATGTCTGAATAGTTGCTATGCTACTTGGAGCAAATATTACCTACATGTCTAAAACTAAACAGATTTTACATAAAACCAAACCAAATAAAAAAAAAAAAAAGAAAAATCTTAAGGAGAGTGTAAATCATGTAACTAACATTCAAACCACAGTAGATAATATAGATAGTTTTAGAAAAATAAAGCAAGAAAGTAAAATGACCATACACTTTCACTCACTGTAAGGAAATATCAGCATATCACTTAGGGCCAAAATAATTGCTCTTTTTGTCTTTTATTAGATGTATGGTTTGATTTTTTTTAATTATTCTTTAAATTACATTAATTAAGATGTATTAAAATATATTACTCTTCAGTGAGAGAAGCATTTAAAATGTGCTCCATTTTGTTCCCTATTCTATGCCTTTATTCCTGTGTTAGACACATTTTGCTGTTTTCTAGTGAATTCACAAATCTTGAATTGAAATGAGAGCCATGTATACAAAAATGTAGAAATCCCCGTATCGAGTAACTCAAAACATTCAGCTCACAGTATGAGGGCTCTGGGTTTTTTTTTGTTTTGTTCTGCTTTGTTTTGTTTTGTTTTGTTGTTTGTTTGTTTGTTTGTTTGCTCACTCATGGCTATGACCACTTTTCCCAGAGGAATTGTATAAGTAAAACATAACAGAATAGCAAGAGAGTTTCCAAAATGTACGGTAATTAATTGAAAGCAGGCAAGTCCTTCAGAGTTCAATCTGGGAGTCAATATGATTCCATGTTCCAGTTTCAGCTGTGGCAGTGACTAACTTTGGACAACTTTTCTGACTTTTTCTCCTTGTTCTTTATTCAGCTCAGCTGCATACCTGAGTAAAAAGCAAGTCACAGTGACAGCCAGCTGCTGTGCCTAACCCATAGTCTCAGGGGAAATAAATTGAAAAGGAATAGGGAGGGAAGAGAACACATTAAACCACCTACCATTTCAAAACGGATAATTGCAGGTTAGCAAAGAAGTGTCTAAATAACGTGCACATTCTGAAAGTCCTTAGTGAGCATCACCAAGATTCTTCTTGTTGAAAAGGTTTTTAATCTCATGAAAAAATGTTGTTGCTGACATTTTATTGTAAGATGACAAAGTATTGTTTAATACCTGGCACTTGCATTTTACCTTCTGTATGCCCTGTTTTCTGCTTATGATAATAAACAAGTTTTGTTTAAAATTGTATCAGGGCAACACTAAACACTGCTAGTGCTTGTCAGCCTTATGTGTAGTAAATGAGCTATGAGTAGTAAAAGTTTGTAACAATGTAAAAGGTTGCTAAAGTTCCCACTGTCTCTCTAATCAGTATCAATTTACAGACTGTGAGTGAGACCAGCTGTAGTGCTCCATCACAGCAATGTCAGGATTGAGACATACTGTCACAGCAGTTTGGAAAACACAGTAGTGCTGATCTCCCTTTTATAGCAGATGCCATTTCAACTTTGATAAGATACTCATCATCAGATTGGCCTCATGAATAGTGACAGTTTGTGTGTTTGCCAATGGGATTAATAACACCTATTTTGGGTTTTGTGCAGATTAAGGAGAAAGTGTAACCTGCTGTTGGAATTATGTATATACATATGACTTCAAGAAAATAAATAAATTTAGAGTTATATGCCTAAAATTAGATATCTGAACTATTAGTTGATAAATGACTACACAGTGGGATGTGTTGCTCCAAGAAAAGGTAAAACCCTTAGGTCTGTTACAAAAAGCAGGAAATCTATCTTTTTGTGTTTTACTTGGTACAGTTTATTTCCCAGTCCATGATGAGTCTGATCAGTGAAGAGGACAACCATAAGGTCCCCATGAATAATGGGTAGTAGGCACTTTCTCATAGTGTGTCCTACAAATGTTCACAGATTTCACGCTCCTCTTCATCTTTAGGTTAGTCACCAATGACAAGTCACAACCATAGGGACATCTGCACTTCATCGTGGTCCCTAGCCTCTTTTTTTTTTTTTTTTTTTTCCCCCACTACCATAGGTGCCAGCAGTATAATTCTGAGATTGTATCCAACCACAAAGTATTGGTTTACAAAGTAGTTTTTGGAGTAACCAAAGGTAAGTAGCACACTTGCCCTTTATTTCAACCTGGTTGATAACACTAAACATAATGGTGAAGTTTATTGAAGAATTATTACACTTACACACATAAGACAGCAGAAGACAACATATTGCTGTGAGGCATCCTGCCAAAATGTGATGATTTAAATGCTGTGATGCCAACACATTTTAAAGCACACGGTTTAAGTGCCATTGTTATCTAATGCTTATTTTATCTTGCAACTGGGAAACACCGAGGCACAGAACAGATCTCTGCATCATATAGATACAGCTGAAAATCTAACACAGTCCAAGTATTGTCATTTCTGAATGAGCCAGAAACCTGATTTATTGAACGTACTCTATCAATGTTACACCAGGAATGGCGTGGTTACAGAACCTTTTACATTGTAAGAATGTATAATTATGATTCCTCCTTAAGAAGAAAGAGCATTTTTTTACAAAATAATTAGTATTTTTCAACATGCTGGGCTGTGTAAAACTGATAACAAGTTGAAAATTAAGACTTTCAACAGTACATTGTACAAAAGAACACACAAGCCAGAAATCTAGAATCTAAAGAAATCTATTCAGAAATCCAGAAACTATAATGAATGTCTTGTTTGGGTTCTTCTGAGGTGGTGGGGAAGGACTGGGCTGGGTGCTTTGGATTTGGGGTTTTGTTCCCTTGTTTGGGAGGAGGAGCAAGAAAGAGAAGGTCATGGGGAAAGGAAATAGACCAACTCATAGCTTTAGAAAACATCCCTAGAATTACTGTGGCTGAACAAACAATATGCATTTTCTTTCAATTTCAACTACTGTCATAAACATCAATATTCCATAGACAGAAATGTAAAGCCCTTCATCAGCACCAATTCCCAAGGAACTCAATGGTAATTTTGCATTTGTGAGGGCAAGTGACATACACCTTTCTCTGAAGGAGGCCAACACAAACTTTATGCAGAACTAAAATCTATCATATATATTGTTTTGAAGGATAATGTCCCATTTAGTTTGTTCTTATTTTGTTTTTAATATCAACTTGAAACCTTCAGGATTTTCTCAGAAATTGTAGTTACCGCTCCTATTATAGTAATCATCACCTTTCCACAGGTTTTTACTTATTATTGCACTAATTTACTTATTATTGCAATAATATATCCACATATCTCTCACTTCCCTGGTGATAGGGGCCTTCTTAGACATAATTTAGAATTTAAATCACTTGGACTACATTACTGTAAAACAGGTAGGAGAACAATAATTATGATAGGATAGTTATATGAATAAACAGTGAAATATTTCACCCATCCATTAATTAGTAATAATAAAATGCAAATCAATTTTACAAACAACTGCAACAAGATAAATGTTCTTGGCTTTAAACATAGATGTCCAACTACTTTATGAGAAAATAAAATCTTAAGATTTCTTTCTAGATCTGCAAATTATGTTGACACTCATTTTCAAAACTTTCGGGTTTTAGCTACTCAAGCAAATATTTATCAAATATTTTCTTTGATAATTGACAACGTGTTCTACTGAGGCCATATTCTCTTATTCACAGTTACTGGATGTATTCTCTATGCATACTTTATTTGCATTGAGCTGGATATCTTGAGGAGTAAGATGCAATTAAATGAAATGAATAAGACGCCAGAACATGTCTCAAAATACTCAGGTAATTTGGCATTTGGCCACGGTTTAACAGAAAACATTTTTGTGGAGATGATAAATAATTGTGAAACTCACATTTTACACTTTTATTTGAGTGAAGTCAGGGGATTAGTAGGCAATGAGAATGAAATATCTAAGTTAAGGAAAAAAAAAAAAATCATCCACCTACAAAAGATAAGAACATTAAGACTGGACTAATGAATAGACAATACCTGCCTTTTCACTCAACTTGTTAATGACTAATAGGTATTGTCAGGAAGATAAACAGAAACAATGTTGTTACATGCACAGAACATCTCAACTGATCTGAACTGAGTTGAACTGAGCTGAACTGAACAGATGAATAGATTAAAAGCTTTTGACAGTATTTGCATGTGAAGATTTTTTGTTTTCAAAGATATGGAAAGAATCACACAGACTCCTGTGTAAGTGGGAAAAATTAAATAAAAATGTATGAAGTATATTGTGAAAACTGAAAGATTTGGGAATTGAATCAATATGGGAGACTCACTGTGGAGAGAAACACATTCAAAAACATTGCGAACAAGAAAATATTTGCACCAAAAAGTCAGGCAAATTATGTAGCAGAGGTCTTAACTGATATACCACCTTACTACCAGGATATTCATACAAGATGGAAAAAAAACAAAATTCATTGAACAATTTATCTGTGCGAGCACATGCAAGAAAAATACTCACTCTTACCTGCTTAATATTTCTAAATGCACAGAATAGAAATATCTCAAAATATATGAGAGAAGTATGAGTGTATCTGGGATCCAATATATTATATCCACAGAATCATCAGCTTACATTCCAAAATAACTTTCTTTAACGTGTTCTTTTTCCGTCCTTCAGTTGATGTCATATATGTTGCAATCATAGCATGATAGATGCCCAAGTGTAGTGATCAAAAATAAATGTTTCTTAAAATACACAGGGGAGCTTCTTATCTTTTATATCAGTTGCATCTTTGTAGAAATGACAAGTTAAAAAAATTGCATTAGAAATTAAGACATTAGAATAAAGAAATCATCAAGAGGACAAGAAAAACAACAGAGAGAAGTCTAATACATCCAAAATTAGAGACTGAAATGGATGAAAGTGATAGTTGGATGTTAGATATGTGTGAGGTTTATATTGTTTTGGTGAAACTATTATCCCCAGTCCCTTGAAACTCTACCACTTTATAGAGGAGAACTATGTCCATATTTTGGGGTTTAGTCCACTGTATCTTTGATAATCTCTGAACACTTGGGTTTGTCTTCAGTGTGACATATACAATAAAATGCAAATGAAACAATATTGAACTGATTGACTAGATAAACACATATGACAAAGCATATGGTTGGTGTAATATTAATGTATCACCCCAAAAGCATTATATCATGGAAATATTAGTCATTGCATTCAGTAACCCAAATAATTTATGATGGAACTTTCTGTTGCTCATTCAGCCAGAACAGAATATTTCTCTTTCTCCTATTTAACATGTTCTTAAATTTACATTGTAAAAGTATAGAGAATACATAGAATGGAGATCGTTGACTAAAAATATTACCCGTTTTCAAGGGGAGAACATAGAAAAAAACATTATGCAGGTGCTTATGAACAACTACATATTCTTATTCTGACACAATCACCACAACAGAGTCCACAGTTGCAGAGAGATCACAATTTTCACCTCTGACCCTAACTCCACAGCTCAAAGCTCTGAGCACTTCATATGGCTGTCTTTCTAGACTCAAGTGGAATTTGGGAACCAGATACATTTCCATCTTTTATTTTAATTTACTTAAAGTGTATACTTTTAAGATTGTGCTTCTGAGTCCCTTGAGTATGCATTTACAACATACCATGATTTAGAGGAGCTACAAAATATAAAATAAAGCTGCTTATGACATCAGTGTAAGTCAGCCTGCAATTATAAAAGGTATTGGAACTTATAGCCTTTGAATCTATTTTGAATTTTGTAATTTAATCATTTCTGTGCACACCTATTTTTGTAATCCCATACGAATAAATACATGTGCATGCTAGTATCCTTGAAGCTTATTTGAATCTTTCTGAAGCTTATTATTAATGAGATTTGTAGACAGGTATCTCTGTTGCTTGTTGTTAAAAAATAGATTGCTTAAATTACATATGTTCCAAGGAGAAAACACACATATAAATCCTTCCCTTTACTTGTATGCAGATATTGGTAATGGAAGAGATTTTCTAGAGATGCATGTCATCACTATTAATTTTTGTTTTTATAGTACAAAATTATAAATAGTTCTATTTATGTTATACAGATAGGGGATTTTGTTGTTGTTGTTGTAACCAAGGCAGCCATTGAATCGAGTTACAAGCCACTTACACTGAAGGAGACAGCCTTCTCTTAAGACAGCCTGGTGGCAAAATTTACGGAATTTAAGCTACAGCTAGGGAGTAGCAGATTATCTGGGTTGTGCCTGTGTATGCACCCACTGCACTTAGTTATTAATTCTCTGTACGATGTAGGAGCTCCCCACTTCGTCTGCATAGAAAAGCCAACAAACTGGCCTGAGACAAAAACTCACCTGCAACAACCTGAGATTCAGCAATCATGAAGATTTCCCATGCAGCTTCAGCTGCACCTGCACCGACTGATAGGCAGTGCTTGCATGGTTGCTGTGTTGATTAACCCTCTGGATGGAGAATGTGGCCAGAGACAGCCAAGGCCCATTCCTGATATAAAATGGAGGAAAATTGTACATAAAAATGATTCTTGTAAACAGCCAGTAGAAACTGTTTTCGCAGATGCAAAATGTTAACATGAGACAATCCTTTGTAAATAGACGAGATAGTTTAGAGATGTTTTGTACACAGTTTAATACAAATAACAGAAGTGAATCATGCATATGCTGAGAGGGTCATGCAGGACCATGGCCCAGCTGGACATCAGAACTGAGCAGCTCAGAGGTTTGAGGAGCCCCATTCAACTGGATGTCATCTCAAGGACTCTTGCAACAAAGATTCCCCATCACCCTCTGGACTGCAACCAACCCTTCTGTCACAGAAATTCAATTCCCATTTTAGTATTCAAAAGATCCCAATAAATTAGCTTTTGTTTGTTTGTTAGTTTTGGTTTTGTTTTGTTCTTTTAAATAGGCATTTTGACCATGTTCAACAACATGGTCAACAATGTTCAATTCAATGCTGTGAAAAATGTAATAAGGAGAACGTTTATGCAACATGCACACACATAGACATGGAAATTCTTGTGCAATACTTTTTTTTATCCCAACACATTTTCCACTTCACTTCTTACCTGTGCTCAAAGGAGTAACTAGTGTTAATGTAAATGGCAAACAATGGACAGCAGATTTAAAAAAAAAAAAAAAAAGAGTGAAATTGTGTTCACTCATCCTTAAGGTGTAAGCTTTAATATCATTATTTAAAAGACCCATACTTCTCTTTTATTTTTTATTTTTTTTTATGAGGGAAAAAGTAGTGATCATCTGTGCACTGGAATTAGCAGATTTTTTGCAGTAAACTTTATATAAGGTCTTTGTGATGATTCTTTTAGAAAGATAATACAGATGAAAAATTCAGCAGATATGAAGGTAAGATAATTGGCAGTCTTCTCTAGGAGCTATTTCAAACTAAAGATTGGTAACATAATGACCAATAGTCCAGGAATATGAACCATATATTTCTGGAATAAGTTATAAATGCTACTCAAGATCTAGTCACACTTCAAAATGAAGTTGAAAAATCATACTACAGTCTCATGCATCAAGAATATTTATCAGACTATAAGAAATAGACTGATAAAATCTGTGTCACAAAATTATCGACTCGTAAACTCATTGCATCTGTTTTTGTTCTGTTTCTCCTTTGTAAGGTCTTAATGAATAAAAATGAATTAAAAGTAGTATTTGAGACTGCATATTTTTTATTTAATATTGTACATTAAATTGTACTTTTTTCCACTGACAAAGTCCCAGTAAAACTAATGGATTTGAATGGATCCACTAATTTTATAACATGGCCATGGCCATATCTATCATAGCTTGCAAGGGCTGAAAATGTACTCTTTTCTTGTAGAAAATCCTCAGTCTGAAGAATAACACAAAAGAAAGTTTAGATTACATTGTTCTTGTGGGATGGCTGGAACATTTTGACTGTGGTGCAGTTTATCCTAGGGAAAAAGCTTACAGCTGTCAAGCTTTTTATCCTGAAATTTCCATATTTAATTTGAAAAGCACTTTCTTTTTTGTGAGTGCAAGTATGGGCAAAGAGGACCCAAAACCCTTGTAGTTTTTATTAATTTTATCTTTATATCAAGAAAAGAGAATTAAAGTTATTAAGACTTGTACTGAATTACTGATTATAAAAATATGAGAATTGTGGAGCAGGGCTGTTCCAGTTTGATATCCTGGTCATAAAATTAATGTGAATGCTTCAGGAATGAAATATGTTGGAACATACAGAGAGGTTACAAGTGTAAACTTACAGTCACATTTGGACTTAATGATTCACACCTGAAGTCTTCATCCTCTCTGTTGCTTTCTAAGTGCCTATGAAAAATGCAATATACAGGAGTTCATGGTTCCACATGCATAACTTGTTGTCCAGCTCCAACTGGAACTAGGGGGTCATCTCTATAACAGCTTGGTATGCAACATCTTGGTGTATTTCTCTATTATTTAATCAACAAGGCATTTGCAAATATTTGCTCTTTCTGTATGTCTATCACCACACTAAATTGATTTTTTTTTTTTTTTTGAGTGTAGGCATTTGGTACAATTTGTAGATTATATAATTTCTTTGCCATCTTCTGTCATTTAGACCAGTTACTCTCTATTTACATGTTTTAAACATTCCATGCATGCTAGTGTTCTTGTGCTGCTTTCTTTCAAAATATTATTTTTCTGTCTACAGGGTTCGCTTAGACTTCTATTTTCTGAAATACATAGGCAAACCTTTATTTGTAATTCAAACATGAAGACCTGAATTATTTTGTTTGCCCTGCACTGTACCTTTTCAATCTCAACAATGCACTTATTATATTGAGAAGAGTAAAACTGCATGTGATAAAGAAAAAATCAATTCAATTTTTAAACTACTACCTGGGGACCAACATAAAGTGCCTTATTAGCAGTGTATTTTTTCTTTGAAATCAGAATATGTTGTGAGATGAATTTACTGACTGCAGTAAAAATAAATGGAATATAATGGGGCAAGGTGTAATACAGTACAAAGGTTTTCAAGCTAAATTTGGTCTCACTGTCAACTAAGCCCAGTATGTCACTACAGTCATTAGTACATGTAAGATTTATAGTCAAAGCAGAATCTAACAAGAGATAGGATGCCAAAACTAAAGAATCTGTGCAAACCCGAAGTAATTCATTAGACATCTATTATAGTCACCAGCTGGAGCCATGTGTCATCATTAACAGTAGGTTTTTAAGTTTACAGAACAAATTAAGTCAGGAAAGTTTAAATGTTATGATTATTCTTTGGCTTCAATTATATAGATCCTTGGAGTTGAAATTTATGTTGTACATTAGAGTGAAATAACATTCAGACATATAGAAAAGGATAGCAATCTAAAAGAGAAGAGAAAAGGATGATGAAGAAAAAGACAGTGAGAATATCCTACCACTATTCTTATTTCATTTTCATATTGTAGTCTTATTGTTTCACTAAAATAGCAGATGATTAATTAATCCAATGAGAAAACAATATAAAGATTGGATCACTTAATCTCTACCTTGTTCTATTAGCTGAACTATTTGATGGCTGCATTCCAACATAGTCATAGTGATGTCATTTGTTTGTATCTTAAAATGAAATCTTCAATATGACACACACTGTTGGGGTTTTTTTGTGATTTTTTTGTTTGTTTGGTTGGTTTTTTGGTGGTTTTTTTTTTTTTTTTTTCATCTGAGACAACAGTACCATTAGATGGCACTCTGGATAAAGTTGAAAAATTACTTTGTAAGGCTGTTCCAACTCAAGTATTTAATCAAACCATAGTAAAAGAGAAAATAGCAAATATCTCATCAAATGGACATATATTCTTATACATAATCCTTTCATCAGGCTATAACAAATTTCAAAGGATTATTTGGGTATTTGATTATTTGGACATTTGAAAACAAGATTTTGTAAATTTTTTTTTTTTTTTTTTGTGAGAGGTAATGAATGCTTCTTATAAGGAAGATATGCTAATTTGCTCCTTTTTAATATTATTTTCAGCTTTCCATAGGAGATATTAAAGGCAAAAGAAAGAATGTTGATATCCAATGGTGTAGGACAAGTATCTCACAATATGAATATTTCACAGTATTTGAAAAACCAAGTTACCTCTTAGGTATGTGTGACTATCTCATACTACACATTTTATCTGAAAACGAAGGCCTAAAAAATTTTTACTAATAACAAACTTGACTTTTTTTACTTTGCATATATAAGTATTAGAGTGCAACAAAAACATGCTTTTGAAAGATGTTCCTAGATGAGTTGTTTGTTTGTTTGTTTGTTTCTGTTTGTTTGTTTGGGTTATTGTTTGGGTTTTCTTTTTTATTGACAGAGGAAGGTTTCATGCGAAAAAGAAGCAAACAAAAATTCTGAATCTCAAAGCAGTCAATTATTTGGGGGAAAAATTCTGCTCTCAGAACTTCTAGACCAATCTATCTTTTTGTCTGTGTCTACCTCTACAGATGTCCTAAAATCTGGTGGAAAAAAACCAAATAGAATGTTTAAGCCATCATAGAGAAAATAAATATTGTAAAATTTATTCTTTACCTCCAAAATTGCCCTCAGTTAAACTCAAGCAACCATGAAACCAGTGGAATCCTGTGCAGTTGTTAAAGTACACTGATGCAGAGCTGGGTGAAGACCTTAGTAATTGAATGATTAGCTGTCTTATTTCCTATGTAAATTTAGATTGCCACAGTTAGAAAGCCTTACACTTCAGAGGTTCAATCCTATTTTCAAGCTGTACTTAATAACTTGCTTTCACCCACCATTCCAAAATGTTCCAACAGCTGTAGATTTAATCTCTAGACACCTCTATCCCAAATAAAGCATCAAACATATTTCAAGTAAGTGCTGTGAATTCTAAATTAGACTTTTTATCGTGAACACTAGATAATGTGCTCCATTCTACTCTATGGTTTGAAGAAGAACAAATGAAAGTTAAAGGGCTGGAAGCATCCTCCAGTATGCATCTGGGGAGCAAAACATTCTCAGTAGTCTTGCCCTGCTTCAGCCACGTGAAAGTAAGTTACTAGAAAATCACATCTTGGAAGCTCTCCAAAGTTTTAGGGTCAATTTGTCAAATAATTTATGCCATGTGGATTTCTGTGCCTGAGGAGTTCCTTAGAAAATTTTGAATAATTGATGATGGGAGAGTGGCACTGTCTCCATAACATAAAAGAAGGAAAAATTTAGCATGTATTAGTATTCACTAATAGCATTTATTTAGTATTAGCATTCACTCACAACATGACATATAACAACACATCTCACAGTGTAGGAAGATTGATTGATCCCTGCATTTTACAGCTTCTTTCTATAAAGGTTATAGCTTCTTTTGGTAAAGGTTAATTTCTTCTCCTTCCCACCCACTAGTACATTGCCACAAGAAGTCCCATTCTCCAACAGTGTTGGTCTTACCTCATATTCAGACATAGGTATGAAGCTGCCTTTCTTTTTGTGGGCAGCCTTCACAAATTATGTTGCACTCAATTCCCCGTAGAGGAGGAAATTGCATAATTCTGCCTCCACTAGGGCACCATAAGCTAGGACCAAGTCTTCAGTCACTCCTAGGTGACCCAGCTGAGGTTTGATGGTGTTGTTATTCCCTTTGCAAGTCTGTGTTCAGAAAGTTAGGTACTAGATAAAATAAAAAAAAAAAAAAAAATATTTAAAGAAGAAAGCTTTTAAAATTGGAGAATTTTCATTCACCTCACAGAATTTTTTTTCTGCATCTTGGGTATAATCTAGTAAATTATATCTTCTCAGAGACTTATTTATTCTTCTTCCTTTTCAATATTCCCTTTGATGCCTTTTGTGTGAACATCTTCTTTTCTTGCCCTTGACTGTTCTTGGCACTGAAAGGTTTGCTTAAAAGTAGCATTTCTTCAGCTATTTGTTTAGTTTTTTTTATTTTTTTTTATTCAAATAGTCAATTAAACTAAACAAATGTAGTGAATTCACTAGACATTTTAGCAAATGAATCCATAAATATATTTTTATCTCAATTTCTAGATGAATTTTCAGAGTTTCTTTTACAATGGAAACTCCAGTATCCAAATATACGCTGTTAATTTCTTGATGCTTCCAGATTCCATCAATGCATGACTGAACTAATTGAACTGTTACTAGTGTAAATCTCCCTACCTTGTTTGGATGCAAATTTCAACTCTGTGGAATATCAGTATTTTAAAAGATAAGATAAATAAACAGCAACACCGTTGTTTTTGTTTGGTTGACTGGTTGGCTGGTTAGTTTCCAAAACTACCTTTTGTGGTGCAGGAGAAATGTGAATACAAGGAGACATAGAGGAAACAGAGAAAATATATTTTGTTCGTGTATCAGAGCACAAAATACCACATTCCACCTAGCTTCAGATAGAACATAGGCAGTTGTTTTCCATTGCAGTTCATCTGGGTGGGATAACCACTTTGCCACTCTGCAGACTAAAGAGGAAAGACCCGTCACATCAGGAGAGATGTTGGAGCTGAGTAAGGCAGCCTCATTTGCTCCCTATAGCAGCTGTCATGACTAAGTAAAGGCAACAGGTGATAGTAGTAAGTGACTTCTGTCAAGGCACCCAACTGCTGGCCTGATGCACTCTCTAGACAGTGTGCCTTTCACCAGGGGCTTGTATCAGGGCTGGTACCAAAGAAATACCAAACCTCACAGAGTCCACTGACTATTACCCACTACTGTTGTTTTATTTGGGTGCCAGTGATACAGCCAGGAGCAGCTTGAGGAGTATTAGGATTACAGAGCCTCAGGAGCAGTGATATGGGACCCTGAAACACAGGTAGTTTTTTCAATATTCCTTGTCAAAAGGATGGAGGTCAAAAGGTACAGTCATATCTGGAGAAGCAACAATGGTTACAGGAAAAATGCCACAGTCAGGGGTTCAGCTACTTAGACCATGGGACTTGCTTTGAGAAACTTGTTCTATTGTGGACAAATTGGGTCCATCTGTCAGGGAAGGGGAAGAGAATCTTTGGTCATAGGCTTGATGAGCTGGTGAAGAGGGCTTTAAACTAAAATTGTTGGGGAAAGGGAAGTTCAATCCATCCCACTCCTACCAGTTTGATGCCAGTGCTGAAATGAGATGCCCATAATCTGGCAAAGGGTTGCAGATCAGCAGGAGAGCACCAGAAGAACAGCACAAAGGAATTCCAGCCACTCCAGTCAGGAAGGCAGCTTCTGTGGGGGCCCAACTCAAAAGCCTCTATGCAAAGGTACACAGCATGGAGAATAAACCAAATAACTTAAAGACATGCACACACCTCAAGGTCTATCATCTTATTGTCATCATGGAGGTGTGGTGAAATGACTCCTATGACTGGAAACATACAGGCTCTTTAGGAAGGACAGGCAGGGAGGAAAAAGGAGTGGGTGTTGCTTGACATGATAGAAACCTATGGCAAGAAGATTGGAACTAGATGATCTTTAATGTTCCTTCCAACCCAAACCATTCTAAGATAACAGAAAACTAGAACAGAAAGCTATGAGCCAAATGTCTGCTACAGAAGATCCTAAAAGAAAGTGAGCAGTAGGAAGACAAAAGCACCACACATTTACATGAAAGTATAACAGAAAATGCCATTGACTTTCATGGAGTGTACTGACTATGATGAAAAAGCAATTATCATTAATGTGTCAGGCAAATCCTCCTGAACTGTGAAATTCTCCAAAGGTCTTTTACCTGGTGCCTACCTCTTTTATGCATCTCATACGACTGAAGATCCATCCATCTTTATTGACCAAAAAGCACTGTGATATCTTTATTTTCATATCTTTCCTTTATCCTTGTTCTCTCACTCACAGTAGACCAACATGCAGGAAGACATGGAAGAGAAGTAACAAAAAGTCTTCTAGTGCCCTCAGCCCTTTTGCATCACCCCCATCAATTCACTGAGCAGAGCAACAACCATATCAAGAATATTTCTCTAGAAAACCCACAAAACATTTCATGCATATTGGTACAAATGTCAATCAGAAGCTTTTATTGCTTTGCATAAATGAAAATATAGAAATATTAGCTAACTTGTATATATACTATATACTCCACTATACTAAGTGGAGTGTAAAATGGCCAATAGGAACCAGATGGCATCCTGTCTTTGTGTTCAGGGTGGAGTTTGTTTATAGTTTACAATGCACAGGAGAGTAGTTTGCAGCATTTACACTTCTAAGTACAGACTGCTGCTCAAAAAAAAAAAAAAAAATCTGGTTTTGTTCTCCTATATTTATTTCAAACATTTTTACTGTGGTTTTTTTTTTTTTTTTTTTCCCCAGGCTGATGGACGAGTATCAGGAAGTACTTAAAATGCTAGATAATTCCCTCTAGTATCTTAAAAAAAGAGCAGCATTTTATTATGTCAAATTATATGGAGTGAACTTCAAACTGACAAACTATCTGAGGATGTCACAAATCTTTACTCCTACCCTGCACAGGAATTCAAATACTGTAGTTTTTTTCCTGTGTGCTTTCATAACTAGTGAATATAGCAATGAGTTATCAGCACTTGATAAGGTAAATATATTTTATTATCTTATAATCTTCAATGAAACTATAAGTCATTTGTCAAGACTTGATGGACATTTATCATTTAACAATTCTTTATTAATCAGGTGCATAGTCATCATCATTATTATTAAATACTAATAATTATGTAGTTATAGATATTTTTTATATAATAAACTCTTTCTGTAATAAAAGTGATTAGACTTCCTCAAAAGCAACAGTTTTATTCCATAAGAAAAGTTAAGGTTTGGAATGAATTTTCATTTTGCATCAGGAAAAAATAAGCAAAAAACCCACAAAAAAAAACCCCAAAACAAAGCAAACCAACAAACACAACAATAACCCCAACCAAACAAAAAGCTCTCTGCAAAACAAAACAAGAGAGAAATGCAAGAAGAGTTCAAAATGACAAAAAACCTAAGGAATTAATACACACCCAAACAAGCAGCTGGGATAGTACGGATGTTATTTACCATGCAAGACAGTTTTCCATCTAACCCATGCAATACATCTTGTCCCTTTCTATTTCCTACATTGTCACAAACAGCAAAAAAGTTGTGGAAACTGTAATGGTGATATAAGTTTATAACTGGAAAAATACCGATGCTGCTTTCTATTGCTACTACCTCTTCTCGAAGTATGTTGATTATTCAGTCAGTTGGAAGGAATATTGATTATGTTTGGTTAGGCAAAGACATGCAAATCCTGGTTGAATGACCTGCAGGAATACATGGGGGGATGGACTAGCCAACTTAGAGGTCTGTGCTGCATCTAAGCTGCTAAATAGCCTGAAAAGTGTGTACGATCTATTAGCCATCACTGGACCCAGAAATAACTTGTAAACTCTGTCCACGCATAGAGTTATGTAACACAGAGACTGTTCCTCTATCTAATAAGTGGAATGATGGAAACAGATGTTAAGGGACTGGATGAAAGGAATAGAGGGAGAAGAAAACAAAAACCTTAGGATATGTCTACATTAGAATTTAGTTTGGCCTTTGAGCAAAAGATCTGTACAGTAAAACAGATGCTGCTGAAGATCCAATATTAAACATCTGCTTTTCAGGGCATTCTTCAGATTAGCTGTTGTCTGATCCTAAGAGATGAATGTTCATTAATGCCAAGAATACATTAGGTGTGTTTCTGGGGTGTATTATCTTGTTTAGTTTCATCTAAGAGAAATCTGTTTTGTGAGCTCCAAGCCTGAACTGTGACGCAAACTGAGATTCAATGGCTGGAAACAATAAGCAGATTTAGTTTTCACTCTTAACATAAAAAAAAAAAAAAAAAAAAAAAAAGGTAGACACTCTCCTAGGTCTTAGGAATTACTTGTTCCTTTCTCTGTGTTTTGTCTAATGCTTGTAGGCTGTGTATACAGTGCACTGATTGTCAATGAGTATTTAGGATATCAGTAATGACTAATAGATATATTTTAATTCCAGGTACACCCGTTAAGAATTAGTTTAACAACAATTAGTTTAACAATAATTAGCTAACAAATTTAGGTTAACATGTTTGACATTTTCCCTGAATCACCCCTGATATGAGTGTCAGTGGCCAAAGCTTTGTTGTGGGGCCGTAACTCCCTGCAATATTTTGCAAGAGGAATGATAGAAAGCTCCAAGAGAATCCTTAAGTTCACAAACACAGGATTTGTACACAACCCTAGAGATTTCAAAGAGGAACAGTGAGTGCTTCTCAAGTATTTGCAGTGTAATGGGTTCTTAACACGAGAGTATGCAGCTTCAGAAATTTTAATTAGGCAATACCAAAAACTTTTTAAAGCTGATTAACAAAGAAATTTAAAAGTAAGCAGTCTGATATTTTTTAATGTTGAAAAGATCTTCTTTCTTTAATAAAATGAAGATCACCACATCAATATACTCCCAGGAGCATTTTACTGTATACAAAAAGTGAGCATTATCCCCATGTTAATAGTGCGGGAATATGAAGACAAGTTAAGTGACACCTTTATGAGCAAAATGAGAAGATACATGAAGATAGATCATATATATATTCTTACTCTTTTAATTACACTATGCCTTTTGGAATTAAAATGTCAGGTTAAGTTGCATAAAATTAACAAAGTCAACACAACATCACCTAAAATTTGAGCCTTAACAAATGCCATATATTGAGACTTCGAATAGCTCCCTGCTGGAAAATTATCTTTTCTCAAACAAACAAACAAACAAACAATTAGAAAAGGACGAAATTTGACAAAATTGCAATTGCAATTTATATTTATCCATTTTTTTTTAATTAAACTGGTCTTGTGAGGTTAATTGATAAACATGTTTTCAAAATGTCATTGCAGACTTCCCCTGCAATGCTTAGGAAAGTCTTCTCCTTACAAAGATAGAAAAAATAAACAAATGAGAAATTCTGTAGTCTAAATGAATGGGGAAAAAAGTGAACAATCAAAGAGAGTATTTGATTTCTTACTGAAAGTTATTTATATTCTATATTTAATATTTTCATTTAAGAAATACAGTTCTGTACCAGAGATAAATATAAACAAAATGGAACACAGACAACAGCTTACAAATACTTGCAGTACAGAACACTATATTAAAAGAAGTAAAATAACTGTTCGTATGTAACGCAGTGATCTGCTCTTCTGACACATTGAAACATATGCTGGATTTTTACAAAAAGGAAACATACATATGATAACATTTTCAGGAGGGTGGGTCAGGCAGAACATAGACTACAAAGGATCAGTAGGAAAAAACAGTAAACCAGAGAATAGGGTGCTGATGTTGCAGAGGAATAGTACTTGAAGATCTTTGTTAGCCACATCTCATATTTCCATTCGTCCTAACTTTGATAGGCAGATGTGAGTTCCTAAATTTCCCTCTCAGTTTTAGTCTCTAACACCAGCTCGAAACACTCTCTAGTCATTCTCCTCAACTGAAAACACTCATTAAGGATGTTAGCCTAAAGTTAATAAGTATAAGCAAAACTATGCACTTTAATTTAAATATACTTGAAATAACCCTAAACAAAGTAACTATAAGAATTACTCTGGATGTACCAGTGTAGTAGGTGTGAACTGAAAACAGTAGTACAACCAAGTAAGACTTTTTTTTTTTTTTTTTTTTTTTTTTTTTTTTTTTTTTTTTT
>JAWWEE010000074.1:135362169-135373119 GCA_035221455.1 Xenops minutus | reverse complement strand
GGAGGCATGAACCACCGCCAGCACAGCTCACAACCTCATAAGGGCACGCAAGCTTCTCCCCCACGACAAGGGGGTGTTCATGGAGAAGTAGCAGCATCTTAGACTGATACAATATGTCTTGTTCTATGCAGTACATAACTAATGAAATTAAAATTCATGGAGGAAGAAAAGTAAAGTTTTATTAGAAAGACTTTTATTGGTATGGTTAAGAAACTTTTCAGTACTATTTGGCAAAGATTTTCATATAGGATATAATACCTATATTCTTAATGATACCAGAAGCCTCTAAGAATTAATTTATTTTTATTCAGGCTATTTTATAGTTATTTTTTTAAAACTTAAGCAATTTCTATTTTATGTTAACTTTAATTAGCATAGAAAATTAATTCCGTAGAAATGTATGAGGCTTTTTCCAAGATCTTTTATGTTCTTTTTATGTTATATATGGAGTTAGTGTAAAAAAGAGGCAATTGTGTTCTCTTGAATTTGATTGGGAAGGTAGGAAGCAGAAATTTTGCTTCCAAAAGCCTCTTTTTCTGTTGTTAATATTTGTGTTATTTAATAGCAATAGTCACTGCAAAGGTTGCTGTCATGAGCAAAGTGAATTTGAGTCAGCTACTGCTAATCTTGTACAAACACACAACCTGTTAATTGAAAAGCTAATTATGATGATGGAGTGATGAGAAGCACATTGGGCAGGATGAATAAAACCCATGAAACATCTATTATAAACCAGCTGGTATTCTTTGATGATAAAAGTATTATAGATTGCTTTCTTGTGGTAAAACAGGGATGTTAATGTTATTCCTTGTGCAGTTGGCCATTTTTTTAAAAGTCAGACTTCTCAATAACCACAGAGTGGACTTTAAGCTGCCAGAATAGTCCATAATAATAATAATAACGTATAGGTCAGCTTTATCAGTGTTGACTTTAATGGAAATGTTGAATAAACAGGAAAATGGGAGGCATAAGAAGCACTGATAAATATGAAAAATGAGAAGTCATCAGGCAAGAACTCTTTTTTTGCTTCAGTCATTGAATCTTTGGCAAGATATGTGTTTGTATTTCAACCTTATTGTATAGGAAGGTCTGATGATCAAGGATTGGAATCCTTTTTCATTCAGATGGTTGAGAAAGTTCTTACTAAGTTACAGTGGAAGTCTGTGCCAAAGAAGCATCTGGCTGCAAATATTCTTACATGGTGTGGTAGCTATTGGATCAGCTTTTTCCCACAAAATGCCACCTAATTGCCTGAGAACCTCCACAGTACTATAAATCAGACAAAGAGTAGAAATGGACATCATGTTCTTTTTCTTTAAATATTCTACCAACAATATAAAAGGTTTAATAATGTTGATGATATAAATAAAGGACTGTAAATATGCATTTTATTATATTTATGAAAAATATAAGCTTTTAATTCTGACATAATTAAGAGTAAAAAGATTAAAACTGCAATAAGTAGCCATATTAAGGACTGAATTTTAGACATAAAATCTGAACTGAAAGTGAGTATTACTTCTTGGTATAACTTTGCTAAATTTTCACCTAAAAGTTATTTGCACTGTCTCATCTGGAAAAAAAAACTGTCTTGTTAAATCTTTTAACAACATCAAATAACTCTTTCTGTTTGAGAGGTCAGTAAGGTTACTTACACATACTCTGTCACAACAAGTGTATGTCTGTTGTGGATATACTCATAAAGCCACAAACATTCTTCATTTTCAACATGTTAAGCATTTTTATTGGAAAAACCAAACTAAAAAAAAAAAAAAAGGCACAAACAACCAAACAAACAAAAAACCCACAAACCAAAACCAACCAAACAAAAAAATCCAACACCTTTTCCTGATAAACTTAACATGAAAATATTTGCCAGAAATTGTTATAATGTCATATGAAAAAATTTCAACTAATAGACATATAGACAGAAATGAGAAAATGTAATTAAAACACTTGGGTAAAGATTTTAGGCTTTGAATACCAAAGCACATCACAATTTCCTATGCAGAACTCAGATCTCACTTAAATCAGCATAAACTGGTTGTGATTCAGTAGCTAATGGTAGTAACACACTTAACAGAATTAAGAAATATGTAATAGAAAGCATAAGCGGAACCAGAATCAAACCTGAAATTCAGTATCTTTTCAGTGTTATACCCTTTGCTAATGCTTTACCTCAATTTTTGTTACAGTGCAACAGTTTCTCTGCTATGACATAGGCAATTATGAGAGGCATTCAGCTTGTCCAACAAAAGCAGTCCAGATTCACATATTTACGTGCGTAATTTTAACATCCATGTCCAGAGTGCTGGGTCCAGTTCTAAGCTCCTCAGTACAAGCGAGACATGGAGTTCTGGGACCAGGTTCAGCAGAGGGCAGCAGAGGTGATTGGGGGACTGGAGCAGCTGGCTTACAAGGTCGGGCTGCTCAGCCTCAGGAACAGACAATTGAGAGTGGACCTCATCAGTGTCATAAGTATCTGAAGAGAAGGTGTCAAGAGGACGGAGCCAGGCTCTTAGTGTTGTCAAGTAATAGGACAAGAGACAGCAGGCAGAAACTGATGCACAGGAAGCTCCACCTCAACATGACAAAGAACTTTACTGTGCAGGTGACCACACACTGGAACAGGTTGCTCAGAAAGGTTGTGGAGTCTCCCCCACTGGAGATATTCAAGAACCATCTGGATGCAATTCCGTGCAATGTGCAGTAGGATGGCTCTACTCGAACAGGTGACCCACTGTGGTCCCTTCCAACCTCACCCATTCTGTGATACTGTGATTGTGTGGCCTTATGTTTTAGTAATAATAACTATTAGTCTATCAGAACTATGAATTATGAAGTCAGAGAACACACATCTGAGTGCAATTTCTTCAATTCCATTCTTCAACTCTTTGATTTTATACTTAAGATTTAAAATATGTGTTTCCACATCACCATGTGAACAGTTTTGTACAATAATATCCATGAAATATGTTTTATAAAACCCTTTGTGCATATGTGCTCAATTTTATCTAGAGATTTTTGAGAGAAGGAATGAATTTCAGATTTAGAACTTGAATTCTTCCTATCTGCCTGAGATCACTTTCACTAATTTTCCTGGTATGGAGGAGTTAAATCAGGTCAGGAAGGTCTGAATCTTTAAGAATTGTCTCTTTCACCCAGCCTCCATAAGAATGAAAGGTTTTCTAAGCATGAAGGAAACCTTCAGGACTGATAGATAATTTCCTGTATCTGTTTTACCCTCATATAGAAAGCATTTTTAGGAGATCTTCTCTACTTTTTCTTTAATCTTATTTTTTTTCATGTTTTTTTTTTTTTCAATTTTTTTTTTTTATTTTCTCAATTTTCATTTTTCTTCGCAATTTTTTTTTGTTACCCCTCCCCCTCTACTTTTTTTTTTTCCCTCCTTCCCCATCCTCCCTTTCCAAGCAGCCCATCCCTGCATCTTTTCCCCTGCCTTGCCCTCCTGCTCCTCGTTGTAAAACTATTCAGACCTACAACCTATCTTCAGGAGCTGAAACCAATTGTCAAGGAACTAGAAAGTCTGATGTTCAGATTTTGATGGGAATAGTTCTCTTTGTCCTTTTGAAACAACCAATCTCTTAATTTTGGGTACCAAAAATTTTATTAAAATTTTGATTTCATATATTATATGTTACTTTCCTGAGTGCATACTCTGAGTGTTTGACAGCTGTACAGAACTAAGAAAATTCATCATGAGTGTGCATCTTTTAAAGAAATCTAATATTCACACTTACTGATAAGAGACCATGACAATCCAGTTTTCTAAGAAAGACTCCTTTTAACATATCAAGTTTCATGAAATTACATGTGGTATACTTTTACAGTTAGGCTTTTTTAGCAATTTCTTTTTTCCAAATGTATCTGTTGTTCTGTCCTTGATGCAGGCACAAGACTGCCAGAGTCTAATGAAATTTGATTGAACTTTGATTCAGTTAATTGCATAGGGCTCTGAAATGCTAGCCTTGATAAAAGGACTGGATCTATTATCTTTAGTGGTGTCTAGATTAGTAAATATTTGTTCAAAGTAACTTCAAAACAAAAAGGAAAAAAGGAAAACTATAGTCTCATTCTCTGTGATGAAAAAAAAAAAAAAAAGAAAAAAAAAAGAGGTTAAATGCAGAATTTTTGCCTAGAAGCAGTGTCTAAATAAAATTACATCAAAAACATCAATTTGGTAAGAAACATCTGCTGAACTCAGTTCAGTTGCACCATAAGAGAAATAAAGAAGATTGCTAAAAAAATTGAATTTGTGTCTTATAGTTCAGAATGTTCCACTATTTCTGTATAAATGACTGAATTATTAGTGCTATGCTAGTAGGGTCAGTTGGGTCCTCTGACCAATTGGGATGTCTGACCAGTCTCCTTCTGTGTAATAAATCATCTAATAAGTGAGTGAATTTCATCACAGGTTCATTTATTTAGCTAGCCAATAATTAACTGATATCTAGGCAAGTAATAAGGACTGTGTTGCACAGCCCAAAATACATGTAAACTACCAATGCATATGTTTAGGCAGAAAATAAGGAAAAGAGATTTCTAATCAGTAGCATTGTGAAACAGTCTTTAGGATCAAAAAAAAACCCCGCCTGATTATTTTTAAGATATGGATTTATCAGGCTGTACAAAGAAATACTGGAATATCATCCAAAGTCTTCCTTGTTCTACAGTTTTCATGTTTTTATTCAATATATTCTTAAAAATCAAAGAAATCAACATATTCCCAGCAGTTACTGAGTAGAATACAACTGTATTCTGTTAGAGTCTCTTACCAAATAGAAGAAAGTTATTCTTTAATAATGGTACCTCTACAAGCATACATTCTTCCCAAAATTGCAAAGAGATAGGGACAGAATAGGTGACCCATGATATTATAATACTCAAAATAATTGTCACTTTTTGCACTGTTTTTGTACAAAATATCCAGTTCTTTACAGTTACCTGGAAAAAAATCCCTTAAGTTAGTATTTAATTTCTGTGTTTAAGCAGCTGCTAGTAACAAATAGAACTATAGCACTCTGTTGTAACTTCCAAGTTAAAGCTGGGTGATGGATGTTGCATTAAATTTCCTTTGGAGGTTTTCTTCAAGATAAGGGTTATTTTTTTCATGTATGTAAAGTTCTTCAACCTCACTTATGCTTCACTGCAGGACTGGAGAATTCCTGAAATGTGGCATATTAGCCAAGGAGGATTTTCTGTCTTCTTCAGCTCCAAAGTAGGTCAGTAATTGAGTAAGACAGCAATTACACTGGAGGTTTCAAGTTGCTCTGCCACTTATGAAGATGAATTTGCTGAAAGCAATTACAGTCATCACAGATTATAATTTTCTATTTGCTTTTCACAGGTGGGTACAATATTGTTGTTTTGAGAAGGTGGTTTCTGAATATTGAATGAGAAATATTCCCAAACAGTTTTTCTTTCCTTAAGCCAGAAGTAAGCTGAAAGAAATACATATCACTGTCAACACCCAAGGCTTTGCTTTTACAACCTGACAGGAGTACACAATACTTACAATAATTTCTCCAATGAATGAGGAACAGAAAATAATAATATGGATTATAAGTTTTTGTTACTCTGAGTATACATTTCTCTTTATGTGGTAAAGACAATGGTAGCAATGTCAAATAATAAAAAAAAAAAAAGTCAAAATTCAATTATAAATAAGATTTTGAAGGAGTATCTTACTTTTTTCTCTCACTTCTCTTTTTCAGAATGAATACTCTCTAGATGTCATTGTATTTGCACATTCTTACATGTATCATTTTATAAGCCTTAAAGAAGAGATAGTAGCATAATTATATGTTTGTATATTTGGTAAGAGAAGAGAATTTTGGGAAAAAAAAAAAATTCTTTTACAGATAAAGCAGCAAATACAGTGCGTAAGAATTGGGAGATAATTAGTCCAAAATAAAAATGATCACCATCTCACAAGAAATATTTTCCTGACACATTTGTGGTGAGAAACACGAGCAAGAACCAGCTGAAGTTCCATGCACCTTCCACCCCCGTCATGCTGAAGTTCGATTCTCTTTTTTTAACCTTGAAAGCCCTCTGACACATCGTATCTTCCAGGGGGAAAAAAATCACAGAATTGAAAGTTCAGGTGGATCTTACTGAATAGCTCTCCACTGACCTCAAGGCCCCACCAGGAGTACAGTTGAGATAAAACAGTCTTTTTTGCAACATGTATATTGTATTTTTGAATCTGCATTGAAATTCGTATGATACCTGGAAAAGGGCTCTGTGAATTAACTGAGGGTTTTCTGAAGAATGTAACCTGTGCTGTAAAATAAAACTAGAATATGGAGGACACACGGAAAAAGGAACCTATACAGATGGTCCTATGAAAACTATTATTTTTTTTTTAATCTGGTTTAAAATATTATAAAATTTTAATACTCTTTTTTTTTCTTTCCTTGTAATGATTTGTCACTGGGGATTTTTGTCCTTTCCTGACACTTTCTATTTTGGTATAATAAAAGACTTGTAGGACATTAAGAGCAAGCACATATATGTTCACATTTTCCTGGTTTCCTTAACAACTGCAAGAGCTCTGTGCAAGAAGGAGATTTCTAGTCATTGCTGTAATTTGATGTTCTATTGAAAGAAAGTCATGGGATGAAAAACAATATGATTTCTCAAGTTTTTGTTTTTGTTTTTGGGTTTTTTTGTTTTGTTTTTTTTTTGTTTTTTTTTTTTAATTTTAGTCTGCATTTTCTTTTCTCTAATGTCAATTCTGATGATGATTCAGTTTGCAAAGTGCACTTGAGAAACATTCAGTTCCAGTTAGATTTATGCACATCAGTTGGATACTATGTCAAACCACAAAGACAAAAGAGACAATGATGTAGTTGCCTTCTTCTTTTTGAACTGCCAAAAGTTGCCAAGGTGAGGTCTCACATGCTGTTTGAAATCCATTAGCCATGTCACTTTAGCTAACTATGGCACCAAGACTTCACCTTTCTGAAGTGTAAATATGCATCTAGGCCAACTTGAACACATCTTTTCACTAAAAATGCAGAGTGAGTAGTAACTGCCTGATGACGCTAACAGGTTATTTCTCTTAGATCTGCCACAAGTGTTCAGTCCAGATTCCCTTCTTTGCTTTCTCATCCTTCCAAGCAGTTAATATCCTCTCAGACAATTTATTCAGTCATGCTTTTGATGTGCAAAAGAATGTGAGAAGGATGGGAGAAGGGGAGTTTCATTTACTGTTCTGTGTTTGCAGTAGATTTAAAGACAACTCTTCTTCAAAATTCAAAGACACACACACACACACACACACACACACACACATACACACATATATGTAACTGCTTTCCACTATTAGTTTTGGTTTGTGTACACCAAGCACATCTACTTTGTCCTATCAAAATTTCTAATTAATATTGGAAATGCATGGGTAAATCATTATCAACGATGATTCATATTACTTGTAAGTATTTGCCCAGTTTTAACTGTACATATTTCTTTTGATTAAATCTCTGCAAAAATAAGAAAAAGCAATGGTTCAACAGAAATATTTCTGATTAACAAAAGCCAGCTACAGGAAGGACAAACAGTAGAGGTTAATAGGGTTTTTATTGTTTGGATTGATTGAAAATATATCACAGGTTTTTCAAATTCTGTCTGAGTCAGTGAATGTTTATTGCAGTAGACTTCTGTATTGTCTTGTTCTTGTGAATTCATTTTATACCTGATAGTAAAACAATGATAGACTTACTAAGCCTGACATGTGCCCTGTTTTTTTTTTGTTAAAAGTTGTTTTAAAATAGTAGGCATAATGAAAGTGTAATGCAATAAACAAGTCTACAGACAAGTAAATTCACAGTACTAATGATGAATGCAAATAAAATGAGTGGTTATTGAAATTCAGACAAAAAAAATTCAATAACAAAAATTGAAGATCTGTTGAGATCTGTTCATGTTTACCATCATGTGTCTCATTGAACAGAAGCATTTCCTGTTTTATACTTTATGCCTACGGTAGAAAATTTTACTTTTCTATTGTTAGTCCTGCAAAAAAAAACACTAAGATGATGGATCAGCTTTCATTTTTAGAGTATCAGTGAGAGAAACAGAAACAGCTTAAATCTGTCTCAGTCACCAAGTCAATCAAATGAGCTCTGATGATGCCATGTATAGCCATTGGGCTGATTTATAAAATATATACTAAGTATTGTCAAATTATCTACATAAATATATTTAAGAGCAATCACCTTGAGGTATTATAATTATCACTCTCTAAACAATCCTTGAAATACCAGTTAGTGTTTTTTCAAATGTGCATGTAAAAATAATGCATTATCCAAAGTGTAAAAGGGTATATTTCTTCATTGGGTTCAATCTAAATGTCTGTAAGTAAAGATAACACACAAGTTGAAATTCAAGGATTGTAAAATGACACAAACACTAGGAAGGTTGCAAAGTTTCAAATGTCTCACATTTTTAGCTATTATTGGCATTTTCAAAGATGACTGATTGTATTAGTTGAATTAGTAATGGACACTACTACTATATCAGATGTTACTAATTAGGAAAAAGTCAAGATGAATCAGACTCTGAAAGCATGCTTGAAGATCAGATCATAATTAGTAGACAGCCATGATTACTATGATAAAGGGTGAGAGATTCTGCTCTCTCACACTATGCAAATCTAGAATCATTGCATTTTTGGTAATGCAGACCTTTATTTTCTCATCAGCATGGCAGAAAGGAGGATGCTGGCCAAGAAAAAATAACTGAAAGAAGGAATTAAGAGTAAATACGCCTCAAAGTGAGAATAGCCAATATTATAAGACAATGAACTATTAACTGAGCAAGGAGACAACAAAATGGTTCTTCAGATCCAACATCCAGAAAATAAAATAGACTGTAGGAACTGACAAAGTGAAAGGGCACAATTTAATAATCAGGTGTTTTAAAATAATCAGCAGAACGAAGTGATCCAAAGCATAAAACCTTACGATGTCTCAAATATTAAATAAAAATACTATGGGTCATACACTGAATGCAAATTACAGAAAATATAGCATTCAAATTATGGTCAAAGTGAAGTGATTCAGAGCAAGCCCTGAGAAGATCTGGTCATTTATTTTCAAAAGGAAGTCACAGAAACAGAGAAGCCACAAGAAAGGACATACAAAGGCTTTATTCTTAACTTTAAGAAGACAGCTAAGGTAGGATCTTACTGCCGCTATTCAATACAGGGTGTACTGCACATCTTACAGAATCATGGAATGGTTTGGGTAGAAAGGACCTTTAAACATCATCTAGTCCTACTTCCCCGACCGTGGTCAGGTACAATTTCCACCAGATTATGTCTCTCAAGGCCCCATCCAACACTTTCCATGATTAAGGGGTATTCATAACATCTCCAGGCAACCAGTTCCAGTGTCTCATCACTCTCATCATAAAAGATTTCTTCCTCATGTCCAACTAAAGTACACCTTTATCTAGTTTAAATCCATTGCTTTTTGTCCTGTCACTACAAGCCCTGGTAGATGTCTTCCTCCATATTTCTTATAAGGCTCTTTTAAGTATTGAAAGGCCACAACAAGAACTCACTGAAACCTTCTCTTTTCTGGTCTGAACAACCTTTCTGACTTTCTCAGACTTTTCTTATAAGATAGGTGTTCCTCTGATCATCTTTTTGGCCCTCCTCCAGACCTACTCTAATCAGTCCCTTCATGGATATTTACTATGAAAGGACAATGACAAAACTTACCAAAACAGATATTCAGGAAAAGTTTTTCACTGTGAGGTTGATCAAAGCCTGTAGCAGGTTCTCCAGTGAGGATGTGGAATATCCTTCTTTGAAGATACTCAAAATTGATGGCCCAAGGCCATGTGCAACCTCATCTGATTTGGCCCTGCTCTGAGCTGAGGTTAGGATTAGATGATTTTCAGACATCCGTTTCAACCTGTCTTTTTCTGTGACTGAATGGAACTGAGAAAAGGGTTTGTCAAAAGAAGGCAGTTTCTTCTATGAGAATATTTCCTTTTTTAATGACCATCCAAAAGTGAGAAGAAAGTTGGTAGAGTACAAAGTTTTAGAATGCTATGCTCTGAAATCCAAAAGTGCTCCTCAAACTAGAAAGCAGGATTAAAATCTTACTGCACGTGTGGGAAATTGAATACATTAAGTGTTTCTCATGATAACTTGAAAATGTTAATTTAATCTTTTGAATATGAAGACTATTTCTAAGACTATTTTCTTAAGGATATTCACAAAATAAGACAAGTTCAAGTTTCTTTCTGCAATATTTTAGTTTTCTGAATGCAATTTTATAAAGTAAAAGAAAAGCATTTTTCATGTAAGAATAACTTAAAAATTATTACTGTTTTGCTGAAACTTTACAAAAAGAAAATCCATTGTTATCATCACTTCACTAGTTTGAACTTAATAAAAGTTCACAGTAACATACGCAATATCAATAATTCTTAGTCTGTAAAAAAAAGTAGCAAATGAAATGTTCTTGGGGGTAGAACATTTTCTGGCTGCCACTTTATTCTGATGTGTAAATTTTCTTGCCTAGATTTTTCTTTACACACTTGCTTTTCACCTTCTGTTCATCTTGTCTTAGACAACTATACATAGAGCAAAGAAAATGTATTCTTGCTTGTTTGTTTTATTCCCAGTATAATAGAGCTTCTGTGGTTAAAACATCTGAAAACTGTTGTAATGAAAATTAGCAAATAATAGTAATGGCACAATCTCAGATAATTTTTCAAGCACTTGCACAAACTCAGTCCATCAGGCAAATGTAGTACAATAAAATTACATCCTGTGAAAAGAGCCTCTGATTTGTCACTGCATTACCTGAGCTCTTTCTTCTCCACGGACACTCCCTTGTCGTGGGGGAGAAGCTTGCGTGCCCTTATGAGGTTGTGAGCTGTGCTGGCGGTGGTTCATGCCTCCGGTAG
>JAWWEE010000074.1:135341209-135359378 GCA_035221455.1 Xenops minutus | reverse complement strand
AACCCCACTGGCTAGCCGGTGGTGCAATGCGGCACCCCTATATAAGGCTAGCCGTTCCCAGTTTCCCCATATTAGTTATAATCCCTCCTTCCCTTTTCCTTTCTTGTCATGATCCACCCCCAACTCCACCCAAGTTCCAGAACCTTACGACCGAACCTATAAGAGTCCCATATGCCCTAATAAAGTGTTCACTCCTGTTCCTACCCCACACTGGTGTGGACCATTTCCTTCCATCCCCGGCGAACCGTGACAGAAACTCAGTCATATTTTTTGTCCCAGAGACTTACCCAGTTAGAAATTTTTATATCAGTGATTGTGATCAGTGTTAAGCCATTATTTTATTTTATTTTATTTTATTATATTTTATTTTATTTTATTTTATTTTATTTTATTTTATTTTATTTTATTTTATTTTATAGTGTTTTATTTTATCCCTGTTATAGAAAAGACTTATGTGGTTTGTAGGGAACTCATGCAAGGTTTAGGTGTGGAAACAAATGCAGCAAAGGCAGAAAGCAGATAATGGGAGGCTGAAAACTGGCAGTGTGAAAGGAGCAAAGAAGATGACAAGACCTTTACTAAACAGTGCAGATCTGTAGGGTCCAGAAATATTAAGGATACTGAGGGCCTAAAAGTGTGAGAAATTTTAGATAGTAGGATTGATGTGTTTACAGATCTGGAGGACAAGAGAGTCCAAAAATTCTGGGGTATGAAGAAGCCGGTTATCACCATGATCCTTTAACTTTCTCTTCCCAGAACATTTCTACTATCTCAGTCTGAGATACATACATAAGTCATTATTGCCACATTCTTTCTCACATTGATCCTCATTCAGGTATCAATAGGACAACTAAAAAGATTCACTTGTTTCAATTTTTTACGAATTTATTGTCTATTATAGCTAAGGTCTGTAATATATTTCATTAGAGAGGCCAAGAGCATAAGTGCTTAAAATATTTACAGTGAACTAGACTTTATATGAAATTCTAATGGATTGTGATATTACACCACATATATACAAACATATGGTTACAGGGCAGCTCTCTGCATGCTAAAGTGGTGTTTATTCTTTGCTCCTTTTGCAGAAAGGGAAGAACCCAGCCCTGAAATAAGAGTAACCATAATTTTATGTACAGAAGAAGATGGATACATCCTACAATGTGTATGCTGTGTAAGAGGTTGGTCATTTGTTTGCCACTTTTGGTTATTTTGTTGAAGCATTGTATGAAGAACTCTTGCCATTTAGTATGCACCAGAATTATAGTAAAACAGGTGCTCACTTATTTGCCAAGTACTTAAAATCTGCTGCATTCTATGGTGGTCTCATTGACACAGTCCCATCTTAATGGTGTGTTTGAACCTTGCTTAACAGTTCTTATCTTTTACACAGACTGTAGTTGAAGATTCAATATAAATGCTCTAAATGCACATGGATACACTTACATCTGTATAAGGCACACGTGTAACCACACAATAGAACAGTAACACTTAGAATAAATTCATGTTATAAGCAATTTCCCTTTCCTGAAAAAGATTTCTACATTTCAATTGAGAAATTAAAAAAACAAAAACAAAAACAAAAACAAAAAAACAAACACAAACCAAATCAAACCAAACCCAACAAAAAATAATGAAAAAAAAACAAAACAAAACAAACAAACAAACTAAACCAAGCAAAACACAAAAACAAAACCTAAAAAAAAAACAGAAATAAAAAAGGTTAAAACTTAATTCACTTCCTATAGGGCTAAACATTTTAAGCTTGGAAGAAGTGAAGCAGACACCAATCTCTTCTCTGTGGTGATCAATGACAGGACCTGAGAGAATGGCATGAAGCTGTGAAAGAGTTTTATATTAGGTACTAAAAAGAAATTCATCACCCAGAGGGTGGCCGGGCACTGGAACAGGCTTCGCAGGGCAATGGTCACAGCACCAAGCCTGGCAGAGTTCAAGAAGTGTTTGGATGATACTTTCGGCCAGTTGGTGTGACTCTTAGGGATGGTCCTGTCCAGGTCCAGGAGTTGGACTGTCAGACTTGGTGATCCTTGTGGGTCCCTTCCAACTTGACATTTAGAGAAGAGACCACTCAGGCTGTCAAGTTTTGCATAAGTCTAGTTCATTCACTATATATTACATCTGGAAGTAGTAAATTATTTTTATTCTTCATAGTCACATTATGATACTGATTCCCAGAAACTGTTACAGATTTTAAGTCTGCACCAAAAATCTCAAGAAACACAAAATTCTACAGGGACAGTCCAGAGTATATATTCACAATCCTGGTTTCCTTGAGGTAAGGACATGCCTTAGGTAAGAAGACCAAAAGGCCTGGAAGAAAGATTTGATGGAAGAAGGGAATAGACTTACCAACAGAATAATATCTCCTGGGAACCCAGAAAAAGTTACTATATTCTCATCCCAAGTTAGAGCATATGAACAACACTCAGACATAGGAACGATTTCTCAACAGTTTTCATGGTACGTGACAGTTTTTCTACTTCATTTCTTATCTGCAACTATGGAACATAAAATGTATATGGCCTTGAAAAATAATGTAATTACTTTCACTCACTTTCTATTAGGAAGTAATTAGGAATCAAAATACTTCAACAAAATCTCTCATGTTCCAAAGACAAATAAAGGGAAAACCCCAAAGCTTTCTTTTTAATTTTTTCAGTAAAAACATCTTCCTGGGGACTGCATATAATCAAAATAAGTCTGGAAGCATTGACTCAGAAACTGAACTTTTGTGTTCACAAAACATTCTGGATATAATCACATCTATGATTCACTTTATTTATTCTAAGCTATTGTTAAAGATAAGTTTGTGTTTCTAGGAAAAACAGCAGGTAACTGCTTGTTAAATCTGTTAGCTTACTGTGTATTTCACAGCATTTCTGATATGAGCTAAATACAATTCATCATTAATTTAAAATAAATAGGTATTTGTTCAACAAAGGATATTCAGTAGTCTGGCTCTCTAAATGTGCTGTATATTTGGCTGTCTAAATTCTGTAAACTGAATATGAATATTAAACTTGGTTTCATATATGGTTAATTCTAGCAGTATACAATTGCACTCAGATCACAGAATCACAGAATGGGTAAGGTTGGAAGGGACCACAGTGGGTCATCTGATCTACCTCCCTGCACAGAATTGTGCCATGGTGGTTCTTGAGTATCTACAGTGAGGGAGACACCACAACTGCTCTTGACAGTCTGCTTCAGTGCACTGCTATCTGCATAGTAAGGAAGTTCGTCCTGATATTCAGGTGGAACTTTCTATGCATTAGTTTCAACCTTTTGTCCTGTTGCTTGGCACCACCAAAGAGAGACTGACTACATCCTCCTGACACCCTCCCTTTATATACTTATACACATTGATGAGGCCCCCCTCTCTCTTCTCGAGGCTGAACAGACCCAACTCCCTCAGCCTGTCCTTGGAAAAGAGATGCTCTCATCCCTTGATCTCTGTCTCTCTGCATTGGGCTTGCTCCAGGAGCTCAGATACTCCAAACTTTTCAGCATTTATGTGCTTTAAATTTAATAATTTAATCCACTAAGAAATCCACTAAATAGATAAAATCACCTAAATAAACAAAATGTTCATTTGTGTTATAATACAATGAGTTTCTAATCAACTGAACTGTTGTCTTAATTAAGAATTTAAGAATATGTACATCAGTTTAATACAGGAAAGAAATCATTAAAAATAAAAGGAAAAAAACAATCCCTACTGGTGTATTGGCATGATACTTAGATCGCAAGATGGATACATAAATTTCTTTCCCTGTACTCACAATCTTATATATTGCCTACTAGCATAATACCTAATTCTAATGATTTTAGTTGGAGGTAGAGCATTTTTAAAGATGTCAGGAGAGGCTAATCTATTAATATACACAATTAAAACCCTTAAGATATACCTGTAAGTACATTTTAAAAGGCAGCATTAAAGGTAATTTTTTCCTTAGTTTTTTTTTTTGGCTTAGCAATTAAGTATGATGTAATTTGGATTTTGACCAAAGAAATTCAGAGGCCAGCTTCTTTGATGAACTTTCAATCCTCAGTCACCTTCAATCTACCCAGAGAATGTTGGCAGCAGCTGGTTTCTGAAAAGTGACTTTTTTTAGCTTACTCATCAGTCTACACAAACAAGTTTCAGTAACTAACTTATTTTAGTAAAAATTACCATTTTAATTAGTAAGCCTCTGTAATACATTAAAAAAAAAAAAAAAAAAAAGGAAAAAACAAAGACATTTTGTCTTTCACCTGCATATGCATCTACGTCAAAGAGATAAGACCAAAATAAAATTCTATCAGAGGCACAATAATTTGGAATGAAAGTAATTTTGCTTTCAATATTTATTTCTTCTCTCTTTTCCACTAGCTGCTAAACATACAGAAAATAACAAGTTTCCTTCTACCTATATTTTGTACATGCAACTAGCTGTAAATGACAGCCGTATACACTTTTATTTGCCCATCGCTCATATTGGGGAGCTCAGCCCGGGACACACACATTTGGGTGCTGTGTCCACGCAGCACTGAGCACAGCACCCAGTCAACCTGCAGGCGATGTGGCCTAGTGCAACACAGGAAGCCACTGGGCTTCTTTGCTGCAAGGGAACTTTGCTGACTCATGGTCAAAGGGGTTATTCTTCCCATTTCCATGAGGTTTTTGTTGGTTCCTTGTTTCAGCCTGTCTGGATGACTCTGAATGGCAGCACAATCCTAAATGCACCAACCACTCCTCCCAGTTTTATGTAATCTGCAAATTTATTGAGGATCCCCTTGGTCATACCACTGGTGTCATTAGTGAAGATGTCAAGAAGTACTGGCCCCAGTATTCATCTCTGGTATACCCCATTAGTGTCTAGTTTCCAGCTAGACTTTACGTGTCTGCTAACAACCTTGTTTGTGTTTGTTTTTCAGTATGCTCAAATTTTGAAATTTAAAAAAGTTTGGTTGGTTAAAAATAGGAAGAAATGAGAAATAAAAAAAAAAAAAAAAAAGAACATCAACTTTGGATTTTGAAATTTTATCTTATTTACTTATTAAGGAAGGAAAAATGTCACCAGTCTTTAAATTTAGGTGTTCAAATGAAAACAAATAATTTTGAGTGTTTAAATAACTTTCTTTACTAGATTTATTGTGTTTTGTTAATTATATGATAACTTCTATTAGAGCCAGTATGTTAAAATTTCTACAGAAATAAACACTTATTTTCCTTTAAAGATAGAAAAGGGTGGTTTTGAAGCATGCTTACTTGCTTTCTTACTAGCATCTATCTTATAAAGATTTATGAACAAAGATAATTTAAGAACCAAGATAATCTTCTTTTATAAAGTTTATAATTTAAAATAATAATACTGGTCCTACAGTGACACATGCAGTTCTTGTTAAAACTTGGAACTGAAAACAAGCACTCTGCAAAATGAGATCTTTTAAAGTAAACAACTGAAATCAGGGAGCTTCATTACTTTTAAATCCTGTTTTCTCATTAAGACTACTACTCCATGCCAGCTGGAAGTGATAAGGGTCTAAGAAATGAATTTGTTCTTCTACTACTTTAATTTTTATTTGTCAGCTTGCCAAGGCTTACCTCTGACTGTAGCCACAGACCTGAGAACAGATAGGACTTGGCACTGGCTACCATAGTAAAGAATGCCTCCTGTCAAGATTTCTTGAAAAAAGTTAGTGCCAGAACAATTTGCCAGGGAGCAGTCTATGCCCTTTTCTTGATTTGCTTTATTTAAATTTCCTATTATTTTCATCCTAGGACGATAATGAAGAAAATAAACCTTTCCAAAAGTATGATGAGAGAGGCAGGACCAAGCACAACAGTCAACTTGAGAAACCTACCCAGCTGATCAGGGGACAAGAGTCCTATTTCATAAAAAAATTCTGAAGTATTGCAATTTGGTTTTACGTCACTCAGAATAAAGCAGAGACATTTATCCTTTTTCACCAGGGAAAAAGAAACAAAAATTAAGGAGCAAACAGTACACACCAGAACAACAGATCTCAAACTGGTATACCAAAAAGTCTGGATATTTCTGCAACTACATTTTGATATATGAACTAAACGGTGATAGAAACTGCAATTTGGATCTCTTCCCTCTCAGTGAAGTGATTTTAGTTAGCCTTTTGTGGGAAGGAATATTGAGCAACGGAAGTTACCTTGTTACCTGTGTCTGTCCCTGCATAAGAGGAATTAAGCCATAATCTCTGTGCTAGGTTCAGTTTTCCAATACATATAATTTGTCTCCTTCAGCTATAAAAAGAAACACTGGGTCTGCTTTAGTTTTAACTGCTTCAACAGCTCCTTCTTCCAAGACATAGATTGTGTGAAAACATAAATATGCATGGCTAACGCTCTGTCAAATGAGGTCACACTCTATTGCCAGAATAGCCATTTGGTGTGGGAACACGTAGTCACAGGATAATACACCAGGAACTCAGTACCTGCCTCTATGCCAGGCAATTTAGAGGTATGAAAAAAACAACTTATTTTTGTGAACTGTTTGTCTGGCACATAGATTATCTGGCCCTGAGAAACTAGCTTTTCTCTCCATAGGAAATACACTTGTCCCATCTTTGATGCAGTTTTTTCTACTCCCTTGGTACCACCTTTCTCTTCACAATTTTATTCTAATCTTAATCAGGAACACATGAGTGGTGGTGGTGGTGGTTAACAAGCTATAACAGATAGTATCTACCAGCTATGATGAGCAACAGCCTGAAGTCTAACAATCTTTGTGGATTCCCCTATAGTTAAGTGATTTTTCTCTCACATTCTTTCCTTTTCCACTTCCTGGGGTTTACTGCTACTGTGACTGTGTTCATTGCTGATCCAAAAAAATGTACTACAGAAGTCTCAGCTAAACAAAATGGTTTTAACATGAAATCCATATTTATATACAATGATTTTCACCTATACATATCAGTTAGTTAATAGTTAATGGACTAATAATGATAATAATAATAATATTTCCAATAATAGTAATAATTTTAACACCCCAAAATTAAGAGGTAATATATATAAAAATTAATACCCTGTGTTTGGCCAGTTGAGTTTGCTAAAATAGAGAAAAATTAAAGCAGAAAATACCTTTGTAGAATTGTCAGTGTTGTTAGCACTTACAAAAGCAATTATACTTGAATTAGACCAAGGATAAGCTATCCTAAAATACAAAACTTTCTAATGTTCCTGCCTGACTGTCTGGACATTTCAATCTTTAGTCGTCATGCCTTGTATATTACAGATCCATACATCTTGGGGATGAGTTCTGACAATATTGATGGAAATATAACCTACACCTTATTCCAAATATCTAGTATGTCATATATCAAATTTCCTTAAAAAGGGCAGTCGACCAATCTACTGCACAATGTCCAGCTTTGTGAGTTCTAAACTTGAAGGCAGAAGTCATTGAAGGCAGAGAGTTAGGGAGAGAGAAAAAAGTTTGAAAAAGAGAAAAAGAGAATGGATTGAAAAGATAATGGATTATCCAGCAAGGTCTGGGAATGCACTTTTAAAAGAATTTTAGTCTTCACTGTGGTTAGGACAACTAGATGTAAACTGCTTTTACAAAGCAAATTTGTCAGTTGAGAAGACATAGCTGAGAATTTCAGAGTGAATGGTTGCTTGGATGATGGTGGCAAAAAAATAAGAGTTTTCATGGAATTTAATACAGAAAGAAGAATTGTATGAAAATAATAACTTTTTAAAGTCTGATTGTGTAATTAATTAACAGTATCTTTATTTAAAAAGTGTTATAATGGATCAGTCTGAAACAAATCTGGAATAAATTTTGAAAGTATAATAAAAGAACATCCAGCCAAAAGTTGAGTTCAGTATGCAATTCAGTCACAAAAATTAGAAACATGTTTGTAAATGTTTACTACAAGCTCTTAGAGACAAAATCAAATGAAGCACCAAGATACAAAAATAACCAGAAGCCAATTAATAGCAGAGGAGAAAGTTAGAATTAGCCTCATGTGCCACTCAGTGGAGAAGGAAAGCTACTGATAGTTGATGCCAAAGATATGAACTAAATTTTCCCATTATTGTTTATTTAAAAGCTGACTAAAATCAGCTATGGCAATTATTCTCAGTTGTAGAAGAAGATCAGAAAAAAAATGCAATCAGAACAGGTTAGAGAGGTTAGTTAGATAAATTCAATGTATTCAAGCGGATTAGGACATTTAAGCATCTGGCTGACAAAATTGAGAAAGTCATGGCAAGACTAAAGAAAGTCCAAAGGAGAACCACAAAGATGGTTCAACATCTGGAGGACATGCCCTTTGAGAAACTACTGAAAGGGTTAGGATTTTTATTTCCTGGAGAAGAGAAGGCTCAAGACAGACCTAATCACAGCATTTCAGTTGTTAAAGAGCAGCTAAAAAGAGGATGGAGGCTCCCTCTTTCCCATGAGTCACACTGAGGGGAGTAGGGGCAACAGGCAAAAGTTGCACTGGGAGAGGTTTCATCCCTACATAAAAAATTATTTTTTATAATAAGAACAATCATTTGGTGAAATGGCATAGAGTACTTATCACTGGAGGTTTTCAAGATGTGATTGAACAAGCTGCTGGATCATCTCATCTAAGCTTCCTTTCCCATGAAATGTTTGATCAGGTAATATTTTGAGGTTACTTCCAACCTGGTCTGTTCTATGATGCTATAATTCTTTGATTCTATAGTCCTATGAATCTCAGTTTACCAGTGATTTTCATTACAAACTTATGATGGACAGGTGGATTTCCAGAGGACTTGGAAAAAAGTCGTAAATTAATGTATTTTCAAAAAGGATGTGTGGGATATTGAACAGACAACTGATTTTAATTTAAATTTTGAAAGAAATCCTAGATAGCATTTTTTTTTAATTAGAAACAAATCAACAAGTAAACAATCAACAAAACAAAAGAACACTTACCTTTAAATATTTTGAATGTGACAAACAACTAAGAAAAAGAAAATAGAGATTTATTAAGCAAAAGGCTGGACAAATCTTAATTGTTTTACATGAGAGAGTGAAAGCATTAGATGAGAAGAGTGTAAATTGGAGAGAAAGAAAATAAACGCAAAATCAAACACAATGATGCATGTATTAGGTTATGTTATCCAATAGAAAGAAAAATGCGAGATACCACATGTAGAGAGGGAAGACTCTGAACAAACACAACATGGTGAAAAATTAGCTAAGCATAATCCAATAGTTAAAGCAGATCACACCTGTTAAAAAGCTGGCAAATGAAATGCTGCTATAAAGCTATGATGGTCTTTGTAAACAACAGTACAGCATGAGGGAATATAAAGTAATATTTCTGCTTCTTTCAACATTGGTAAGGCTCAAATATAGTAATATAGAAAGACGCGGACTTACTAAGCAAATTGCACAAGAGATTGATAAAAATGATCAAAACATACTGTCTGAAAATTACTATCCTAAAAAAGATCAAGGAGGGATATGATAACTGTTCTGAAGTATGTAAAAGTAAAAGGCCCCTGTCAATGTTTTTGGTTTTTATTTTTTTTATTCATAGCGGAAAAGATAAAAAATATAGATTTAAGCAACAGAAAAATATCTCTATAAATTAAACATTAGGGAAAAAAATACTTTTCAGTGGTAATGCTGGTGAGACTTAGAAAGGGATTGCCTGAGAGGTTGTAGAGTCCTCATTATGAGAGATCTTTAAGAACACATTAAACAAACGTCATTTAGAAACAGCAGATATGTTTGATCCTTTTCTATGTTGGAGGCAAAGCCTCTTTTGATGTCTTGAATGACACTGAAACTCAAGAATTCATCCAAATCCCTCAGTCTAAGTACACCTATACATTGTACTGAAATTGGAAAAGAACTGCTCATTAATGTAATATTCTGATAGCTTCAAGGGATGATGTTCTTTGCCACACTGCATGTACTTTGTTGTTAGCTCGATAGATCTTTATAGATACTGAAAAGTACTAACAAGAAACTCTACTGTAAGACTGAATTGTTAATTTGGGAGTGAGAAAGTTCCTTCTTTAATTCCTTTGAATATGTTGCATTTAGTTTTCACAGTGCTATTGGAAGTCGTGGTCTCGTTATACATGCATGAATGTACTGCTGCAGCTTCTAAATATGTAAAGATAGAAAGAATCAGGGAAGTTTATTAGGTGACAGTGTTCAGGAATTTGATATAACTCCTTGCTCTAGAGAAAATCCAGTTGCTTATGCATTGTTCAACAGATCTAAGAAGAGTAAAGGAACTCTACATATCAGCAAAATAGCCAGTCATTTTGGAAAGACTGATTCTTATCTAAGAAAGGAGAAAAATTAAAGATGAATTAGAAAGGACTTAGTTATAAAACTGGGTTATTTGGGGAATATTCTCTCATCTGGTGCCTTAGTATTTTTTTTTGTTCTTAATGATACTCATAATTTATTTCCTTCTTTTTATTTTTATTTTCTTTCCCAGAGCCCCCAAACAAATTACATTCCCCAAAGATCACACATCTTAATAGTAGGAACAAAAATAACAGTGACACACATTAACTCTAATATTTATCTCTAAAAGCATATCAGGGCAATGACTCCCACATATTAATAAAACACTGATTTGAAATTTTCATCACATATCAAAACATACAGCAATGTAAGACATTTAAAGTTCTGTGTTAAACTTCTCTCAAAGCTCTAATCACCACCACCCCCCCTATTCAGAACACTGCACTTTATTCAATGATTTGAATAGTTGGGATTTTTTTGTGTATGTGTGTTTTTTTTTTGTTTTTTTTTTTTTTTTTGCTAATATTTTCTAATGCCTTATACCAGTTCTGGTCTTTCCACCACCCAAACACCAAATTTCAACTTCCCTTTCCTACCTGAAATACTTTTATTAAAAGAAAAAGCAAAACAGACCCAAACCCCAAACCTACACACATATTAATTTTTGAACAAACAATTCAGTCAGTTTTCAGTAGAATCTTAGGAAGGGAAAATTCTTGAATTTCCCTGTGTTATACCTTTTAAAAAGAATATTATAAATGTCATGGTTTAGGAATGGTATTCTCCAATTTAGAACTCCTGCTAAAAAGACCACTAAAAACACTCCCCTCCCCCCTCCAATGGGTGGTGCAAAACGTGAAGATCATGGGTTGAGATAAGAAAAATTTACTGGAAACAGCAATGACATAGGAAAACAAATAGTAACAGCAACAATAGTAATAATGAAACATATAAGACAAAGAAACAATTCACATGGAAAAAACCCTGGCATCTTGACCCTGAGATTAGCTCAATCGGTTAGAATATGGAGTTAGAGCATGATGCCAAGGTTGTTGGTTCAATCCCCATATAAGCCATTCATTTAAGATTTGGACTTGATGATCGTTGTGAGTCCTTCCCAACTCAGAATATTCTGTGATTCAGTAAAAATAAATACTGCAGTATTCTGCCTGCCATTTTTTCCCACAGGAAGGAACACCCTTGATGGAAAGAGAGTCCCTTTCCCCTGTCCCTGGCAATGACACGAGGTGGTATCAAATAACATTAGGGTTCTTGCCATGCCCCTTCCCACCTATTGCAAAAAATTAATCCTGTTCTGGATGAAACCAGGACAATAAGGTATCAGTAGCAGCTGTAGTGAACATGGATTTTATGCAAAATGAGCAATAACACTCCATCAGTAAAATCTCATCTACCATAAGGTCTTAAACTGTTCTTGATCAGTGTGTGATTAAATTTCTATTGGAGTCTGAAACTGCTGTCACTTCTCTGCCTTCAGATATTTAAAAAGGATAATGTGAACAATTTGATAATAAAGTCATACACTTAAGAAAAGCTTTCCCCAATTTAAATAATATTATCCATATCAAATATGTAATATCCAGACTTGGCTTTATCAAACAGGATTAAAAGTGGTGATCCCAAAGATGCACATTATTTCAAACACTTGTTCTTCATATCTGGGTTTTCTTGTATGTCAACTGGATAATAAATGTTTTAACACATAAAATAGTACTTGCTTCTTACACATATAAAATTTCAAGGATTTATTGGACAATATGATAATTAAGTCAGTCCAAAACTGAGCTTCTTAATGCAATGAAAATATATTTTCTAAGTAAACATTTAAAAATGTATATTTCTTTGTTATCATTTTGTAAGACTCTTTTCCCTTAAATCCAAGGTAGCGTGTGATACACAATTCAATATTGTGCTAATCCTAACTCATAGGTAATGCTGACTGAAAAGCTTAAAATAAGGTGTATATTTATGTGATTTACTGCATTAAACTAAACCCCTAGTGCCTCAAAAGATAATGTTCTCTGTAAATTATTTTTCAGTGTCAAAGGTTGGAGACAGGTATTGGAATACACTGATAATGATGGAAGTTTGATCAATAATTCATACTTTTGTTGATATTAAGAATATTCCCATCTGAAATAAATAAAAAAAAAAAACTTGGTTTAAGAAAATAAGTCTTCCAGAACTTTCTGTACTCCTTAGGGAGTCATTCCCTCAGAGAAAAACTTGAAGCACCCACATGAGTTTTCCATTTTGAGTCACTCTGTTAAATAACAGATTTTTTTCTATTGTCTGGCAGTTCAACTCTTTTAGGCTAAAAATAGATTTTGTGAACACCATGATCCCATCTCTAGAAGAAAATAACTAAATTTTGTAGCTCCTGAAATAATATTGCATATTTTTTTTTCCTGTTGAATTTTTACAAGAAGTTAGATCAAATGTAGTATAATTTCTTCTCCCTGTTCACCTACAAATTCCCAAAGTGCTGAGGAGAAAAAGATTGCACCTGTGTTAGGCACTTCTGTAAGCTAATTCCTCCTTTAAGATATTTGTTTCTATCATGTCCAATGACTTAAGTTTGGACCCTAAGAGTCTGGACTACACTATGCAAAACCTTTGCAATGCATTAAAATGTTGCTAAACAGAAATGGTAGTGGTAAAACTCCTTATGCAGTGTGACTAAAGATGTTTTCTTGAACAGTACTGATTTGCTTGCTTGTTTAGTTTCTCTCCCCCTCAAAGCAGAGAAATGACCCAGTGAGAATACACATAGAGATAAGACATTTTATTTCCTAGAATTTTTTGAACACTGGGTTTGAGCCACATTTCGGGGACTTTTTGAAAACAAGAAATTTTGTCAGAAATAACTGTTCACACAAAACTGAAATACAGATTTTGTTCAGTAATATTTTAAATACTATAGTTTATTCGCTAAAAAAAAATTACTAATCACTCAACATTTTTAATTACTACCTTTCCTTCATTTTTTCAGTAAAGTTCCTCAAAATATGAGGAATACTAATTTATATTTTTTTTTTCTCAATAATAGAGATGTCTTCTTGGATTAAAAATGTCTCAGTGCTGGTTTCTTTATTCAGAGGTTCACTCAGAGCCGGAACAGTATAGGGATCCAGCCATTTCTGCAGCATTTGTATAGACCATGGTAAATTCCAGTCTAAGTACTAAATCTAGATAATCAAAATCACTCATTGTTAAACATTTTCCCAATATAATTTAATCCCACTCTCTGCCTGCACTAGTCAACCTGTAAGTACGTCCAAGCTATCAATAGGTCTGTAATTTACTATCTAATTTGCACTATACTTTTTCTCCTTTTAGTGTACTTTTTATATTGATTTCCTTTTACTTTTTATTCTATGTGTTAAAATGTTGATTTCCCCAAAGGATCTTAAAATTCCCTTCTCTCACTTGTTCTTTTAACACTAAAATTAGTAGTAACTCTTTTTAACTAGCATCTCGAGAATTTACCAGTAAATTTACGTGCTCTGATCTGAAGCTCTGAAGCTCTCTCTTGACCTTCAGAGAAAGATTTGCTCAGCATTTCCCAAAAAATCAGCAGGTAAAAATAAATAATAAAATAAATTAAAAAAAAAAAAAAAAAAAAAAAAAAGAAGAGAAAATAAAGAAATAACAGGGTATGTGGATTTACCGCAGGTTCTTTCAAAATAATTAGCCACTTTTAAAAATCTTGATCTAGGAATCTTATCTGCATTATCCAGATGTTTGAGTCTAGTACTATGTGAGAGGTGCTAAGCAAGATAATTCTAAATACCTTGACTATCAGCAGAATCACCAGCAGTCACAAATCTGTTCTCAGAATGTATAAAACCTCTATTGGATGACTGCTTAAGTACCAGACAATAACTGTAGATATAGATATACTATGTTCCCAAAATAATTGATGAACACAGAGAAATTATATATTTTATATTTTGGATTTGCTACAACTATAGTTTAGGTAAAGGGTCAGATGCATTACAAGGATTTTCAACTTCAAATACTTGTCTTCAGAGGACTTATCCTTGAAAAGACAACAGTTAAAAATTTTTTGATCACAGTACTATTTGATAATTGTAGCATACAAATCACTTTGTTCCAGTCACTGGCTTTCAGAAGCCATTTAGGATCATGTAGTATTTGGTACAAAAACTTTTCCCTTTTCTATCAACGTATCAATGCAGTCAGAAACAAAACAAAAGAATCCTCTGAGAAGTGTTGAGGTCAATTGTTGTGAACAACAGTCACACTTCAGTTAATTCAAGTTGTCATCAAGAACACTTCAGTTTAATTCCTGAGTAAATAAGGCATAAAAAACCCACAGACCCTCTTATGCAATATGAGAGACTTCATCTGTATTTTTTGTAGGATATCATTATTTTTCACGACAATACTTTTAAATTGGAAATATAACTGTGAATTTTCGCAAAATTCACAAGAGACTCAGGGAAGATCAGAAGGATATCATGTGACAAAGCAAAGTACTAGCACCCCTTACTTTAATATAAATTTTACAATAATGGTCAGTATATAATTTTTACAAAAGTATAGTCACTGAAATAAATTAATTCGGAAAGGTAGAGTGAAAAATTCAATTTCTTATAGTTTCTAATATTCTTATAAAAGAATAAGAAATACCTCAGAATTATATGACACTTCTCATTCAAAAGATTCCCAAAGCTTTTATCCAGTATTTTTAAAAATAGTTAAAAATTGATTTTCTTGACTGAATGCAGGTTGAAAGCTCAGTCTGACTCATAGTTGCAACAATTCATGGATAAAGAAGAAATCAGCAACATATACAACTTCATCATACAGGGAACAAAGGTCTATTTGCACAATAAATACACAAAAGAATTTGAAAGTTAACAATTTTTTAACAGTGTCTTTTACCACAATCCACTGAAAAACCGTTCTATCAGTACCCAAACGTCTTGTTCCCCAGAAGCGAAGGGGCTGCAACTGCTATCTGTGCCTCTGTCACAGAATAAAATAGGGATTGGAGGAGCTGTCTGTCCCTGAGGCTGCATGGCATCCACAACAGCATTCTGGCAAAATAGCCAACAGTGTTTTGCCCTGGGCCACCACGGTCATGAGTGTTACAACTGACCCAAGAACCTCTTGGTTCAAATAGTCTGAAGTAAAAGATATTTTCGATATTTTCACAGAATGGAAATAATGGTGTTGAGTGATCCAGAAACAATCAATAGAGCATTTTTGAAGGACAAAAGGCTAGCATAGCATTTGTCACTGAATGGCCAAACCAAGACCAGTCCTGTCCATATAACATTCTGGAAACAGTCTGTGATAGGATGCCCCAAACACTGTGTTGGCACCGTCACTTAAATCTTCATGTTTTTGTAAATTTTAGAATGCTAATAAATTAATAAGTGAGATATAAGATTCAAGTTTGTCCTACAGTGTCATTCAGTACGAGGGCATCATGGATATCAGATTCTGTTCACACAGTGCAACTAATTCCCTAAGTGGTTTAGGAACATCTCATCTTGCCTCTAAATAGATGAGACAATGAAGCGATTTGGGACAAGGGACTCACATGGGACAACCTGAACTCCCAGCTACCCTCTCAGCAAAGCATTTGACTATTTTTTCATGTAACAGGCATTGTATGTACATTTGTTGTGTTGATTAATCTCCTGGATGAAGAATTTATCAGTCCCATGAATTTATGGTTTCTGCAGACTCTTACCTGTGAAAATTTGTTTATTCTCCCTTGGATGTCTTCTTTTTTTATTTTTTTTTATTTTTTTCCCCCAAAACTTTGACCAAAAAACTTACAAACCTATAATATCTGATAAAGTATGGAAACTTTTTAAAACACCTCAAAACATCTATCAGTATCAAAACCAGTTTATAGTAATATTGAGATTAATCAACAGAAATACTTGTGCTACAATATTAATACTAATCAACATAATATTAATAAAATGTTCAACAGCAATAATACCTATAATACATAGCAACATAATATTTACAATAGCTGACACTCAAAAGTAATAGTAATAAACATAGACATTTTGACCTAGAGAATGCATTTAATTTTGGACCCATGATGCTTAATTTTATAGTCTTTTCTCTAGTGTGGTTTTGACTAGAATTAATTAGAATTTTAGGTGATATTTACATTTGGAATATGAACTAAGAAAAAGTATCTTTTACTAGTATTATAAGATTTACAAAAACATAAGGATTAAAATTGTTTATTTCTATTAAATGTATAAGATGCTAGTTATATGTTTCTTTCAAGTAGCAACTATGCTATTTTAATTAATCTGAGGAATTCTACATGAATGTTTTTGACAAAATGCTTTTAAACTTAGTTCTATGGATTCCTTTATTTTGGAGCAGGTTCCTTACACTGTCTTGAACTCAGTTTTGGAAACCAAATTAATTTATCTGAAGCACACTACAGACTATAATAACAACCATAAAAAACATATTCCAAGACTGTTTTCTTTTTCTGGCTATTCAAGGGAAACTTTGAAGACATATTGTAGGGGAAGGGGAAGGGGAAGGGGAAGGGGAAGGGGAAGGGGAAGGGGAAGGGGAAGGGGAAGGGGAAGGAGAAGGGGAAGGGAAAGGGAAAGGGGAAGGGAAAGGGGAAGGGGAAGGGTGTTCCCTTGACACTCCACTTCAAAACTCCCTAAAAAAGTGTTTACTAATGGTGCATAGGATGATCTGAATGGTTATGCTTCCAATCCAGAACTGGGAGAGAAGCAATCAACATTTCTTCTTATAATTATGTATGGGCAAAGCAATAGATTTTTTGCGAATCTTTTTTGGAAACAGCTGAACTATTTTACCTGCAACATCTCCAAAAAATAGTTAACCCGAGGGAAGCATAAACCATATGAAACATCAGAGAAATGATTAGAGATTGGCAGAGCTACAAGCAGTTGTATGAATGGTCTGGGTTTTAAAACAGACTATTAAGAGTAATGAAATGTGGAAAAATATCTAACAGTTTTTGTATATAGTTTCTTGCAAAAGCTAAGCCCTGGTTTTGAAAAGCCACTAAGGCCTGGTCAGCTATTCAGTCACATTTCAGGGTATAGTTATAGAAAGTATTTGAAAACCATAGACATGGATAAAAATTACTCGCTCCTTTCATAAACAGGAATATCAATGTTCTCATTTGAATATAAAGATCTGTCAGGGGATACTTAAGGAAAATTTGAAAAAAAAAAAAAGGCCAAGCAAATCAAAGCACATACATAAAAAAGCAAAACCAAATTCTACGTTGTGGTTTAGAAATTAGAAGGTTACTACAACTAGGATTCTGGCATTTCACTTGAATATGGAAAAACCTTAAGCAGCACATAGAACTTGGTTTATTTTCTATTATTTTATAGATTTTGGTGGTCAGTCTTTGGGTTATATTAAAACTCACTAAACACCTGTGAAATACCATGGCATATCAAACAATATTTTAACTTATAATTTTTTCTAGAATACATTGGAAAGTCAAGATTTTCAATGGGCTAACTAGAAGGGTAGTAAACAAAGTTTCTTCTAGGTCCTTCTGCACTAAATGGTATCTATGGGATTCAATGAAAATAAAGGTATTTTGTTCATTTTTTATTTTTAATTCCCTATCTTTAGCCTTGTCTTGAGAGAAATAATTACAAAAATGTAAATTGCAGCATATTTCTACCCATGAAAAAAAGAAAGATATAGTTGAACATAAACCCAACTTTGAATGTATAAATCTATAGTGAAACCATATTCTGAAACAAAAATGATGAAAATTTTTTTTCATTTCCCCAACACAAAAAAAAAAAAAAAAAAAATAATAGCCCAAATTTGCTTAATGTTTATGAATTAATAGT
>JAWWEE010000074.1:135322835-135341199 GCA_035221455.1 Xenops minutus | reverse complement strand
AAAAAAAAAAAAAAAAGAAAAAAAAAGAAAAAAAAAAAAAAGAATAGCGCATTTTAGCTTAATGTTTAGGAATTACTAGTAAATAAGATTAGCTACTTTTTTTATTTCTTTTGGTTAACTGTGAGTATGGACCATATTAATCTGAGACACAATTAAAGAGAGTAGCTGAAAAGTTGAAAAGTTGGCACCACTGATCTTGTAGGGAATACATCAGCAATATTACTTCCTTTTTGCAATTTGCACAATTGCCATTGTATGTTGTCACAGTACTTTAAAGGTATTTTCTTCCATTCTTCAAAAATACTCAGGAATAATTTATTGTCTGTAGTTGTATAACAGGTTTTCCTTTTTATCTTTGTCAACAGATGCTATTCTTGTAAGACTAAGCCTAAAAATCCAATTGCAAGGACTTAGTACAGCTGCAGCTACATTGAGAAAGAGCTGGTTTACCTGATAACACTGCAACTACTGACCTTTAAAATTCCTGACTAGCTTATCAGTAGCATCAATGTGCAAGTTACTAAACTAATCTTAAGAACCCAGATCTACTTATAGTTTGCTACTCTAGACATAAATAAATAAGAAACAAAATATTTCTTTGCAATTTTCAGCTAATAATATTGCACATGTAATCTTATAACAAATTATTTATGTTTGCTGCTGAATATAATCTCCTTAATAAGGTATCTGAAATGTGATGCCTTTTTATGTGCACTGGGACAACTTATTTGCAATACTAAAAAAAATAAATAAATTATTAAACTAGGAAAAGCTGGGTGCACTCTTTTCAGTGCAGATGATGTTCAAGTTCAAGGCATGCTAGTTTTCATTCCTTACCCCTTCTCTCCCCCTTCCCCTCCTCAAATAAAAAGAAAAAAAAAAAAAAGGAATACTGCCAAAATTACTTGTCTAACATCAAGTAAAATTATCTCTCCTCACAAACTTTAAAAAGGATCTACCATTTCTATATTGATATTTTCCATTATCATTCTTCTTATCCCTTGCTACTATTGATCCCTGTAATATATCATTCTTGCAATTAGCATTTTCCAGTGTTCTTTTTGAAATTCTTGCCTTCTATTTAATGATGTTTAGTTTTATATCACCAGCTATTAAACAAAGCATTCGCTTGGCATAGTCAAATGCATCTTAGTAGTTTGTGATTTGATCAGCATTTTGAAAAGTAAGATTAAAGTTGGCATCTGGAATTTCTCTTCTATTCTAGAGAAAGATAATGAATCAAAGAAGATATTTTGGAAAAGTATCTTAGGCAATCATAAAACAGTAGTTACTCCAAGGTTTGACTTTCAAAATACTGAGCAGAAAATGATGCTCTACTAGTTGTTCTTCTTGTGTATTGGAGTGCTATTAATGTGGTAGTTAAAGCCCTCAAAAGTTCCTGAGGCTTAAAAAAGCAATGGAAGAAAATCTCAGCTTCTAAACAAGGACACTTTTACCAATAAAATACAACTCCTTGACAAATATGCTATTCATTGAAAGACTATAGAACCTGAATGTCTCAAATTCAAGTGAAAAAGCTTGCAAAGACAGTTCAGAAAAATGGATTTGCATATAGTTATGAAAGAATCACCAGCTACTTTAGTGTTTAGTCAAAATCAGGTAGAAGTGTACTCTGAATTCTGATCTATGACATAAAGCAGACAAAATAATTACATTCATTAATTCTTGCACCATGACCCTAATTTCTGGTACAGTTATAGTATGGTACTTAAGAACACAACTAATCTTCAACCAATTTCAGCTTTAAAATTTCACTTAATGAAAAGTCCTCTAGCTCTCTAGTTATGCTTCCCAAAGGTTAATTATACTCTTTGTTAAAGTTTAGACTTTATTTCTCAACTGAATTAGTTTTTCTTCCATTTCTACTCACTCACCTTGTTACATTGTTGTACATATTCAAAAACACATTAATATTCTGTTTATTTTCTGCATCACTTTTATGTTTTGTTTGTATTATATGTATGTAGTCATGATTATATTTGATGGAATCATCTGAAATGCCGGGTTGAGAACATCTGTTGGTTACAGCATCCAAGATAGCATCTACATTTTTAATTAAGAACTAGTCAACCAATTTTGAGTAGAAAGAATAACATTTTCTTATCCTAGCAATGACAAAGTTAGAATATAAGAAAATGAAATTATTTCTTCACTCATTCTTTTTTGCACTTTTGTTGAAATAGTATATGGTTATGATAACAGAAATTGTCCCCATATCAAAATGCATCATATGACTACTAAATAAAAATACTATGTTACAGGCCAGTGAATTCCCCTCAGTTCATAAACTAAAACTATGGATCTGAGATCTCAAATTATTTTTGTAGTTTTTATTTTTTTAAAAAAGGTGAAAGGTTGTTATAGTTTCAAAACTCAGTTGGAATTCCTTCCACAGCCAGGAGCCAACGCCTTAGTGCTGATAAAGAGGTTTTAACAAAGGACACACTGAATATGCATGTCCTGATGTTAATAGCTCTAGCCAGAGCCTTTGTTCTGATCTCTCCCTAGGCCAGAGGGGAGGGAAAACGGGCTCCGGGCGGGGGGAAGCGTTCGAGGTTCCTGTCCTTCCTGTGCAGGGTCAGCAGTTCACTGGCTCAGCAAAGGACAGAAGACGAACACACACCGGGCCCAGCATCATTACGGGAACAGAATTGTGTCTTTGCTCTCTGGCTTCGCCAGTCACCTGTGGATACCCCAATCCATTTTGAGGAAGAAAGCACACCTGTTCTCTACACTGCAGAGGTTGGATTTCTGTTGCTTTTGTCACCTATTCCACGGGAGCTGACCTAGTGCCTGCTACTGCCATTCCCCAGAGACAGAGCCCAGCTGGCCAGGCGTGACATTGCCACCTGCTGTCCAGAAATATAACTGCAACCCCTGAGAGAGCCAGTGGCCAGTGGCAGAGGGGCGGCAGCGCCACCTGCTTTCGATAGATATAATTGCATTCCCCCTTCTTTTGGGGATAGCCAAAAAGACCTTTAACGATTTGCCTTGTTGTTTGGGGGGTGGAGGGGTTTATTGCAAACTGTTGTTGTTTGGTTCTTTCTCGATATATATATATATATATTTGCATATTGTGTTTAAGACCTGTTATCCTTTCATATATATATATATTGTTGTTGTTATTGTTTTCATAATTAAAGTTCTGTTTTCAAAATTTAAAGGAGAGGGATTATTTTTTAGCCAACATAGATATCTTAGTTCTCCCCTCGAACTAAGACAAAGGTGGTAATAATTCTTCCTCTTAAGACTAATCTTATGGCAAAGCTTGAATTTCTTTAAATAGGAAAATATTGATTGCTTAAAAGCCACCTGAAAACAGTTAGTCCTCCTATGGAAAAATTAATGTCTCCAACAAATACTGAAGAATCTTTCAGGAATAACCACTGTACTGGGAAGAGTCTTGTAGGTTAGAAGAGGTATTTCCCTCTGTCACAAGATATTTTTTTTTCCTTTTAATTTCCTTTCAAAGTATTTTGATAGAAACATGCATTTTGTTGATATTTTAATTTGATGTCCTATTTCATATGGGATCATTTAATTCTCAAGCTTTTTGACAAGCACCATATGAGTAGAAAAGGCTGCAATGAATTTGCTTCTAATTGGTAATATTACTAAGATTATTGCTTTCTATCCCTTCAATTCTCCTTCCATACAACTTTTCATTGCTTCCAAAAGAAGAATCATAGATTTATAGGATGGAAATCATTGGAAGGGACCTTAAAGATTATCTAGTTTCAACTCTCTTGACACAGAGAGGGATGCCTCTCATTAGATCAGGTTGCTCAGTGCCAAATCCATTTTGACCTCTGACCTAAGACGGGGGCATCCACAACTCCTCTGGATAACCTATTCCAGTGCTTCATCAACCATGCAGCACCTTGCACTTGGACTTCTTGAACTTCATGAGATTCTTATTTTCCAGCTTCTCAATTTTGTCCAAGTTCCTCTGGATGGCATTCCATCCTTCTGTTGTGTCAACTTCACCACTCAGCTTCATGTCATCTGCAGACTTGCTGAGCATGCACTTGATCCCTCTGTCTATGTCATTGATGAAGATTTTGAAGAACGGCAGTCCCAAGATAGAGCTCTGAGGGACACCATTCATCACCAGCCTCCCTCTGGATGTAAAGCCATGGACCACATCTCTCTTGATACATCTATCCAGCTCATTCCATATCCACTGAATAGTCCATCTGTCAAGTTGATATGTCTCCAATTTGAAGGTTGTTATCTGGAAGAGTTATACATTTACATAATGAAGAACAATAGTTAGGGACAAACCATAGATGAGCACCATCAGATAGGTGTTTCCTGCAAAGAGTAGAGAGGGACGATGACACATGCCGAGAAAACTTGGGTTTTTTTCTTTCAAAAAGATTTTTGTATTATTTTAATGGAAATGTCTAAAAGTAAAAATTTCAAAATGAATTTGACTCCATCACAATCTGAGATTAGATCAAGTATCATGTAGCCTATCAAATTCATACCAGAAAAAAAAAAAAATCAGATGTATGCAGTTTTTTGCTTTTTAAACAGAAGTCTGTCTTTAAAAGTAAGACCTTCACTATGGTTCCTAGAACATAGATAGCAAAACAAATTAGAATTTTTATTCAGCAGTATTTCTGATGGATTTGAACCATTTAAAAGGGGAAAAAAGGAAAAAAATAATTTTTATAAAGAATCTTAATTTTAGACAAAATTATTTTTTAATTTAAATGATAAATTCTTACCTACTTTTACCATCCATACTTAATTTCCTTTTAAATGCTAACGTTTCAATTTACATTTAGCTGAGATATTTTAGTCTTATTGTTGCAATCTACACTTCAGTCACACAACATTTGTAACAATGATGCTCTGAAGCACACATTTCTAAAGTAATAAATGGAACCCTCAACAACTGAAAACACTACAAAACTTGTAGTTTGATTTCACTAATAAAAAAAAAAATAAACCCACAGCTTTCACATATCTTAAATGAATTTCAGTTTTCATGGTAATGAGGCTTGGCATAAACAATTACTACAGATGTAATTATTACCTACTACAGAAAAAAGTCTTTCCATATTAACTGCGTGTTGTGAATTTTCAAAGAAACTTTCAAAAATTCAGTACTTTAATTGAATCGGTTTTACATCCTTTCCCTGGATTATGATTATTATCAGCACCCACATCCCTTCTCCTGCACATAACTGTCTAGGGCTCAGGAAAGTTTTGCCTCTACCTCTCTGTGGCAGAAAAGAAGTATACAGCATAACACACTTATTCGGGATCCTATTGCAAAATTGCATCTTCTTTGCACAACTTACTTCCTCCTCATGTCTAAACTGTAAACACCTAATTCCTTCTGAGTTTCAGGTGAGAAACCATATGATTTTCAAAGGGGGAAGACTGAATAACATTACAATAAAGTTATTTCTATATAGGAGGAATCTGTCCCAATGTATCTATCTTCTGCATATTTCTTTGTTTCTTCCCTTTTCAGGAAATTATTGTGCTCTATTTTTTAGGTTACTAAAAGAAAATCTAAGTTTACTGCAAAGGATTTATTTGGTTTAATATTTATGAAAATGAATGAGACTGGAACTATCTTTGGGAAGAAAATAAAGGAAACTCACAATTACAATTCATGATCTTAATCACAATTCAAATAAGATGTTTAAGTCATTATTAAAGTAGTATACTTAAACAACTTTTCATAGAAGGAAATCAAAATCTAGACTGGTACATAACAGTTTTATTCTACATAGAAGTCTTATACTTAGCAAAGCTCAAATTTAAATTAAAATTATTAGAGCTAAAAAACTCATCCTCAAAGAACTGTAAGGCTCAAACATCTCCACAAAAATTTATGATAACCAGAGCAACAAAAAGAAGTAAATGATCTGTTGGGAAATGTAAGGAAGAAGACCTTAGCCTATGTTCTTTTCACTAACATTTTCTTCAGTCCTACAGCAAAAGAAGCTATCTTCAGATTTCATGCATAGAGGTGGAATTTGGAGTGCAAAGACTGATGGTATTGAAGGCATAGCTGAGACAAATTTCACTGCCTTTTTCAGATATTTCAAGCATTAGTTAGTTAGTTCAAAGTTAGTTAGTTCAAAGACACATCCACTTAAGGATTATAGACCTGGATGTGTTTCTGTATAATCTGTTTTAGGTGACCCTGCCTTGGCAGAGGGTTGGACTGGATGATCTTCAGAACTCCCTGTGGCAACCCACCCTTAAGGGGAAGGAAGAACTTTCATTCCAATCCTAACTATTCTGTGATTCTGTGATTCTGTGATTCTGTGATTCTGTGAGCTTGATGACATTTTACTTTGCATGTTGATTTGTATCTTTGAAATGCAGAATAACTTTGAGTTTTTGTTACAACCGACAACCTAAAAGAATTTATCAGTTCTTCTTGGCTAGTCTCATGTTTTGGATAGTTCTAAGCTTAAAACATTTATCATTGGGTGAAGAATGACCAAAATCAGTGCTCAGACTGATGAGATTTTAGCTCTGTCTGCTCAGCCCTTACTCAGTCACATGGTCAGGTATTTTCTGGGGAAAAAAAAAAAAAAAAAGCACGGGAAATAGTTTTGGGAAAGTTTTGTCAAACGCTTTGGACTGTACATCTGCATTATTGCAGTGCTTTAGCTTTTCACAAGAAAGAACCAAAGAGGCACTCTAAACAACTTTACATACTTATAACACATTTATAGCAGGAAACCAGAAACCAATTATAATCCAGGTAACAGCTAGTTGCCCCGAGGGTAGCATGAGCAGCAAGACCACTGGTAAGCTCTGTAACCATGCAAAACTAAAAAGAAAGTGTGAAGAAAAGATACTTTTTTGTTCCCCTCCACCTTGAAAGAATACATTCAAAGCCATACTGAAAGCTTAGACCAGTGTAGAACTGCTACGCATAAAGCCAGCAGACCTTACAGCACCACCCAGGACCTAAAGGAAGGCTAGAAGAGATCTGGAGAGGGACTGTTTACAAGGACATATAGTAGTAAGACCATGAGAAAGTAGGTTTAGATTAGATATTAAGAAGAAATGCTTTGCTGTGAGGGGTGCTGAGGCACTGAACAGGATGCCCAGAAAAGTTGTGGATGCCCCATCCCTGGAAGTGCTCAAGGCCAGGTTAGATAGGTCTCAGATCAACCTGATCTAGTGGAAGGTGTCCCTGCTCATGACAGGCGTGTTGGAACTACATGATCTTTAATGTGCCCTCTAACCCAAACTATTCAGTGTACTCTTAGGTACCTTGACTGCTGCAGCAAGTGTGTTACTCTCTTGAATTGACAGTACTGGTCACAGTTGGACCAGAAGCCTTGACAGATGTGAGATTGACTGTGAGTATGACTGTGAGGATGTCTGTGTGACACATATGCATTTGTTTTGTAGAACAGAAATCAAAACCCACCTAGTATATCTATCCCATTCAAAAAACAAATTTTGAAGGGGTTTTTGTTAATGATTACTGTGCTTCTGTTCTTGAGGTTTTCTCCTTCCTAAACTCCCCAACAAGAAATATAAGCTATGAGTTATTTGCACTATTCAGTCAAAAAAAAAAAAAAAAAAAAAAAAGATTTTATGGAGCAAACCCAGAAGTGTGTTTCTACATACACACATTTTGGTATCCCTTGATGGCACATGAGAATGCACATAGTTTTCTTTAATGAAACTGTCCCACCCACTGCCCAGTTCAGATCTGTGATAACCATTATAAGCTCATATGTTATTTTAAACATATTATGATTAGTTTAGGATTGTTACCTATACACTTTTAAGAAATTTATTAGTTGACTTAAAATGTATTATATATGTAAATGTAAGGTAGCAGGAACATTGCAGGGTTCTCCAATAAAACAGGAAAAAGAATTAAATGAAAATGCTTGGGACAAATCAAATGCTAAAATCTCCTCAGCTAGTGTCAATAAAGCAGAGAGATTACTTCTCATTTTAAAGGTCAGCCTGTTTGTCAGGGAAATAAAAACATTACTTTTCACTAGTGTGTGATTGTCTAAATTATTAAATACTTGGTTAAATTGGGACAGTTTATGTTTATTGTGAAATTAAAACAATCAGTGTGTCCATAAATAGTTCTTAAATTGACACATAGCCATGTGACTCTTCTAAGGATTCTCTAACACTTGCATGATTAATGTGCCTTTTACATATTAAAAATGTAGTTATGGTTTGTGTAAATTATAAGCTCTTATTTAAGTGCAAGTCTGCCAAGGAAATTTTTTTATAGTTTAATCTTCAGTTTCAAATTAGTTATTCTCAGTATACAGCTAACAGTGTTCAAATATCTCTTCAGAATTTATGTAGATATTTGTTCTGAACTAGCAAAGTTTGTTTGTGTCCTAAACCAAACAAGCTTTTTGCAGTTTTATATATTTGCTACCATGATTCTCTTCACACATTATTCATTTGAATTTTAAAGTTCTCATTACCTTCTAAATGATAAATCACATTGTGTTCTTGGTCTTTCAAAAAGATCTGCATTGACATATATTGTTTCTCTTATTCTCTTTATTTAGATTTGATTAAAGACAGTTTTGCATGAATAAGTTCATAGAGAAAGTGAGTATTCTCATGTATTTATGACTTCTGGGTATTGATCTTTCATATTAGAACTGATGAAACAAAATACAGAATTATGATTTATTATTTTTAGATTTCGGTAGAAATCACCACAAAATAAAGACAACTCTGAAGGTTTCTTGGAAATAGATATAACAGCAGGAGCAAAAAGGTGAAAAGCAAAACAGACCAAAACCAAAAAGTCCACAAAAAACCACAAACAAAATGCCAAACAAACAAAAACCCAAACCAAAATGCAGTAAATTCAGAAAACATGAAATATTTTTATCTTTTACAGAATGTACCTATTCTGCCTCTGGAATCTGTCATCTGGGATGGTCAAATATTTGGCTCCCACATAATTGATTTGAAAAAATAGATGATTAGATATGATTAGGTTAAGTCTCATAATAATCACAAAAATATTTTGGTAGTAAATTCCTATTGACTGAATTTCAAACAAACATAGAATGTCTCTATGTATCTTCACAAACCTGGACTTAATTTTCTTTAGTCTCAGACAAATCACAGGGAACTCTTCCATGCTACAATTTACTTGAAGACGTAGACTTTCTGACTAGCAGCCCTCAATCTGCATTTAAACAGAATTAGTCTGTATCTGAGAAGTAAAATAATGTACATGGAGATATATATAGTATGCTGAAAATTATGAAGGCATTATTTTGGCATATGAATCTTGTAAACAGACAAAGTTTATTATTTATTCTTGGCAAAGAATAAATACCTCTGACTCTACATCACTTCTGCTCTTGTCCTGGATCCTGAACGTTTTGTTATGGAGTCAGGCGACAGATGCAGATAACTCATCAAGCTGACAAGAGAAAGTATTTTACAGAAACTACTCAACCTATTGACTCTGCCAGGTACAGACCATTTTGATTTAGAAAAGGAGATGTGAAGCTTTGATATACAAGTTACTTTCCACAGAGTAAGAAAGGATAGTTTTTGTTTGTCTAGAGAAGACAGATAAAGAGCACCTGTGGCTTCAAAGGATATCTCAATGGATTGGCTCATTGCATAACGGTATATCTGTTTGATGACTTTGGAAAGGGAAAATCAGCATCTTCCTCTCTTACTTCCCTCTCTAAACTAGCAGGAATCAACAGGACAAAGACAGTTTGGATAAGTAAGAAGGTAGACCTAGAATCCACTGTCCTGGGAGAGGCAAGAACTGCTTCTAACTTGGCAGATATGCTGAGCTATCAAAAGACAACCTAAATTTAGACAGTTCAGAAATTTCTTTTCTTTCATTGTGAGTTCTTGCCTTTGCACAAAAAGTTTGGAGCAAATGTTGTTGACAACACTCCTGGTTAGTTAAAAAATTAATTCTGGGATGAGCTAAGATATGGTAAAGGCATGAATATCTGTGATTTTTGAAAAATTGTACAGCATTACAACTCCTGATACACTAGGAGTCAGTCTAGGTGGCTGATATTGCTTTATTGTTTCTCTCTCTCCATCAGCTGTTTCATTCCTTACACCTTGGTTACCAGATCTTTAGAGCCAAGTTTGCAAATTTCATGCCAATTTTATTGAATCATTCCTAAAGTTTTGCTGATTTAGCTGGTATTTAACGTTAAATATACATTTTATAATTACTGTTTGCAATATGAATGCTTTTGTCCAATTGACTTCCAAAAATTATATTGCATTTTTCATAGTTTTTATAGTACATATATTTGCCTGTATCACAGTAGGTTAGTCAGCCTAAAATATCTTCATAGCCCATAGAGGACGTGAACAGTTTCTTTCCTTTTTAAAAAGGTGTCCAAAATATGTCAGATAAGGCAATCTGCAAGTTTATATGTTTCTCTCTACTAGTTTTGAGGGACTCTAGGAAAAATAACTTAGCTTAAGTCACTATTGAGATCTGAGGGTAGTAGAATGAAGCCCACCTACAGGATGCAGATTGTGATATTGAATTTCTCCTATGCTGTTATTAGCCTTTCTGTAAAACACTGTTTTTTAAAAGAAACATTTTTGAGTAGTCAATGATTATTGCTTTGAAAGTTTATTTAGTAATTAATTTCCTTTTTTTTTTCCACATTTTTCTGAGCAATGTCTTAATAATTTTCCTACTTCTCTGCCAAATAAATGAGCATTTGAAGAAAGACTATCTTTTATCACCTATTTGCCTTAACACAACAGGTTAAGCACGTTCTGCAAGTAATTTTCTACTTTGGGCATCTCTCATACTGGCATAAATCAACTTAAAAGTTAATATGATCTCAACAGAGAGCTAATTCAGGCTGAATCAGTTCCTTCTGTGTTCAAGACACATACTTAGCTGCTTCAGTTCTCTGGGATAATGAGAGTTAAAACAGAAACAAGATCCTACAATAGAAATTATGCTCTTTTTTGCCCTTTTTGTTACAAAAATATATCAAGTTACAAAGAATATTAATATCAAATCAACATACATGCTCTGTTACATGTGCCTTTTTAGCAAAAACAATATCTACTGCACAAATATTTATAATACTGAAGAAAAGCATTTAAAAACCATTGAAATATAGTCTTGCGTATCTAATGTAATCTTTAGAAATTTTAGACTCGAGTTATAGTAGAGATGTTAATAGAAATGTTTTATTTGAGGCTTCAGAGGGACAAGGCTGCAAAAGACAAATGCAAAATGTATTTCTTAACCACTCAAAGAAAACTTTTAAATATCTAATGCATGACTGAGTACTCTAAAATTAGAAAAATATTTGTACACGTAAAAGTATATATATATATGCTTCACTGTATTAGCACTTTCCAGTTGAAATACGAGTTTTAATAAGTGTAGAATGTAAAAGTATAAACCAGAAAGATATGCCTTAAAAATAATTTGTTCAGCCCATGGATGGGCTGAAAACTGCTGTGGGGCAAGTGAAATCTCATAGGTAAAATATTAAGAACAGTAACTGGTGTAAATTGGCTTAGCAGTGTTGACTTCAATGATTGAATTCAGGGAATGTTTACTGATGAACATGAATCAGTAAAGGAGTCTTGTGAAATCCAGTAGAACATTGCAAAGGTGACTGAGGTAAATATGGTCATCATAAATACTTCTTTCTTTCTAAGCACTGGTCAGAAAAAAACTTGTACAAATTGTTTTGAATATGACAGAAGACTTGTATTTATACAATACGATCTGTACTGCAAGGTTTTCCTCTATTCGTTTTAAGAAAAACTTTACTACAGAAATGTTTTGGGTTTTTTACCAGTTGAGTCACAGAAAAGGGCAAGAAATTTCACAGGATTTTGAAGCAGGACAATGGCAAACAAGGATATAATTTCAGATTTTCTGGATTCCAGACTGACAATTGTACAACTAACATTACAAACTTGTTCCGCAGCTACACCACACCTAATTGGAGAATATTGTTCATTTATAAGATATCTCCCTGTAAAAATATTACTTAAACTAGAATGAATGCGATTCTTCATAGACTGAGGAATTTCTTTTGCCTCAACCTTTAAGACCAGTTCTCCTCAGGATATTCAGACCCCAGAGCTGGGAGTTAGGAACAGCGAGCTGAGTGAAGTCCCCACAATCCAGAAGGAGATATTTAGTGACCTCCTAGGCCAATTAGACTCAGAAGTCTATGTGCCCATAGATCAATCCCAGAGTAATGAGGGAACTGGCAAAAGAATTTACCAAACCACTCTCAATCATCTATCAGCAGTCCTGGTTAACTGGAGAAGTTCCAGCTGACTGCAAATTAGCAAATGTAACACCTTTCTACAAGATGGGTCAGAAGGATGTTCTGGGGAACTACAGACCTGTCAGTCTAGCCTTGGTTTAAGGCAAGGTTACAGAAGAGATTATCTTGAGTGTGATTACATAGCATATGCAGGATGCCCAGGGGATCAAGCCCAGACAATATAGATTTATGAAAGGCAGATCCTGCTTGAACAACCTGATCTCCTTCTACAACAGAGTGGCCTGCTTAGGAGATGAGAGAAAAGCTGTAGATATGGTCTACCTAGACTTTTATAAAGCATTTGACACCATCTTTCACAACATCTTCCTATAAAAACTGGCTGCTTACGGCCAAGATTGGTGGACTCTTCAATGGGTAAAAAACTGGCTGGATGGTCATGCCCAGAGAGTTGTGGTTAAAGGGTCTAAATCCAGCTGGCAATCAGTTACTAGAGGTGTTCCCCAGTGCTTGGTTTTGAGGCCAGTCCTGTGTAACATCTTTATTGAAGATCTGGACATGGGGATTGAGTGCACCCTCAGTAAATTTGCAGGTGACATGAAGTTGAGTAGAAGGGTTGAACTGCTTGAGGGTAGGAAGGCTCTGCAGAGAGACCTGGGCAGGTCACTGGGCTAAGTACAACTGCCTGAGGTTCAATAAAGCAAAGTGCTGGATCCTACACTTGGGTTACAACCCCATACAATGCTACAGGCTTGGGAGGTGTGGCTCAAAGCTTGTTCTGCAGAAAGGTCTTGGGAATGCTGATTGACAGCCAGCTCAATACGAGCCAGCGGGGGGAGCCAGGTAGCTAAGATGGCCAATGGCATCGTGGCCTGTATCAAGAACAGTGTGGCCAGCAGGACTAGGACAGGGATCATCCCCTGTACTTGGCATTGGTGAAGCTGCACCTCGAGTAGTGTGTCCACTTCTTGGCCCCTCACTTGAAAAAGGACCTTGAGGTGCTTTAGCATGTCCAGCAAAGGGCAACAAAGTCAACTCATGAAGGGTCTAGAAAACATGGTTCATGAGGGATGACTGAGAGAGCTGGGCTTGTTTAGTCTTGAGAAGAAGCTCGGGGCTCATCTCATCACTCTCTACAACTATCTGAAAGGAGGCTGTAGTGATGTGGAGGCCAGTCTTTTCTACCTTGCCTGTAGTGAAAGGACCGGAGGAAATGACTTTGAGCTGAGACAGAGGAGATTCATGTTAGATATTAGAAAAAAACTTTTCTGTTACAGTGGCCAGGCACTGGAACATGTTGTCTAGGGAGGTGGTGGAGTCACCATCTGTGGAAATGTCTAAGAGGCTTCTGGCTCTGGGTGATACAGTTTAGTGGTTTAGGGGTTACAGTGGTAGTGGTGGGTTGATGGTTGGACCAAACGATCTTGACGGTCCCTTCCAACTTTCATGATTCTATGATTCTATATCTCCAGATTAGTGTAAGCTCTCAGGTGTAATTTAGGCATGCTCATGTTTTCTTTGTTTCCCAGATGAAGGGAGCTTATTTAAAAAAAAAAAAAAAATTATTTATTTATTATTTTTATCTACATTGCAGTTTTACCTTTTCTGCCCCCTTATTCCTATATATTTTTGGTAATGTTATAGAGAATACCATTAAGGGCAGGGTCCTGCGGTTGAAAGCTTTTTGCTGTGCAACTGATGGAAACTTAAAAAGTTTTCTGTATTGCAGTGGAACAAAGAAAAGGAGCTACAAGGGAGAGTTTCAAACCTAAGCAAACTCGAGTTTTGCTTTTTAGCGAAGTGTCAATTACCATAGGGATGTTGGTGCATGTATTGGTAGACTTTATTGCCACCCTCTTCTTTTTTCCACTTTCTCCTTTGTCAGGTCGTACTGATCCCTCTATACTAGTTTTGAGAGTCTGACTGTTCTCTGAGAGCTAATTTAGTCATTAATTTATTTCTTTTACATATTTTTCTGAGTAATTCCTTAGTAATTTTCCTACTTCTCTGCCAAATGAATGGACACTTGAAGAAAGACTGTCCTTTATCACTCAATTACCTTAATAGAACCAGTTAGACACGTTCTGGAAGTAACTTTTTACATTGAGCATCTCTCATATTGGCATATTCTTCACTATGGACCAGTGAAGAACAAAAAGGGTAAGCAATGAGTATAGATGAGTTTACAGACATGGTGACTCTCTTATCTGAAAAATGGGTTTTTTTGACTACCTTTGTATTGATAACCACAAGGAGTACAAATAGTATCTTAAACATCTTAAATGCTTAAAACTTTTCTCTATCCTCTAGTGAAGAGCTTTGTGCTCAGAACAGACAATGATTTTCATTGTTCTTTTTCTTAACATTTAATTGTTTAATTGATCATAACAGTCAAAGAAGATATTTCTTAGGTGTGGTTGGAACAAGCAGTGGAAAACAGTTGAGGACACAAGTTACTGGTAAGAAAGCCCACAAAAAAATACAATTCCTTCCTATTTTGGCAGCAGTTGCAGAATATTCTTGATTCTTGAATAGTTGCATTTATTTAAATTTCTGCCACTATTTTGCCAAGATGTTGCTGGTTTTGTTACTTATGGTCTGAAGCTTAGTGGCAGCTGATCCTGTTAATATTTTTAAGCTTGCTGTTGTGCCATGATTTGCCCCAAGACACAGAGAGATTTGTTCACATGTAAAAGTAATTTATATTGGTGAGAAGAGTTTAATTTGACAGCATAGCCTAAAAAATCCTCACAATCTGCACTTCCATGTAGATGTAACTATTTAAGTTTTGTGTTTTTTTTTTTTTAAGTTTAAAAATTTCCATAAAATGCAAAAAGTATCCATGTAGACAGAATGCCACTAGGTAAAGCACTGTGTCAAAGACTTTTATTTGCCCAATTCAGCTTGATTCAGGATGAGAAGGTCTGCCTTAGATAGGTCAGGAAAGATAATTGAAATAGAAGTATGCAATTCTTGATAAGAAAAAGTCTTCCCCGAGCCTCAATCTGAATACCAGGCCACTTATAGTTTCTGAATGCAATGGTTCAGTCAAAATTTTTCATAAAATTCCATTTTTCTAGCATACTCTTTCCAGGAAAGTATTTTCACTGTTCTACTGTGAGAAAAAAAAAACAAACACTACATTTCAAAACCTGAAAACTTGCTTCAGAATGTCGTTGATTCTCCAGTCAGTTCTGGTTGCACCAGATATTCAGTAGCAGAAGGTTTGGGGGAACTTGTACTTTTTGTCACACCAAATAGAAGGCTTTGAAAATATAAGACAGGTCTCTAGAACTCAATGAATGCTTACATGTCATCATGCTTTTAATATATTATTTCCTGAATAGTTTTTTTTTTTTTTCTGTTTTGTGGTTATTTTGTACATTGCATCATGTTTTTGAATATAATTACTAGAAACTGCATGAAACGTATTAGTCTTTAAGGGGGCATTTCTTAGAGAAAAGATGGCATCGTAGTTTGAAAACTGTTTCTTCAGACCCACAGACACCTTGGTAAAAAACTAAGAAGTCTCATTAAGGCAAAATACATAAATAAAATGTTCCTTTTCAGCATAATCCTCATCTCTGTATAATAAATATATAGGGATATAAATGACCTTTTTATCAGTGTCTCTTTACCTTTAGTTTAGACCTTGCTGGTGGTGAGGCATAGACAGGTTGTGTAGTCTCTCCTGGGAGTGTGGCTGCAAAAAGGCATCCCCAGAACTGGTAATGACCAAAAGTAAATTATTAGCTCCTGTGAAGTGTGGATAAAAAATTTACCACAAAAGTTTGCCACACCCTGTGTCCTACTTCTATTGACCAAAGTTGATGTCCATGGCACAGTTGTTCTCTATGAATGTTGAACTCTGAACATGTAATGTTGTATTCAATTTTAGACTCTAAGAGAAGGCATTTATAAGAAGTCTCAAATCCTCTCACCCCTTTGGTTGTGTCAGTAAACATAATACATGATATAAATTAATTTGTACATATGTAACCTCATAATCTGCTCTGGAGAAAATTAATAAGCTTGGATGTACAAATATAAATCAAAACAATGAATGTTTATCTAAACTACATTTTAAAGACTTAAAATGCTGATGAAAAATCTGGTTGTGAAAATTTATCTTTTATTTTTGAATAGATTATGCATAAGACTATGTCTTAGCTTGTTTTCAAGGCAACATGATGTAATGGCTGACATATAAACTGGTTTAAACACAGTGATGAGCTTTTTATCTGTATCTGGTGATTGATTTACAAAGTAATGTAAGGTTTATTTTACAAAGGTTAAGTGAGTTAGGACCCCACTCCACATTTTGAGTTATCGTGTGATTTTTATTTCACTACTATGAATATAAGGATAAACCCTTTAGTCAGATTGAATTTTGAAAAAGGAAAATAAGTATAAAGAGAGAATCAATTTCACAGATCATGATAAGATCATTTGCTAAAACTGATAAACGTAGAATTATTCTGCAAAGTGTTCTTCTTCCCAGCTGACAGGCATGTAAATTAAAATAAACACATGGGACATAATTAGGGCTATAAACCAACTGAGAGAGAGACTGTGGTTTGATTCATGACTCTTGCCGCATAATCAAGGCAAGGCCAGATGCAGTTACAGTAACCATGTAGAGACTATACAACCATGATGATATAATTGATCCAAACAAGTGGAAGCACTAGTAGCTGTTGCTAATTGAAAGACCTCCTGACCATCCAGGTAAATCACTTCCTGTCATACAAAAACTGAATGTCCCACAAGAATATTTAAAGTATCAGATACCTCTGAGGACAGTCAGAATAGTTAGTCTGCAGCTTCAGCTATGAAAAAGGGTACAGTACTTGATATCTATAGGTGCCAGTTTCTGCAGTAGCTTTCTACACACATGGAGGCAGCAGAAAACATTCACTGCCTCCTCCTCTATGATGATAGACCTACATCCGAAGTATTTCTTGACTTTGTCACCCATCTGTTTATTGGGACCCTGCACATGTATCCTTATTCCACTTGTATAGATAATAACTCATCTCTCTTTCCCTACATACCTTTACATAGTATAGCTCCCATTTACCTTTGCTCAATAGCACCACATCTGTTGTCTCAATTTGCCTTAGATGTGTTGCTGCATTCTTAGCAGGGCAAGCAGCCTGTAGGAGACATTGAATCAGTGGATCCACATGGGGAGTGTGAAAGAAAATGATGTCCAGAGCCTACTCCAGAAGAATCCGTATAAGTCTTTCCTACAGCAATTTTATGTATGTTATTAATTCTTAACATTCCACTTTTACCATTGTTGATGCCTCTACAATTCTCTTAGAATCTCTTATGCAACACAGACATTACACTACACAAATATAAAATTCAGTCAGTCAAATTTACAAAAAAACCCCACCAACCTCTGAATAAAAACTGGATTCTTGCAGGTGAAGCACTAGGGAGAGAACTGAGTGAGATCAAATTTGTGGTGTGTTCATATGAGTAGGAGAATGAGCTATGGCAGAGTTTGCAAGGTCCTTTGCACTTCTCTCTCCTCTAGTACAGAGCTGAAAAACATTCTTTCCTTAGAAAATGTTTTGTAATGCAAAATTCAAACTTGTCAAACACAAGGTCCTGTGGAGCCACAGGCAATCCCCTTGGAATATTGAGCCCTAAATAACTGTTTTTATTTCCTGAGCAAGATTTTTTTTTTTTTTTAATTTTTTATCTTTTATTTTCTTCCAGTGAACAATGCAGTGGACTCTTCTAGTTCCCACTAGAAGAGGTGGTGAGAAGGAGGTATATATGGAGATAAATAGAACGGATGCAGAGACAACTTTTAGAACAGGGAAGATATTGCTGCATGTGTGAGCCCTAGGGTATTCTTCCATTTATAAAGGAGGTGGAAAGTAAAAGAAAAGTTATTTAGTGTATTATTAATTATATTTAACAGCTTCTTCAGCATGATGCTCCAAAGGGCCACAGCAGACCTCGATGAAGAAAACGGCATCTACATCCGATATCGTACCCATGGAAGCCTTTTCAATCTAAGGCGACTGAAGGCCCACACTAAGACCATGAATCACCTTGTCCGTGAGCTGCTTTTT
>JAWWEE010000074.1:135305353-135319875 GCA_035221455.1 Xenops minutus | reverse complement strand
TTTAGCCACCAGCGTGCTTGTAGCAAGCGTGGGTAGAGCCCTTGTAAATCTTCGTTCGCGAAGCCTAGCCATGATGCCAAGTAGATAATTATTTTAAAAGGAAACTTCAAAAACCAGTAAATGTTTACTAGATTACAACAACATGCAAACTTCCTGTAAAGTTTGTCAGTGAAAGGTAAAGGAATATGAGAAAATGTAATTTAAAAAGCACACCAGTTAGGCCTAGACACAGTGTAGGATTTCTGGGTTTGTGACCTCTATTTAAATAGAATTCCAGCTTTCTTTGCCACTCATCTATGAACATTTGCTATTGTTTAAGTTGCTCGCAGACAGATGGACTATGCATTTGCCTACAGAAACCTATGTGCAACAAGAAAAACAGCTCCTGAAAGCTGTACAGGTTCCGAATTTTTTAGAACTCTTTAGAACATCATCCAGAGGCATTAATCAGGTCGCTGGGGTGGACTCCGTACAAAATGTGGACAGATTATATTCAATAAACAACTCTATCCATGGATTTATATTACAATGACTACAGGTTTTTTATATGTTTTTGACAATCTATTTATATATATAAATTTATGAGCTGAATAGGGCTTAAAAAAGTATCTCTATAGCTAACATCTTACATTATTATTATGTTGTGTGAATATAATAGCTCATACCTTCATGAAAATACTGATGAATCACTGGACATGAAATTCAAACTTTGATAATCAAATCCAAAACTCTTGAATATTCTGCAAAAGTTAATATTTATACAATTGCCAGAGCAAAGTACAGTCAGCTAAAGTAGTCCAGCAGACTGATTAACATTAATCTAGTAAAAGTTTGAAAAATTGTTTTGACTGAAACAGTACAAACAAGATATGAAATCCTGTTCAAGTGTCTTTTGTGTCCAGATTATGTATAACCACACCTCTGGCAATTCCTTCTCCAGATACAAGTGTTGACAAGGCAGGAATCCATCACTGTGTCCAGCCAATTCAGTAAGCCAGAATCACTAATGGTGGATGAATACATATGTTATGCTCTTCTTAAAGCCAAGATTTCCAAAGCTAGCTGGCTAAGGTTTTGCTTAGATATCTGTTTTCAGGTGCTGTTTAACTCAACTCACATTAATACTAGTGAACAACTAGAAATTTAATTTTATGCATACTGTTTTAAAAAGACTTGATCTCTTATTTTTGCTTTGTGTGGATGTTAATGTAGGAAAAATGTGTGTTTTTCCTATAAGGAAAAGGGAAGTTTGTTTCCTGTGCAAAATAAGAATATTTTGGAGATTTACAGTTGTGTTTCCTTCTACATACACATTTTTAAGATGAATTGAAATCACCTTCATAACTATATCAAAATTATTGTGTTTTATTTAACTAAAAATAATAAAGCACATAAAATAAAAAGCAGTGCATGCATATAAAATAGCTATAAAGATAATATTAGGTAGGAAAATTGAGTGAACTGCAGTTCTGCTTGCAGTGTTTTGTATCCAGACTGGACCTGACTAATTCCCTGCTTTTGGCCGGAGGCTGCAGATTTCCATTCCCACCTTCAGGCTTGCCAAGATTCATTCATCTGGCAGCTCTGCCATGCATCCTTCTGTCCAGCCAAGGTATCGCATGACCTGCTGACAAAACAGCAATTGCAGCCATTGATTGGCAAGGGCCTCAGTGGCACCTGCTCAGCCTGCAGCCATCTGACCTCCTTTCCCACCATCCCCAATCCCCTCCTGCAACCCCCACACAGCTTCAGAGTGGGTTTAAGGCAGTCCAAGGTTGTGACTCCACAGGCACAACCTTGTTCCCAGGCAGCAGGGTATATATATATATGAGTTAGCCAGCCTCACAGCAGTCCTGTCAACCCCTTTTTTTGTCTTACCAACCCTCTGTTTTCCCCACAGCTTTCAGTTCACCTGATCCAAAGAGTGTGCCTGCTGAAATAGCCCTTCATGCACAAGTTGTTCAGGTCTGTTGTCACGTTCACATCAGTCACAAGTTTTATTCTCTGAAAACAGCCATACAACAGCTTCAGTTCCTAGTGGGGTGTCAACTGTAATTTGCCAGTCTGTTATTTTTCATTTGGGTTATGATGCTTCTGAACATAGTTTTTGCGTTTACTTGATTTCTGAGTTTTCGATGTCCAACTATGATTTCTTTGTTTGTTCTTATTTTTACTGGCATTTTCAGATAATTTCTAATTCAAACTACTTCACATTTAATAGCAGGAGAAATCTTTCTTTCAGTTTATTGTATGACAATGGGAACTACATTTAGACTGTTAACAATTACTTCTTCATGATGAAATGGAACTAAGAAGCAAAATTTCTTCCCAGTGAAAAAATTACCAAGTAACCTACCTAGAAATGAAAATTTTTCTATTCCTGTGAAGAAGAGATTGATTATAGAGACATGGACACTAGCCACATGCCTGCAGCTATATCATATGATGCAGAAGGGCAGGTATTACTCTGGCTGAAGGATGGGGACTCCCTCTGTAACTTGATAAATCTGAGTCTGATTGATGGCACCTCGAAGCATACTTGTGTATGTGATCTCAGGCCAGTGTACTGATCACTGCTACTTTTAAAAAAAACTAGCTTTTATTATTTAGCAGAGGCAGTGCTAAAATCCTTGAATCAGCAACAGCTTCATTTACAGGTTTTCATATGGATTTATGGCAAATGAAGAATGGGAGAGAATTAAAGACTGGTTTAAAATGCCTTAATATTTCACATGTAAATAATTATTAATTAACCAAAAATCCATTAAGAATATAATAGTAGACAATTAATTGTAATGGAAATGTTCTCACTACTTTACAGTTTTGTCAAGTTGTTCAGTACAGGCAGGATGTTAAATCATCACGTTTTTCCCAACAAGCTATTTGAAATCTGTGGCAGCTGGATTTGATTGATGCAGTGTACCAGAGCATAAGTATTACAGAAAATGCTATTTCAGAGTTCAAAGCAGTAGAAAAATTGCTGTTTAATAATTCAGCAGTGAAACGAAAATAATGTAAAGAAGATTAGCCATGGTCTTTTATTGGGTGGTATTCATAGTAACATTCTCATTTCTAGACCTGTTTTTTTTTCAAGTTATATTTTTAATCAAATGCTTTGAATAAAAGCTTTGTTCTTTCTACTGTGAGAGTGAGGCCAGAGGGGGGACCTCTTCTAAAAGAACAAACTGTCTTTTATTCAGCAATATGGTAGGACCAAAATCTGTTCTGTGTATCATACTTTCCTTTTGTTTCTGTCACAATGATACACAAACAACTTAGCAGAAATCTCTGTCCCTCTGGAAGCTATTGTGTTTTTTGTGTGAACTCTTCAAAAGCACTTGTAAACATTCAGCTGCACCATGTTTTAATATAGCACAGATGAGAAGTGGAGTACTAGGATAACTGTCCATTTCAGTGTTTCTCCTCTGTCCAGGGCTTCCTTTACACTCAATATGAGTTGCTTTGCCAGAATACACAACATCTCTTACACATGCCCATTTCCACCCAGTTATACTTCTCCTCCCAGAAATCCTGAAGAGTAGGAATCCCTTGACCTTTGAAATATACTAAATTCATGCTCTGAAGACCCTTATATTGGACATCTAAAGTAATAGCCTCTCATGTCAATAACCTCCACATCTCACATTTCCATGAAGATCTAAAAATGCATATCTGAGAAAGAGCAAAACATAGTGTTATCCATTTGCAGATGTTTTCTCTAAACTTAATCCACCACAATAAATATTCAAAGTAATTTGAAAATGCTTTTCAGACAACTGGACAATCTGGTGAAATTCTCTGTTCTAGGAATTTTCACAGTTATTCTGGAAATTGTTCAGTTTCGAACGTTGATTGATCTAGTTGAACATCCTGGCTAATGGAAATCCAGTTTTCAATAGAGGTTATTTGCTAAATCTTCTCTGTGTTTGAGAACACAAACATAGGTGGCAAATGTACTTGAATAATTGCCTCCTCCTATACATTTTCGATATTCAACATACCTGGCCTGAGCCTTTTGCTTGCTATCATAATACAAAAGAATAATTTCTATAAGAGTAAAAATTAATGATCAGAATGTTTTTAATTTTCAACTCATGAAAGTATCCAGTAAATTAGTTCACCTGTTATTTTCCTTGACAAGTTTATTCATGAAACTGATACAGATTGCAGGAATTCCAAACACAACTGTAACAATGGAGATTTTTTGCTGCAGTGTATATCCACTACTGTGAAAAAAAAAAACAAAAACAAACAAATAAACAAACAAAACCACAAATCCCCTAAAACATTATAAGATTAAGTCAATCTCTTAAGTTTAAACCTGTTGTTTAAAGAAAACCAGCAGCAGTCACTGCTCTGTATACCAGTCTGCAGCAGCATTATCTAGCAACTTCTAGAATTTTGGTGCTGCTCAGAGATTAAAAGACACCATTCATTATACCTGTCATCCAAGATACATCTTTTGGCTCATTGTGATCTCTGATTCCAGGATTTTTCAATTTCTAAAAATCTTCCAATTTCTAAATACATTGTCAGTAAGTTTTTAATAAATTTTGAAAAAGGAAAAAATCAAAAACATCCACAAACATAAAATAACCATGTTTGTAATCTTCTCTCCCTACAGTCTTTGAAAGAGTGCAGATTAAGAGGGTTTTTTTCCCCTGAGTTTCCATTCTTCTGCGTCTTTCTGCATTCTGCAGATTTACTTGTGTAAAAAAATAAATTAAGAATATGAGCTTATATATATGGTTTGCATATGGCTGGTTATAATTGTAGAATACTATTTTGCTTTCTTGTTTATAAAGAAATAAAAGAATGAACATTCTTTCCTGTCAAAAGACTAGACATTTAACATATAAATTGCAATGCTGTTTTCTCAGTTCTGTAAGCAGCAATATATACATGTAAAGCAGTGCATGTGCAACAGTCTGAAAATACCAAGCTCCAGGGTACCTCGTATGTTAATCAAACATAAAGTGGAATCAAGCAGCATACAGCAAATAGTTGTTCTTATCACAGTTGCTATAGCATATCTTGCAGTTGTTAACAACTTGCATTTTGTTGTAAAAGAAATCAGGAGAAAACATGCTGACCTTTTTTTAAAAGCCAATAGAATCACCTTCTGCTGGGAATATTTACACATTTAAATTTACCAAGTGTTATAGTTTGGTATCTCGTTGGAATTCCTCCCTAAAGGCTTGGAGCCAACGCCTTAAACCTCGGTGAAGATGATTAACAAATGAACCAGTGTATATGCATATCCTGACATAAAGACTCAGACCAAACACGTTTGTTCTGTTCTCCCAGCCTGAGAGAGAGAGTGTGGGGAAAAGACAGCTCTATAGAGGGGAGTCGCCGGGGCTGTGGTTCTGCACTTTTTTCTGTGCAGGTCAAGGCTCAGTAACTCTTGTTGGAGTGAGAAAGGATGGGGGATACAGACACCGGTTCCAGCATCACTGGATAGCCTGGACTGTGTTTTTCCCCTCCCTAACTCGACCATTTCATCTGTGGGAGATCGTGGGCACCGCAGAAGCTGCTGTTAGGAATACGAGAGAGAGAGAAAGAGAGAGAGAGAAAGAGAGAGAGAGAGAGAAAGAATTGATCCCACAGGGGCTGACCCAGTGACTGTGCCTGCCATCTCCTCTGAGAGAGAGAGCCCAGCCTGCTGGGCGCGACATTGCCACCTGCTGTCCGTAAATATAACTGCAACCCCTGAGAGAGAGTGCAGCGTCCGAGGCGCGACATCGCCACCTGCTGTCCATAGATATAATTGCACTCCCCTTTTTTTTTTGTGGGGGGAGAGGAGGGTAGCCAAAAGACCTTTTACCTATTTGCCTTGTTGTTTGGGGGTGTTTATTACAATCTGTTGTTGTTTGGTTCTTCCTGGATATATAAATATATATGTATATGTGTTTTGTGGTTAAGAACTGTTATCCTTTTCATATATGTATATATTTCTAATTAAAATTCTGTTTTTCTAAATTTAAAGGAGAGGGATTGTTTCTTGGCCAACATAGATATCTTAGTTCTCCTCTGAACTATGACACCAAGTTGTTTAGTTGCTGTCCTGGAACACTGCCAGCATGTCCGACTTCTTTCCATATCAGATACATTAGAAACACTGCCATAGCAATTATTTAAGTTTTCAACAGAGATGAAAAAACAACTTGAGGAATTCTAAATAGGGGTTATCAAAGAGCATATATGACCTTGTGTTTCTTGGTCATGTATGACAAAACACCAAGAAACAAGATCAGGGACCAGAGATCACCAATTTAAAAGAATTACTGATTTAAATGAACAATAAATACTGTCTACAATATTATCCACCATATAAAATTATTCAAGATCTTAATTATAGGAAACATTATAGGAAATGAATCAGAGAGTATAAAAAGAGTTGTGCATAGATAATTTTTTTTCATGGAATTTCTTCAAGAATGACATGTTGGATTTTTAAACACTAATTCTTGGAATCCCAAAGCAGTAATAAAGTTCATTTTTTAAGAATTCCATTTATCATTTTTCCCTACATAAACTCTACAAAGCATTGCTGTAATGTGAATTCCTTCCTATTTAATGAATGTCTGTTTAAATCAAAAGGAATTGCTACTTTGGGATTTGGAGAGAAAAATAAAAAAACGTTTATGTATATAAATAAAGATAACTGTACTGTGCAGAAAGAAGATGCAAAGTTTTTTATTCTGATTTTTATTAAGACAATACATCAAGATTTTGTAAACCTGTGCTTACTAAATGGGTATTCTGGAGCAGAGAGTAGGTAATGCCACTGTACTGTGAATCAGTGCGTGAATTTAATTTCTGCTGTGGTATGTGGGTGCATGTTTTTCAGAAAGCTATTTAAAATGCCTCACATTTTATGTCTGCAGAAATAAGTGCTGATTTCCTAAATTACTGATAGTTGTGAAATATTTGGGTAATGGAAGAAGCAATAGAACTACAAAATAATTCCCAAATTACAGTATCATTTGTGTTGAATACAACGCCCTGAGTTTACCTAGCCCAACCAGCTTGCTCAAGCAGGGTCAGCTGTTACCTCAGATCCTGTTCAGACAGGCTTTGAAGATCTTCACAGATGGAGACTTCATAACTTTTCTGGTTAACATGAGCCAGTTTTTTAGCAATCTCATGGTAAAAAAATGGGGTTTCTTGGATTCAGATTGAACTGCTTGTTTCTTAATTTGTGGCCATTGTCTCTCCTGTCACTGTGTAGTATTGAGAGCAGTCTGCCTACTACATCTTCAATTCTCCCAATAGGTGATTAAATGCATGGGTGATAACCAGGTCCAAGAGTCCCACTTCTCTCAACCTGTCCACTCCAGTATTCCAATCATTTCTGTCGTCCTTCACTGAGATAGCTTCATGAAAATCCACGTCTTGTACTGGGAAGTTCAGATGTGGCACAACACTCCAAATGTGGTTCATCAGGGCTGAGCAGAGGGAAAGGATGACCTTACTCAACTGCTTGTAACAGCCCCAGAGGCTGCCAGCCTTTTTTGCTTCATGGAAATATTGTTCGCTAAAGGTTGTACTGTTGTCCACCAGGACCCCAAGTTTCATGTCTACAAATCTGCTTTACAGGCAGCTTAAAATTGATTCGTGTATTGGTGAATGGGATTGTTCCTTCCCAGGTGCAGGATTTTACTTTTCCCTTTGCTGAACTTCAAGAGGTTCCTGTTGGCCCTTTTCTCCAGCCTTTCTAAATCCCTTTGAATTGCAGCACAACCCTCTGGTGCCCCCATACATACAACTTATCTCACTTCCTGTATCTCTGGGATTTAATGGAGACATCTCTGAAACATTTCTATTTGCCTAGCTTGGAAGACAGTCAAGTTTTTTGACCTTGAATCCAAGGCAATAATATATGTCACAATTGTTAAAATTGTGTTGTTTTCATCTTATTCAATGTCCCTGTCTGTATGCAGAAGCTCTAAACTCTCCCTTATTCAAACCAACAGTACTGAGCCTAGCAAAAAGAAGAGCTTCATCTGTGTACAAAGACATTGTGGGGGGCATGAACAAGCCCGCTAAAAAAAAAGAACTGACTTTAGTATTAGTCTGGAGATTACAGTAATCACTGTGAACATAGGGAGTTCTGGTCTCTTGACCTTTTCAACCCAAAGGGATTTATACCAGCATTTCTCCTTCATTAGACAGTATCATGTTTTCCAATAAAACCTTGACCAAATTAAAAAAAATACAAATCAAGAAACAAACTTGGGAGCAGAGCTCAGGTCCATCCTTTTTATTTATTTTTTTTAACAGATTTCAGCCTCTGTCTAGATATTTCTCTTCTTTTTCCATGATAAATGAACTCTCAATGGTTACTTGATAAGCTATTACTTAGGGAACACTCTAGAAAAATGGTTTGGTTCCTTTTAAAATGAGACAGGCCTATAACTAGTCTTCATTAAATGACATTTGAGTGCTACAGAAGTGATATTTCCTGGAAACCATACTTAAATCCTGCTCAACATATGCACTTGCAGAGAATTACTTCAGCAGTATGTTCCAAGGGGATGAGCATATTCGTCCTGAAAACACCATAAACCTTTAAGGAAGCCAATCTTTAAGCTCCAAAATTGGATTCAACAGTATTGATATAGATAGCCCTGCACTTGGCCTTTCCTATTGATTAATGCTAGGTCAGCCCTTTCACAGTATATTCATCTTTTTGGGTTGCACTTTGGAAGCAATGGATGCTTCTAAATGATTGTGTGGGGAGCACAGGGGTCTAACCCTGACTTTCTTGGAGCATTACTCAGATGAGAATGTTGAATTAGTCTCTGTGGATTTCACCTGAAGTTCGCATTTATCAGTTGCAGCTTTTTACTTTTTTTGCCTTTGGATATAGTCCATTGTCAATATTTAACATCACTTTTAAATGTAAGGAGAAAAAAAATCTTTATATATATCACAAGCCAACCAAATAAGAAATGAACAGAATACTAAAATATTATTTTTTTTCTGATTCAGAACATAGCCTTGTAATATTTACATAATAATTTTGACCTTTCTTATGCTAGTATCACTATTATAGTACTTACCTGATAGTTTTGACCTTATGCTAGAACTATTACTATTATTTTTATAACCAGAACTTTCACAATGTTAAATTTCTTTTTTTTTTTTTTTATGGATTTATTTTAAGTTCACTACTAAGTTAAAGCAACAAAAATGAAAAGTTATATCAAAGAACAATGAGGGAAATAATGTCAAGTTTGTATGATAGGAGTAAAGTCTATAAATCTGTGACATGAATATGTCTACATAGCCAGATCCTCTCTTCATAAACCTGCACAGTCAGGATTAAGTCCCACAGCAGTAACACTTCAAGTATATTAAAAATTAAATTCAATCTGAAGTGTTGCAGAATCCTTCTGGATCTCTGGTTTATCACTATATAAGGCTGTGTTTATACATGTACATACTTCTTGAAGAGGTACATGAAAATTGGGGGAAACTCTGGAGACTGCAGAACATGGTTAGGTGAAGGAGAGTCTTAGCATAGCACTGAAGCCAATGTCTGAAACGGTGGAAGATCTTCTTGCCAACCTATGGGGCCTTAACAGAGTTTGCTGCTAGTCAGAAAGGTTACTGAAGGTGAGATGACTTAGAGATTGCAAGCCCACCTGGACGGACATAGGTAGGCAGGAGACATTGTGTGTTAACCTTTTGTTCTGTTCTGCCTTCTCTAGTAGCAAAAAGCATCAAAAACTTACAGCAGGTATAATTGCAAGCTTTAGCCAGAAATTGTATTTCAGTCTATGCTTTTTGTTATCCCCATTTCTGGCATTCTTTTTTTCCAAGCAGTCTGTGCTACACAGAATAACCTACCAGAATTAGGTTTGCCTATGCCAAGAATTCTCACATCTTTACCTCTGCTATTATCACTGTGATACTCACCTAAAAGTTATTAACTTTTAATAATAAAATCAGCTGAGTTGAGCTTTTAATTATTTATAAATGTGAAAAATGTTTCCAAGAATATTCAAAACAATTGAATTCTGTACACAGCTAATCAGGGTAACTAAATACTAGTACTACAGTCACTGTCATCTGCTGTCTTTCCTTTCTGTCTGCTGTGTTCAAAGGGAATATTTCAAATTCCTAGTGGAAGCTTTTCTTCATGTATAAAGGACTATGCACTGGAAAAGGGGTTTTATACTACATTTATTAAACACATTTATTTGATGTCATAGACCTGCCAGTGAAGTAAATAGCTAAATGCCATAAATGCCTAGTGCATCAGGAGTTCACAGAGTTTCTAGTTCTATATAATTTGCCTGTATTTCTTTATTTTCCTGGGAAGGCAAAAGAGAACTGATATGAGATAAATCAGTAAATAAAGAACCCAACTTTAAAAGGAAATTGGTATTAAAAAGAGCATAATGAGTTCCAAATTTCAGCAGAGATAAACAAAGAAAAAGAGAAATAGCTTATTATAATGAAAATATTTTGCAGCTTTCCCTGTATCATGATGTACACTACTAACTACATGACTGTGATAGGAGTCTTCATCTTCAAAGGGTCAATAGGTGCTGTATAAGCACAAGCCATTTTTTTTTTTTTTAATTGCAGAAACAAGTCTTCCATAATCAGAGAGGAAAAAAGAGATTTACGAACATAACTTTTTCTGTAATGATCATTCAGTGCTAATTCCAGAAGAATATACTAGTTACGGATCCAGATAGTATTCACTTTGCCCATTAGCAAATATTTTACTTTGGCTTTAAAATTTGAAGTTATTGTAAATATATTTTGGACTATATATAAATATATATATGTCAGTGGAAAAAAAAAACAACTAGCAAAGATTATTTTCATAACAAGAATTGATTACTAACTTTGGTTAAAGTCTCAAAAGTGTGCATATAAACCCTCGACTTATAGAAGCCTCAATTTCTATTTCTTTTATCCTTCCCAGAATGACACCACGTAAGACAATTTCATGATGTCTTTGTGTCTCCTCAAAGAGGCCAACCAGCCTTTGTTATGCCAAAATCCTACTCGCATTTTTCTGTCTCCATGTAGTTCTTCCCAAGAGATGCAAGTATTGTTTACACCCACAGTAAACCAATGTATGTGTAATTTATGGCACTCTCTACATGACATTTCCAGTAACTTAGTGGACCTATAAACTGTCTTTCTAAACCTTCCTGGATTTTTATGACTGTATCAATATATTCATGCCCGAGCATCTATATATGGAAGCTCTGCAGGCAAGGACAGATCTTAAATTCTGATTCTGTCTGCATCTTGGTGTCTACCTCAGCAGCTCTTGAAGGCATGAAACAGCCATTTACTCATCACTTCCAGAAGTCAATAAATAGTTTGTTACCTGGGAAAAAAAAAAAAAAAAAAAAAAAAAAAAAAAGGCACGTCAGATTGCCAGCACAAGGAGAAAAGTTCACAAATCTATCTCTCAAAATGTCACAGGCACAGCTGTGCTTTCATCTTTACTCACCTCTCCATCCTTCTCCAATCTAGTAGATCCAAACTCAGAAGAGGTACCTGGGTTATAACATAGTTGGACCAATATTTTCTGTGCCTAATGGAAATAAAAATAATTTCTTTTCTATAGAAATGTTTGAACCAGCTGTTGTTCTAACTGACCTGCAGAAAACCTAAATGATAATTGAAAATAAGCTACATGAGAGAAAACAGCTGTGACATTCACATTTTACCACATACATTGATGCAATTGTATGATATAAACAGACATTCTTGCTAAATAAGAATTAAATGACAGAAAACTTGGTTTTCCTCCACTTTAAAGTCATTATTGAAAGAAATAAACATCTTTTATGTCACATAGAGACAGCTGTCCTGACATGACCATATCCAGTGAAATCTTTGATATTTAAAGATGTCAGCCAGCTGTAGGGTCTCAAGAAAGGCGGAATGCTCACAGATAATCTTGTTGGGAACAATTAGGCATTCATTCATTAAGGCAGACATTAAGTGAAGTTACAGCAAGAATAATGATTTATTTCAAAAAGTTTGGCTAGACTTCTCAGTACATGTTACAGAGAAATGTCTTGAAACATGGATATAGTAAAGCTTACATAGTTTGTAATTTTCATGATAGCTGGAAGCCAAACAGCTTCCCCCATGTTATCCACTTCTTGGATATGTATTTAATTATGCATGCATGCATGCACATGCATATATATATACATGCAGATGCATTTGGGGTTTTTTTAAGATTTAAGCACAGGTAGCACATATAACTTTGTCTTTTAAACAAAACCTACTTTTCAGCAAATAAAGTTGCAGAAATGTCACAATTAAGCAGATTTTAGTCTTATGGCCAAATTGATACCTAGACAACTGATGCCTAATGAATTTGGGAGCACAAATCCCATCTGTTTAACCCAAAGTTTATAGGATTTCACAGAGAAACCGCTGGGAAGCAGGCATACAACTCAAATTTGACTGTCAACAGGAAAAAATGAGTGAGAAGAATGACCTCCTTGGGGGGGTAGGAGGGGAAGTAGAAAGGTTCAACGAAAAGTAAATCAAATGAGCCTGAAGGTTGTAAACAACTGTTTTGAAAGTTTGCTCAAGATAAACTGAACCTTCCAAAAATAATTGTAACAGTTCTTGCAATAATATCAACTGGCATTTTCAGAAAGAACAAATCTGAAGAAGTTTGATTCTCTGAGTTGACATGTATCAACTACTGATTCCCCTCTTCCCCACCAAAACAAAAAAAAAAAGATATCTCAAAAACATGCACAAAATCAAATAACTAAAAATGAATGAAAGTATTTGTCGCACTTTTGCAGTAGTAGCCCTCCAGTAGCAGTTGCAGTAGTAGCCCTCCAAAGAACATGATTTAGATTGAAAATTTTTATAGTAACTTCTATGCTAACACAGAACAGATTAAAAAAAACCCTCTCTTACCTCTCCAGCCTAAAGGCTCAAATGTTTTCACATGGTATACCTAGTATTCCAAATTCATGTCTTCTGATTCATGGACTGTCCAAATGCTACTCTGAGAGTGACATAGCTATTTTCTGAAGTTTTGTCTACTATCACAATAAAGTCTTAGAAATACATGTGAATAGATAGATGAAAGTAATTTATTGTAAATACAAAAGTTGCCTTTCTCTTTAAAGAAAGGTTTCTAAAATCAATACATCTTTTGTCCCTGTACTTCTCCATAGGTAGAACAGGGAGTTCAGCTCATTATATGTTTTTGGCTCAGGTAAAGGGCAGATTGTGGTGTGTGACAGGTGGCAGTAGAGCACAGTGAACACAGGTAAACAACTTATCTGTGGAGTACTTGCATTTGCAAATCAAAACATCTGATGTACTGAAGTGGAAAATGGAAGCAAGATAGAAAAATATTTCAAACCAGGTTTCCTGTCATGAATTCTTATACAAAGAGCTTATTTTTGAAACTCTTCCTAGTAACATACAAGAAGAATTGATGTTCTGAGCTTGAAATGAGTGTCTGTAAATGTCTCCACCAATTCTACAAAACTGGTGTGGAAAGTCTCCATTCACCCTTAATCTGAAATGAGTGGAGTTTGGCATTCTGCAGTATAATGTTAATACTTTTCATTTGCTTGTGAAAAATATTCAAAGCTTATTCACACATTTGTGCATCATCATATTTTTTTTTTTTTAATTTAAAAAATCATTAATAAAGTTGCAGAATAAATATTTGGACAATTCTTTGAATTTTCTCAGACGTACATATGAGGCAGATGTTTCTCTAAAATAAAAATCATAAATATATTTTTCAGTATTCCTTTGAAACATTTGAAAGAAGTATTACCTCTACAACTGTATTGATCAGAAAACTATAATGGAATTCTTTGATCTCCATTTATAGTTTTTGGTCCTAGTTGCCTTTATAAGCTTAGAGGTATTCAGTCTTTCTCCCTCACTAGGCTTCAAAGTAGAAAGAAAAGCTGCAGTCAAAGACAGTATCTGGAAGTGCTTCCATTTCCAGCTAATGCAGATAAAAGAAGTACTTCTGAAAGTACATCTAAAACTTTTTTTTTTTTTTTTTTTGAGCAATGGTTTGTATTGGAATAAAAGATAAAATCTCCAGTAGAACTTTGCTGGTAAAGGCCAAGTCATGGCAGTTGAAATGCTCTGTAGACGAAGATAATGTATCTAATGAAATATACACAGATACATATATATATGTATATACATATATACAATCATGTTTATAATAAAAACTGTTTTATTATTTGTTTTAAGCTTACTAAAATAGAATTTAGCAAAATTTCATCTCAGGATGATTTTTTTCATTTAAAATGTAAGTATCATAGACTCACAGAATTAGATAGTTCTTCTAACTAATGCATAAAAGGAATGACTATTCAGACCAAAAACAAAACAAAACAAAACAAAACAAGACAAAACCAACAAAAGACCCCCAAACAAAATCCAAAAATTCCAACAAACAACAACAAAAAAAATCAAACCAAACTCAACCAAAAAAAAAAAAAAAAAAAAAAAATAAACCAAACCCAAAA
>JAWWEE010000074.1:135275054-135293629 GCA_035221455.1 Xenops minutus | reverse complement strand
TCCCCATATTTGTTCTAATTCCACCCCGTTTCTCCCTTATTTGTCGCGCCCCGTCCTTATTCTCGCAGCTTCCACCCTGAACCCTTTATAAGTCCCGTGCTCTCTTAATAAATGTTCCACTCCTGTTTCACCCTCCATGAGTGAGGACCGTTCATTTTTACCTGACAGACCGCGACAGTTCCTCCCCAAATCATGTGAATATATCCCTTTTCCCACTTTTGCTTTCCTCCCTAAACATTTCCATAGTAACACTCTTCCAGAATGCTCTTCCCCTATATCATACAATATGTCTGGCACCAACTCATTGTGATAGCTTTTTTACCCAGATACTGCGGCTGAGGTAGTCCTGGGACTGGTCTGGGAGGCACTCAAACAGGGTGTTCCTTTCTCTCAGTCCTCGAGACACAGTCCTATTAGCCATTGTGCCTCTGTGCTACTGTGGACTTATGAAGATAAGCCTGTGATGGGCTTAGGGTGTCTGTTGTGGGCCTGGTAATAGTTTGTCAGGGTATTATTTGGGGTTCTCTGCTGCTGTGTGAATTTATAGAAGAGCTTTTATCATACAGCCTAACATAAACAAAGCATAAGATGCAAGAAAAATATTTTAAAAGGCAAAAACCTGGAAATAAGTAATTTAGAGTCCTCATTTATTGCTATAGATTCTATTCCCTTTGTTATTCAATAACTCTTTTAATGGAGTAATCCCTACAATGGAACAATCATCCTCAAAACAAAATAGAGATATATAGGAGTACTTCACACCAAGTTAGTCAGAAATACCTTATTGGCCATATGGAAGCCAGCCATTATTTATTGGATAGTCTGTGAAATCTGGAGTAATTTCATATGATTTTAGTCAAATATGATAATAATCCAGGTCCACTTTATAGTCATCAGGATTAGACAGGCATCTCTAAAGAGGAGATCATTCTGTAATGAGTGGAATAGAGTTAATTTTCTTCCCAGTAGCTGGTATAGTCCTGTTCTTTGGATTTAGAGTGAGAAAAATGTTGATAATATACTGACGTTTTAGTTGTTATAAGCAGTGTTTACAAGATCTTTCCAACATCTCACACCACTCCACTGATGAGGAGACTGGGGGAGCACAAGTATTTTGGTGGGGGCACAGCTGGGACAGCTGACATCAACTGACCAAAGGGATATTCTGTACCATATGGCATCATGCTCAGAGTATAACCTATGGGGAAATCTGGATGGGAACTGCTGCTTGGAAAGTGGTTGTGTGACTGTGCATCAGTTGGTGGGTAGCGAGCAATTGCATTTGGGCAACACCTGTTTTGTATATTATATTATTATTATTATTATCATTATTATTCAGTTTCCCTTCATTTTCTGTCCAATTAAAATGCCTTTACCTTGACCCCTAAATTTGACCCTTTCCAATTCTCTCCCTCATCCTACTGCAGAAGGGAGGAAGAGAGTGAGTGGCTCTGAGATGTTTAGCTGCCTGATGGGTTACACCACAACAACTGGAAATTTACCTTTTGGAAACTAGAGACTGGGGAGTTTGTTTGCATCACAAATGTGATCCTACATGCAAATTGTATAGTGGTTTCTTCAGAGGTAAATCCATACCTTTCTGAGAATGCCTCTTCCAATATCAGTGACATATACTTGCTCAGTTGGGGGTGGAGGTGGGAGGCAAATACACACCACTATGGGATAACAATAACAGTAATATTCACACCTAATGATATTTGGAGGATGCAAAATAAAATAAAATGTCATCTCTGTCTGAAGGAGGAAAACAGTATGTGATTCTGGTCTAGTCAAAAAGGTTTCCATGAATGCAGTGGGAGACTAAAATCTTGCATTTTCCTAGTGATTTACAGGAAAAAAAAAAAATATGGTTCATAAAAAACATTGAGGAGTATGATAATTAAAAAAAAAAAAAATTGCAAATCTAGTCTCCTGAAGATTTGGTTGGTTTCTTTTCTATTTATTTAATATCGATAATTTTCATGTTCTGCATTAATATCTATAGTGGTGTTACCATTTTGTGTAGACTGTCCTTTTAGAGAACACTTCTGAGCTGTTATTGTTCTCAGTGAGTAGGGGTAGTGATGCACATGATGAACAAAATGCAGCAGATTCTTATTAACTTTCTTTTCTCCTTTATTGGCAAAGTTGTGCTTAACAGTAAGTAATAAAATATAAAAATTATTTTCATGACTACAGTAATTATAATTCTGAATACACCACATGGCCAGTCCTCTGATAAAAACTTTATTAGTAAAAAAAAAATAAAATCTATTAGAGGTACTCTTTTGATATGTAAACTCTTAGAAGTGATTATTTTAGAAATAATTACCAGTAATTAAGAAAAAAAAAAAAATTATGGCACACAATTTTTTTTTTTTTTCAATTAATCTTCTAGTAAGTTGCTGAATTTTAACTGGTTGGTAAATATTCAAAGAGTTGGTGAATACTAAAAACTTCACATTGCTTAAAATTTAATTAATATCTTTGTCGTGACAAAATATATCACAGCCTTATCCTTTAGGTGAAATGTAGGTCCAAATTAAGTAACTATACCTGTGTAAAACCATCACCCCCTACACTTCAGCCACCAGTAACTGATGTTGTTAGACATACCAGTCTCGTACCAGATTCATACTAGTTAGGCAGCATTAGAATTATATTTTCACTGTTGTCACAATGCAGACTAAAAAAAAATAAACTTCTAAGTCACTTCAGCATTGACTATATTGCAAAAATAATTTCTCCATGTAACAGGTTCATTAGAATGACAGATTTAGGGGGTATAAAGCTGTTGATTTATTGATACAATGAAAGATAGGGAGTGTTCAACTGTTAAAAATGGGGAGAAAGGTATCAAGGACAAATTATTATGTGATCGACTCTTGGAGACCCAAGTGCACTAGCACTTTGAAGGAGTTCCCCTGATTCACTGTGGAAATCAACAATGTTACTATCTCAACGCAGCAATTACTGTAGTACTATTTTATAGCCAAGGAGGAAGAATAGATATTCACTGAAAAATAAATCTTAGCCTAAAATGCCCGTGTAAAATACATTCTTTGAATCCTTAAGCAAGGATTCTTCCTTTTGACTATAAATGTAGCCTAGTGACTTTCTCATCTGTTGGTGTCTACATTGCAAATATTGTGTGTTGAATTCAAAATTAATAGTGGGATTAATTTACCCAAAATCGAGGTAACAGGTGATATTTGAGACATTCAGAGCTGCTCTGTGAGCCTGGAAGACATCACAGAAGACCTGCCATCCTTGAAGATCTTGGTCCCAGTCTGCTTGAGGTCAGGCAGTGTATATTATATACCTAGAGTTAAAACATCTGTATGTCTCTGTGCAGGCAATAAAGCCTCCTCATTTTCATCTTTTCATATTCTATTATTTAAAATTAAATAAAAATAAATAAATTATTTGGGAGACTTTGTAAATAGTTTCACCCTTTCTTGAGTATTGTTAGCACTGAATGGTAAAATTTGACGAGTAAGACTTCAGATAAAACAGTTTAACTTAACAGATATTCTCATGCCAGCAAGTATTGATGTGATTTCTTTAGGCGGTAGAAGCTGTTATATTTTGTCTTTTTTGCCAAATGTGGTCAGAATGTATTCATAAAACAAGCCTCAACTATCTTGCAAGCCTTAAAACTCAGCCAACTATTCACATATTTCTAAGGACAAAATCTTGAGATTACTGAAACTGATATACACATACACAATAAAAAGAACCTTTCTTCTTTCCTGTCTATGTGCTACCTGTGAGAGAGAGCTCTGGAATTATTCTGAGAGGAAACTACCCCAGACTCTGACACCTGATTTCTTATGTCTATATGTTACCTAAGAAAATGTTGAATATTCAGTGTTGCAGATGAAAGTGAGTCTTAAATTAAAGGCGAAATTCTTTAAGGCAGAAATACATAGGTGTGTGTATGATGACAGAATATTTTTAACAGAAATTAAAAGAAAAAGGTAGTTATCTCATTGTAAAGGATGTCTAAATGAAAACTAAAGACTTCAAATTTAAATCTAAACTTCATTTACTATTCTGTTTACTCCTTAGAATTTGGCTTGCACTCAAATACAATTTGGGTTTTAAATATGAGACATGATTTAGGTTCGGAAGTTGGGTCTGCAGGGATGGGTCTGCCCTCTCTCTGCTTGGGACAGTGGGACAGTCGTAGCTGCCAGATCCTGCCCTGCTGCCTCAGGGGAGGCCCCTTCATCCCAGGTCGTAGGGAGACCTGACTCCATGGTGTGCCCTGGCAAAAATGTACATTGACATCTGCCTGGACTTAAGGCAGTATTTCACAGTTCAAATACCTAAATGTCTATCAGTAGAGCATAAAATGTTTATTATTATTATTATTAATTTACATTGGTCCTATAAATGCCATATAAGCTTTATGGAACAGATAAAAAGACATGGTCCATGAAATGGAAAGCTCACCATCTAATTTTAGAGAAGAGAGAGCACGAGTAACCAAAATAACTCATACTGCTGAATTGAGTCATTAGAAAAGGTTTCCAGCAGCAAAAAGAGGTACACTAGTGTGAAGCACAATGCTGACATCAGAGGGAGGAACACAGTATCAGACAGAAATATTTGGCAGAGCTGGCAGGATAAGGTGAAAGGATTAAAAACCAGGGATGCACATGTAGGCTAGGAAAATGACAATATCTCCTTATGAAATCTCCTTATCTCAATATCTCCTTCATCTCCTCATGATGAAAAGGTATACTGGCTAAGGTGCTATGGGATTAAAAAAATAATATATTTTCATGTGGTGGCACTTAAATCAAGCTCTTTCTATGTGAGCGTCATACATAAAAATAGGATTAAGAGGATACTGATTTCATCATTCTGGCTTCATAAGTGTGCAAATTAACTAATGAAACACAGCAATTTTATTTTAACGGAATTACAGTGTAAGAATTCAGACAAATCCATTGGAGGAAATGCAAAAATCTTACACCACTGGGTCTCACTAAGCACCTACATAATGCCAAATTTTTCATATCACATGTTAAATAGTTTTTGGCAGCTCATACGAGGCAGTATTATTAATGAAAAGATTGTTTTAAAAAACTGGCAGACTTGGTGTGACAGTGAAACTAATCATGATGGTGTGATGTGGAAATTATTTCAAGAGTGACAGAATTACATTTGTTCTATTAATTTTAAAAGGCAATAATAGACAAGAAATATTTCTTGAAATAAACTAATCCAGTAACCAACTATATGTGACAACTTCCTGTGAATTTTTCGCTTTATAGACAATCCATTATGAGCAACCTATAAAAATATGACTTGTATTAAACCAGTTGTATCCTTTCTAGTGACTATTCCAAGTTTCCAAACATCTTTCTTTCTGCAGACAGTCCCTTACCATTGTTTAGACTGTCTCTGATTTCTGCATCATGTAAGAAACAAGTTCAGTTCATGCATCAGGATGGAGACCAAAGTTCTAATTCTTTGGAAAATTCTATGGACTTGCTTATATTTATATAATAAGAGTAGCATGTCTATGCTTTATAGGTAGTATTCAGTGCAAGAGGAGCAGATTTTTTGTTTATAGTGTTTACAGCAATGTTGCAAAACAAAGCAAAAACACTACCAAGGACTGCTGAAAGTAGAGATGTTAAATAAAGGAAGGGTCACCCAGTCTGTCACTTTTTCAGCGCACGTTGCCCACTCCTGCTATTTTCTATAGGTTTTTCCAGATAATTGCAGTTTTTCTTTCAGATCATTATTTAGAACATCATTTTCTAGTAAAAGAAATCATGTTCTTCTTGAATCTTTCTCATTATTAAATTTAGCATTTGCATCTTAATAAAGTACTCATTGTAACTTAATAAAATACTTATGAGACTATGCCTTATTATTGTCCAGAATATGATCCAGTCATGGATCATTGTAACAACACCTCTGCTGTGAACTCCAGATTTGCCTTATGTCCCAGACTGGACAGTAGTCTTTTTCAAACTCAGGGCTGCTGTAGATATTGAAATTAGTGTTTTCTTCCTCTTTTTGCTATGGGAATGTATTGCAGTGGAATACCTTCTGAAGTCTTCTTGGGTGGAGGAACCTGAAGCTGATCATCCATGTGTGCTTCAAATGAAACTTTCTGCACTCCAAACTGGTCAGTTCCTCATATGCTGACTGCCACATTTCTCTTACTACATTGCTGCCAGCCTGCCCACAGCTCCAAGGGGGAGCAGAGCAGCTCCTTCTGGCACTGATGAAACAACTTTCAGCATCTGCTTGCTCCTGTACAGCCCAGCAAACTGGAGCCACAACCCTTACTTACCAAGTCCTGTGACACCAAGCTATGCAGAAGACTTTGATTTGTATTTGATGAGTCAAGATGATATAGGTTTTACACATATTTTATCGTATGTGTGAGGAAACTGTATTGTGGTTTTGAATGTCTCTCATGGTTTCTGTGTTCCTGATGGTATGTAGTCTTCTCCAGATGACTTGAATCCAGCACAGTTGTCATATGCAGTCCTGATGACCTACAGTGACCTACTCCTAGTGATTTCTGGAAGAAGATATGAAGTCCTTTAAAGGCTATAAAGGGATATTTGAGTGGATGTCCTTTTGGTCACCTGATTTTTACTAGAATGATGAAAACATAATGCTGATTTTACAAATGAAGACCACAGTACATGCTTGTAGGTAGAGGCTTGTCCTTCTCTAATATTATAATATTTCATATACAGTACTTACCTGATTCGTGCTGTCCTAAACATGGTGTGTTGGGGTTTCTTGCCCAGGTGCTGGCAGAGGGGACTGCTGGGGTGGTCTCTGTGTGGAGAGGCTAGTGGCTGTCCCATGATGCTTATAGGTGGCAGTCAACTCCAGTGGACCCACAATAAGGCACAGCTGCGACCAGCAGTGACATTGGTGGTTCCTCTGTGATCATTTAGAAAACATCAATTAATATCAATATTAATACCTAAATATCAATTAGATTTGTACCAATGTACTGTAGGTTAATAATATGTTATTCTACCAATCATTGTGTCATGGCAACAATGAAAGAAAGTTTAATTAAGTATTAGGCAAACTCTACCTTCTAAGTACTTCCTTGCAAAGAGGAGATTACTTCTGCACAGTTCTTTTGCATTTCAGCCGAAGCCCAGGTATCTATAAAAAAAAGTTTTCTTTCCATAGTGTGAACACTTACTTGTTTTCCTCTAAAAAGATGGAAGGGGGAAGAAAAACAAGTATTAACAGAAGGAGACCTGAGGGGGTTGCCCAGCAAGCCCTGGGTAGCAGATACTGAAAGGGTTTCCTCCCTTCGATAAGACAGGAGCCTGCCAGGAGAAGATACATTGAAGACCAGGACTGTTTCCAGCTATCTGTGTATATTAGCCCTGTCTTCCTTTGCAAGATATGAAAGGACTTTTACAAGATGTTGCAAGACATCCAGAAACCCTTTGTTCACCCAGGTGGTCCTGGTGTGGAGAAATGCTTACCCGTATGATGAAATATAGTGACTGGATTTCCTAAGCCCTAGTTAACATAGTCTGTCCCCCTCATTAACATGTCCTACCTCCTCATTAACATACCCTGTTCCTCGGTTCTATATATTGTAACGTGAGTGATCAATAAATGTCTCAGTTTCTGCCCCCAAACTGGGAACGTTTAGATTATTGACCGACCAACAGATCCTGAGTTCTGAAACAGACATAATTTTACAGTCATGTTCTAGATCTTAGAAAGACAATGAGTTACAGTGGTATTGCTGACAAACAGATTAGTCCTGCCACTATTGGCATAATAACTAGATGTCTCTTTCCTTAAATATCTTTGTAGCTTATAGTGTATTCTAAGAAGCTTTAGTTTTCCACTTAGTGTTTCCAAGAAAAACTAAAGTGAACATATTATGTACCTAAATATTTCCCATTATAGAGGCTAATACTGCTTATTTATGAATACTTCCATTGATTTATGGCATCATATAATGCAAGGACCTTATATTCTCTTGATAGATAATGAAAATTAGAAGTTAAAGCATATCTTGAAAATGTGCATAAGCTTAATAAGCAGAGGCTCAACATTTTCTCAATTGCTACCTGAAGAAGAAAGGATGAGATTATATATATATTTTATATATATATATATAATATATATAAGATTCAGTAATACATTTGACAGCTCTTACTTTTTTAAGAATAAGTATTTTGTTTGTGGCCTTGAACTTTAATTTCTGTGGAGACAGAAGTTAACTTCCTTCTAAACTGAATAACTTCCTTCTAAACTTACAAAACTATTCTAGGAAATGGAACCACTCTGCATACTACCTACCTAAATGTAGGGCCTCAAAGGTTGCATGGTGCCGCTGTTATATTCTGAGAGATTTTAATATGGGGCAGCTAAATTCTGATTAGTTTTGGCTCCTCAGTGGTCTTAACAGAGATTGCAGAAATGCAATTTCAGGTGAAAAAAAATGCATGGTGAGATGTATCAAGGTTCATATGTGAAATACAAATCCACATTATATATATCACAGAATGATGGGGAAAAAAAACAAAACAAAACAAAACAAAACAAAACAAAACAAAACAATCTGAGCTGAAACTACCACTATCCAAGAGTAGCTGAAGATCTAATAACACCTCCCTACAGGAGAACACCCTGTAGAAGGTCACATGCAGAGTCCTCATTTTCATCTTTCAGCATACCAATAGCATTGTTAGTTCATTGAGAACCAGCTATGGTCTAAGAATGTAAAAGCATGAGACATGATTGTAAATCAAGGCATTAAGATCATTAGCTTAAAAGATAACTCTGTCAAATCTCATTTCACATAATACAGAACCACTGAAACACTTAAGTTGGAAAAGACCTTCAAGATCATTGAGTCCAATCTTTGACCAATCACCACTTGTCAACTGATCATGGCACTGTGTCATATCCAGTGGTTTCTTGAACACCTCTGGGGATGGTGACTACCATCTCCCTGGGCAACCTGTTCCAGTGCTTAATAACCCTATTCATGAAGAAATTCTTCCTAATACCTAATTTAAACCTCCTCTAGGACAGCTTAAAGCCATTTCCTCTTGTGTATTGCTTGTTATTTGGGAGAAGAGACCAACGCCCACCTCACTACAACCCCTTTTCCAGTAGTTATAGAGAGTGATAAGGTCACCCCCGAGCCTCCTTTTCTCAAATCTAAACAATGCCACTTCCCTCAGCTGCTCCTCATAGGAACTTACTGTCAGAACCCATCACCGGGTAGCGTGACATTCATTGTAAATTCTTGTCAGGCTGAACAAATACACTGAATCACGTCAGGGAACTCTTGTGCTGTTATTATGCAGTCACCTTAACTCTCACAACAAGCCCACTATTTAGCTTCAAAAGGTATTGACTAATAAGCCCCTAAAGTCTACAATACACTTTGTCAAAAGTGGAGGCTAATGAGCCCTTAGGTTTTGTACAGTACACTTCAATATGTTCTTAACTCCCACAACACTGCTTCTCAAAGATCCTGGCTCACAACCCACAACACACCACCAAAGATGGTGGCTACAAAGCCACAATTTCATTATGGAGTAAGGGGTAGAATGTAGTAGCTGCGCTTTGCCCAGTAAAAGCAAAGGGGGAGAGAAATAAAGATGGAAATGGAAGAGAGAGAACAAAGAGTATAATCAGCCATTACATCCTATGTTGGTGCTGCTGTGTGCATGGTCTGGAACTGGGGCTGCAAGACAAAGAAAGTGAAAAAGAAAGAGAGAAAAAAGAGAGAGAAGGGGTCTGATCTACCTCTTTTATAGTTAACCTGGTACACACCTCTTGTTACCAAAAAGTTCCATTTTCTTAAAAAAGGAGCCTACGCAGCAGTAGAGGAAAATACTAGGACTTAACAAGAGAGAAGATTTAATCCATGAAATAGACAGCAGCTAACAAGCAAACTCTAAGTGTTGTCTATTTTTTAGAAAAGCAAATTAAAGTTTTGGACTCTCAGACCTGGGAGAGGTAGAGGATAATGATTGATAATGAGCACAAAAGAAAGCAGAATTTATGGGCAATGAGGACATCTGGCAGGACTCACAAGAAAGAAACTAATAAAAAACAACAGAGTAATTGTACTGAAATCAGCTCCAACTGTGGAAAAGATAGTTCTGGTATGGGGATCTGTGACCACCAAGCCACAAATCAGTGACTCCAACCCAAGAAACCCTCCAATTCAAAGGAAAAGAGAAACTGAGCATGTGGACTAATTAGCAGGAGAAACAATAGAATAATTAACCAATAGAAGTTAGACTACTAATTAATAAGAGAAATATGAAACTTGTAGCAAATAAACACTAAACTCTCTGTTAGAATATATAGTCAAAAGATTTGATAACTGACTTACATGTTATGCAGAGCTATCCCCTTGTACCTTACACGTTGAATAATCTCAAATTTCTAACCTGATAGACTGGTTAGAGTGTTTATTTCCTGGCTTTTGGTGACACTTATGCAAAAGAGGTTTCTCGTGCTTGTTGGTCATACATGCACAGCCACCCCTTTCAGCTTTCCTCCAGAAAGTGAGGGGTGGGGCAGGAACACACACACACCTGAGCATGTGTCTCAAGGCAGAGCAGGAAGCTGGCTCAGAAAAATGCTGCCCCACCTCCTTGGGATCCTCACCTCCACAGAATCACAGAATCAGCTAGGTTGGAAAAGACCTCTGAGATCACTGAGTCATATATATAACACATGTGTTTGATAAAATAAGTGGATTGCTTTCTTGTATTTGTATCAGAAAGGATGTTTCCACAACCCAAATACTTAATGCTGCAGTTCTCTGCATCTACAACACTATCAAAAATCTTGACAAATACAGGCATCAGAACCAGACTGTTCCAGTGTATTCTTACACAGACATTATTTTCCCTGTAATAATTCCTAGCTACTTAAAGAAGAAGATGTGGAAAGATTTCTTAGACTGTCTATTTTTCCTGAGTTGGACGTCAGTAGTAGAAATGATAAATTATCCTGTTTGCTTACAGGGTACCAGGAAGCTTCTGTCTGCTACTTTTCGAATTATTTTAAGGTTGCTTATGTCCTGGTTATTTCTGAAAGAAAAATAGGCTTGTCTTTGCACAGTAACTTTATAGAAAGAACAACTTATCCCTTGGAATTTCACTTCGAACTGAAATAAGTTAAAAAGAAAGTAGATTTCAGTTCAGTTTTTGTCATGAGGGAGGTTTTTAGGATGTTAAAATCATATTCATTGTATTTCTTTTACAATGCGTAACTACAGTTGCATAATTGTACATTCAATTCTGGTTTATTTTTCTCTATTCCTTATTCTATACTCTAAATGCCCTTCATCTAAATGTAAGCTTCAGAAGAATCTTATTAAAAACGTTATCAAAATATAATACACATTTCAAAAAAGAGATGGAATACATATCTCAAGGAATAGTATTCATCAGAAAGTTTAAAAATTAAGGACACTGTTTCTAATATTTTTCAAACATATGAAACAAAAGTCTTAATAACAAATGTATGCATATGAAGCCTTTCCTTTTAAAAATGCACTCAAATTTTGAATATTTGCAATAAATATGACATGATAGACAACTTTTCCCTTTCTAAAGTTAAATCCTTTTATTTCATTTCAATATTTTGCACCGAAGAGCAAAATCAAATATTGACAAAAAAAGTACAAAATCAGTTTAAATGAGGACGAAAAAAAAAAAAAAGAGCACCAAATATGATAAATAATTAATGTAATGGAGTTTCTTACACTACTTCTTCAGTAGTTTTGCCAATACTACACATGTATTTTAAAGTTAACTGAAAGTGGCATAGGCAAGGCTCATTCAGAGTAAAATATAACATAAATTATTAGATTTACCTTTAGTCTTCCATAGCTACACCTAAAGGTGTTATTGTCTGATTGACTAGCCATTTAATGGTGGTTTGTGATAAGTAACCTCAATGCAAACTGATCTATCACAGCAAATGTGGTGTGGTACTCCCCTCCTAAACCTCATCATCAAACTGCCTATAGGCACCTGATAATGGAAAGTAACTGTACAACAGGGTACAAAAAGACAGTGTGGAAAATATTTAATTATTTCTGCAGTGTTTTTCACCTTGAAAGACCAGAAATGGAAAGCAGAGGATGGTTTATACAACAGAAAGAATTAACACCAAGTGAATTGCTATGATGTTTCTCTTACTTATTATTTCTTTTTAATGAAGATGAGTATGTGATTTGGCTACATGCTAGATGTATGAGGTAAGAAAGAAATATGATGCAATAAAGGCCAAGGAGAACAGGAAGAAGAAAGATGTGTAACTTCAGAAGGATCAGGCTGATGTGAAGATACTGTATTAGGGATGGTGATCAGGGACTATATTCATTTCATTCATAAAATTGTAAAGCCATTGCCTTTGGTCAAAACTAAAACAAACAAAAAAAGTATTTGCAATATTTATTTTTTTTTTAAATAAAGGAGAATGAATTAAAACAAAGCAAAAACCAAAACATTGAAAAAAAAAAAAAAAGTCCAAATAACTCTGTGGCTGTTCTAATTTGAACGGGTGAATATATCATCCTCTAATTTAATGTGGAATTTTAAGGAGGACAAAAAACAAAGGGAAAGAATGGGAAAGAGAGAGGAATATAAAAACACAGGCTTATGATTCTGGTCTAGCTTTTAAGACCTATTTAATTGCTGATATTGTCTAATCCTGAATTTAGTATATTTACAAGATAAGGGACTTGATTTAAGGAAAGGTAAATGTAAAAGGTAAATGTGCAGTTGCTATAACTCCATGCAGAAATACTGAAAAACCATTGGTAATTCCAGTACAAAAGAAGAACCAGAATTATTGTCTCTTTCTGTAATACGTTTTAAGTTTCAATAGGAGGATCATATAAATGTATGAGCTACAGGCTGTTTTACTGTTTTGAAATATAACTCTGATTATAAATAATGGAAAATCTCATAGCAGTAGCTTGCAACATTCTTCAAAAATGGATGTAAAGGTATCAAGTGCCACTGCACCTTGCTAATAAGTCATTCAGACTCTAAGGGTAAGTGTAGGTACAGAATTCAAGCTCTTTGCCTGAATATTAAATACTTGTTAAACAGACATTTACAGACAAAGGAAATTCACTATGTGTTTCTGAATTACCAAGCATGATATTAATATTCAATTGGTGAGCTGCTGTGTAGAAAGAAAGACCTGCTAGAGGCTTAAAATGCTAAGTGCACATCTCAATCTATTGTAACTGCATACTAAAAAAATTGTTCTGTCATACATTAGAAAGAAAAGTTCAACAGCGGTTATAATGTAGGAAAAGTCCAAATGTAAGGTACTTGGTTTGACTTATTAGAATTAATTGAAGTCATAAGCACACTAAAGGAGGAGAAAAAATTCTTTGACTACATGAATCTGTAGTACTTTTCTTAAAATTATATCTATGCTAGGCTTTTGTATTAATCAGTACTTGAAAGAAATTCTGTTATGTTTGAGTGAACTGTTCTGGTGAAATTAAAAGCTGATTCAAACCTTTTACCATTACTTGCATTTTTTGAACTATACTTGGTAAGATAGAAATATGTTTGCTACAGATTTCTTCTTACTCTAGCTAGGTAAAAGAAAGAAAATTAGTCTCCCTACTATACTGAGCCCATACAAGTGAATTCAGTTAGATCATGGGATCTCAAAATATGCTTAGGGCAACAACCTGAGCTGAATTCAGGCATAGACCATGAAAGTAATTATATATCTTATGTTGGCAGCCAGTCTGTGGATGGGGCCAACGTAAAAGGTATACGACAACCAACACCAGGAGATCTGCACTGATACAATGTGAATAGGACCTAATTCTCTATCCCCTTAAAGAAAGGGGGTATCTGCCAGAAGCACTGCATTCTACTGTTCCCTGCTTTGTTCTCACAGAGGAGGAATTATGAAGGATGCTTTGTCTATATAAAGCAGTATCTGGAAGCTAATACATTGCAGCCTCTGTCACTGACTATTATAGCAAAGAGCATCTCTACATTGCAGACTCCAAAGAAATTTCCTGGAGTCTACAGTGATTCTTGGTCCATGGCTGAAGTTAGCTCAGACAGTTGCATCTTCGGTGGTTGGATGCTGTGGCTCTGTGACTCCTGGTCATCAAATATGTGTGGAGGATTAGGACATCATGCACATAATCTGGCTCTCTTCTGAGATTCCAAAATGGCTCGAGACATTTTGGGCCTCCTTTTCTCAACCCATATGCAATAAGGTAATGGGCTATTATGTGATCCTAGCAGCTGCAATGGCCAGTGCTTCCAAGCAGCAAGAAAAATTGAATGTGAGCATTTGTATTGAGCTTGCTGTTGTGTCATAAGACACGCCCAAAGCAGACAAGCCAAATTGGTCACATACACTGGCAGTCATTGCTGCATAAACAATGCCACAGGAGAAATCTTTCAGATAGCAATAGGTAAGGAGAGCAGTTCATACATATAAATAACTGAAGTTCTTCTACTTAAAGGAAGGAACAGGTTGGGACATGGTAAGTCACTTTGTCCTGCAAAAATTTAAAACTGAAGACATTAGCAAGCAGTGCTTGATGATCACTTTGTTTCTGAGGACTTGATTACCCAAATACACATAAGCAAGTATGTCCCCTGGGGTGCCAATGGGGCATAACTATGTACGGGGAGGCCGTGCAAGGCTTCATGCAAGTCATATGCAAATGATAAGCAAAGTCTGACTGATCTACTTTATAATTAACATTATCCTTCCAGGTTGCCATCATATGAGGGTTTAGTACTATAGCAGTGTTAATGACAATATTATTACCATCAATGCCAGTCTAATTGATTAGAAGTTTACAGCACACATCAGTGCATTGCGTAATTTTAATCAAATATTAAGGAAGGTTTTAAAAAAATTATTTTCTTCCAAGCAAAAGGAGTGGAAAAGCCTGAACAAAACCAGCATTTTATTTCTTCTGACGTAGCCTGTCTCTTTCTCTGTAGTCCTATTTAAAAAGAAGCATATAGCTGTATTGCCTCAGGAAGCACTAAGAAAAGATATATTCTATCACATAGGCATGATTTCCTCCCTGTTCTCTCATTACTCCCAGAGGCTGGCAATTTGCTACTAGCTCTGAACAATGTCAAATGCTGTCTCAGCAGCACTGAACACCATATGGGACTTGTAGGGAAGGAGAGAGGGAAAATCATGGTTCCACTTTTCTTTTGTCCAGTTTACTTACAGATGTAGAGACTAAGCAACTTCTAACTCTGCCCTTGCTTTGCCCAGATTAATTGTTGCAGCAAAGAGGCTGGGAAGACAGTTTGAAATTTTATGTCTCAACATAAATAAGGATAATAGTCTGAGACCCAGAAGTATTATCAATTTGTAGATACTGAATTAATAATTCTGTACACGTGACATAAAGCAAATCCCACAGAATCCTTGTACCTTAATTCATATTACCTCTATCTTTACTGGAATTTCTCTAGTTGTACTCACAGCCAATTGTTTGGGGCGTATGACTGCTCTTTTCCTTCCTCTTCCCCTGCCCCTTCTCCTTCCTCTTCCCTTTTCTCTTTCCCTTCCTTTTTCCCTTCTCCTTCCCTTTCCCCTTCCTTTTCTCCTTTCTTTCTCTTGGTTTGTTTGTTTTAATTTTTTATTTTTTTTTTTCTCCTATGGTAGATGTGTGGCTTGGTCACTTTTTGAGGTAGCATTTCAAAGAACTATTACGTATGCTATAAAACTATATTTTAAACTTCATGGATAAATTTTACAGTTAAGTATTTTTATAATGATAGACCAGAAAAAAAGACCAAGAATATCAATTAAAGTAAACTTAAATACATCAAGCTTGTTATGAGGTTTATTGAATTTCTTTAGGAAAAAAAAGGTGTTAAATAGGTTCATATCTGTAGCACTGGCTTAACAATAAAACTGGGAGGAGTGGCTGATTCCCCAGACTGCTGTGCTGCCATTCAAAAGGATCTCAACAGGCTGGAGAGATGGGCAGAGTGTAACATTTTAAAGTTCAACAAAGGCAAGTGCAGGGTCCTGCACCAGAAAACAATAAACCCATGCACCAGCACAAGCTGGGAAATGACCTTCTTATGACCATCTCTACAAGAAAGGACCTTGGGGTCCTGGTGGACAACAAGCTGCCAATGAGCCAGCCGTGCCTTTGTGGTCAAGAAGGCCAATGGTATCCTGGGGAGCATTAGGACGAGCATTGCCAGCAGGTCGAGGGATGTGATTCTGCAACTCTACTCAGCCCTGGTTCTATATGAGGAGCAGCTGAGGTTGTTTGGTTTGTTCAGCCTGGAAAGAGGAGGCTGAGGGGAGAGCTCATTGCAGACTACAACTTCCTCGTGAAGAGAATTGTAGGGGCAGCCACTGGTCTTTTCTCTCTCGTGGCAAATAACAGAACCCAAGGAAATGGTTTGAAGCCATAGGAGAAGAGATTTAGATTAGGTATTCAGAAAAGGTTCTTCACCCAGAATATGGTTGGGCACTGGAACAGGCTCCCCAGGGAAGTGGTTACAGGACCAAGCCTCACAGAGTCCAAGAAGCACTGGGCCAATTCTTCCAAGCACATGGTGCGACACTTGATGTGGTCCTGTGGAGGGCAAGGAGCTGGACTTCGATAATCCTTGTGGTTCCCTTCCAACTCAGGATATTCTATGATTCTCGAATAAAATAAATTGAAGAACAAATCACATGCCAAGGCTCGGACTCGGCCTGTGCAAAGCAATAGGTCTGTCTAATGCCTTTTAAAAATCTGAGTAGTGAGTGTAAAGTGGAGACTGAAAGTCAAGATTAACTTTATTCAATGAATCTACCAAAAATAAATACACCAGTAAATAGTCAACAGTTCTGTTTAGAATACAATTCATTTTTCTACACATATATTGACACCACTGTACTGACACAGCAAGAAGGATAGTGTTTTGATGTTGATCACTAAACTGGCAGATATAAAGCTGAATACACAAGAGGATCAGACCATAGTGGAAGCTTTGCCATTTATTTTTTTTCCAATTGGCCTAGTTAATCCGCTTTCTTCTTAAATATGCTACGTAAGAACAGTTCCAAATAGTTACCACACTAAGTGTTTCAGAAAGCATGACACATTTTAAGCCCAATCTTCCTTTTTAGCGAAGTGTATAAAATCATTAGACTGTTCTAAGGAGAGCATATAAGAACAGAGCTGTGCTCTGGACCTTAGAAATATGTCAGTGGAACAGTGCTGTCAATTTTCAGTCCAGGTTTTAGTGACAAGTGATTAAACCATGACAAAATATCCTTCTTCAAAAACAGCACTGCATGGAAGCATATTATTTTTTTATGATTAATGCAGTGAAGTGTGTGCTGTAAGATGCCCAATTCAGTTGTGTGCATTCAGAGAACTATTATTACTGTAATATATTAAAAGGTTTAAACTGCAAGTGAGAAATGGCTGTGAGTTACAGAGGAAAGGAGCTCTTAGAAGTCTTTCATACAAACAGGAGAACTAAATGCTGCTTCTGAAAGATGTTCCTTTGAGCCATACTAAACATAAGTCTATACATCAGGGTATATTGCACAGAACTTTCACAGACAAGCAGCTGTGGCAGCAGACTTCAGAGGAATTCAGTTTCCTTTCTCACTGTAGCTGTAATGCCAAAGAGTTTTCAGTTTAACAAATTTTCAGGTGCTACAAAATAATCAGGTGGGATTTTTTTTTTCCACCTGATGTTCCTATATAATCATTAGTATAGGCAAACTCAAGAGCTTCAATACAGAATTCTTTTAAAAAAAGAAATTACAAATATTAATGATGTCTTTTAAATTCTCTGATATGAGTCAGAGTACTTCAGTCCCACTTCTGTAGTTGTAGGAAAAAAAACATAAAATGTAACTTCATACTGACAGCCAGACAACAGACTCTGAACAGGTTAGTCTTACAAAACTTCCATAATATTGCTGAGCTTCATGGTAGATAGGTCTCAAAACATTCTTTTCCTAAAGGCTCAATTTTCTCCAAAGCCTAACTTTTCTATAAGCAATTTCAGAAAGACCTGAAAAATGAAAAATCTTAATTTTATTATTTTTTCTGTGCTCTCATATGACCTCTGTAGTTTATGTTATGCTTAAACAACACTTAATCTGAATCTGACTGGGATGGAGCTAATTTTTTTCATAGCAGCCCGTATGGTGCAGTGTTTTGGATTTGTGACTAAACCCATGTTGATAAGACACCTATTTTTCACCATTGCTGAACACTTTAATGTCAAGGTTTTCTCTGTTTCTCACTCTGCCTCTATACCAAGCAAATAGACCAGGAGTGGGCAAGAAGCTGGGAGGGGACACAGCAGGGATATCTGACCCAAAATGGCCAAAGGGATATTTCAGGCCATGTGGATGACCAGCAATAAATAAAATTGGGAGTAGGGATCATTCATTACAGTTGCTCAGAGCTGGCTGCACATCACTCTGTTAATAGGAGACAAGTTATTGCCTTTGCATCCCTTCTTGTGTGTTTCAGTTTGGTTTTTTTTTTTTTTTTTTTTTTTTTTTTTTGTTGTTTGTTT
>JAWWEE010000074.1:135251138-135274954 GCA_035221455.1 Xenops minutus | reverse complement strand
TTTTGTTTGGGGGCTTTTTGGGGGGAGGGGGCAGGGGGGGGAGGGAAAGGGGGTGTCTGTCTTTCCTTCACTTACTAAACTGTCTGTATCTCCACCCATGAGTTTTCTCATTTTCAGTCTTCCTACTTACTCCTGAGTCCAACAGTGGGTGGAAGGGAGTCGGTGGCTGCAGGTGTGCATAGCTGCTGTACAGTCAGCCCACTATAGCTCTTTAAATGTCTGTCAGGGTTGCAGGCAGGTTAGTGGATTGCTGACCTGGCCATGGGCTGAAGTTAACTGAACAGGATGGGAGAAACTACAGGATAGGACATAAGAAATGGTTGGACATGACAAACAGCAGTCTGAGAAGCTGTGGGATGTAAAAGACAGTTCTGCAAAGCAGAGATTCAGCTCCCAACTATGTAAAGACATAAAGAGGAAAGGGCTCACAAATCACTACAAGGAGCACTGAGTCCCGTTGGGAGTGTGTTTGCCCAAGACCAACACTGCCAGGATAACTGTGCCACTAATACTGTGCACCACTCTCACCCATGTAGTGATAACAGAAATACCAAACTGGGTATGGATGTAGTGATGCTGGGACTGAAGGAGAAAAAATAATTAAGGGCAGGTTCTTTATATGAGGGTTCAAGGGTGGTAAAAAAGGGGTTGAGAACCAGAAAAAGTGATAACCATATATGTAAATCATGTCAATGGTGTTGTCCAGGAATACTGGTCAGACAGTCCTGTTTGATGCCACAGGCTATGGCTGATTAAACCCCTAAGGATATAATGTGACCACTACAATGGAAGAAGGCTCAGTGGAGATGGGCAAGGGTGATGTTCCCATGAAGTTCAGAGAATAAAGCAAAGAAGATAATTTTATCTCAAAGTAAAGAGGAAGGGAGGATGGACTTTGTTTTAGTAAACAGCTATCAATAGGTGAGTGTTTCAGCTAGTGATGTGAATGAATTCATTAAATGAATGTGAAGTGTGGTAATCCCTCACCCGTTTTATGGAGAAAACTCCAGGAGTCTTGACAGCAAAATCAAGACAACTATGTTACGATCAGAACAGGTTTGTTGTTCTGTTCTAGGTTTTGCTGCTCAGGTCAGGGCTGCTCACCAGGGACCTCCAAACAACCCCATTCAGATGTTTTATTTCATCTTATTGTCAGGTTTTTCCCCGTTTTCCCCTCCTGGATAAATGATTCTCTTTTTTTACTTTTCCCCCCACTTGCTTCAGTTTTACTGATTTTACATATTTGCTTTTTTTAATTTTGGCCTTAGCCATCAGCCCCTGGATGAACCAGCCCTATGTTTCTTTTCTTCCTTTTTTTTTTTTTTGTCTTTTTTTGTCAATTTTTTTGGCTTTTTTGCTTAGATTCAACTCCTGATACTACTACAACTTCTGTAATTTCTGCTTTTTTTGTCTTAGTGAGTGAGGTCCAGGTCAGGTGGGGCCAGCTCCTTTTCCCCTTATGTTTTCTGCAGGATCCAGAAATTTCTCATCTTGAAGCCCTGTTAGTCTGGCTGTGGGTCAGGGCTAGCTCTCTGCACCCATACTTTAAGAAAGACCAAAGATGCTTTCAAGATTTAAGAAGGAGGATTGCAAATAAAACTAGAACAATTAGTGCTTTCTAAATAAAGAAAATACATTACAACTTGGTAGGACAAAATAGAAGTAAATTATTCTCCCAGAGCCCATTTTGCCCTTTCAGGTTTCCAGATTTATCAGTAAAGTTGTCTGCCTGCTTCACATCACTGTTTGCAAACACAAATTTAGCATAATTGAGATTATCACAGTCTATTGCACATACTTACTGTTTTTCTACTCTTGTTATGACCACTGTCAAAGGAAATACATGAATGTGCCCAACATATTTGGTTTTTCATTTACTCCTTAGTGATGACCACCTTAAATGATGATTTCCTGTGTTTCAGCCTTTGCCTGTAAAATGCCACATATCCAGGGGATATATTTATCCGCATAAATAGAAACAATAGGAAAAAAAAATCTTTAGATATTAGTTCTACCTCAGTTTAGATAAACATAATTCTACAATCTTTTCTTGGTGTCTACTGGACACTGTTAAGAATGCTTATTACAATCATCAAACAAACATGAATACTACAGAAATTCTATTTTTTTATGTTTCATATGCAACTATTGCATTTCTGGTGAAAGACATTAAAGTAAATTCTGCCCTCGCTTATTTAAAAGTGAAGTAATTTTGGAAATTTTTGGTAGGACATCTGCAAATCATCTTCACATATGATCATAATAAAGTTCAGAGTATACAGTATTTGAATAGTACACGCAATATTTAAATCTCATAAAAGTCCACTACACATTTTTTTCCAAGATATTATTATACTTAATAAGGTTCTCATCTCTAGACATGGAAATTAGCTGTTAGACACTGCATAATTGGTTATGGTATCTGAAAATAAGATTCACGTATCACAACTTGTTGATTCAGTAAATATAGAGACACTAAAGATACAGTTTTTGTGGCTTAGGGCTTATAACAGCTCCTCGCTAAGCACAAAGGAAATAACACATAATACCAAAAAACTCACTTGCATACAAATCAACATGGTTTTGTATAGCACAGAATATGAACAATATCATTAATCTCCATTCAAAGTATTGCAGCCTACAAAACAGGGAGTATAACTGATGGCACGTCTTTCTGTTTCAATAGCTGAAGATTTTCTACTTTATGCAAAACAGTGATGTTTACAATGGGAACTCATCTCTAACAAGCTAAATTTTCACAGTTTCTTTCTTTCTCCTTCTAGCCAAGTTATGGGGTTTTCTTTGTTTTGTTTTGGGTTGTGTTATTTGGGGCATTGTTGGATTGATATTGTTTGTTTGCTTCATTCCAGTTAAAGCATATGATTTTTAAGAAGAAACTTTTAATAAATCCTCCTTAGGCCTCCTGAAACACCATAGCCTAGTAGATGGAGAATTCTCTGGGAATGGGAAGACAACAATTAAACCTACAGCCCCTACATTTTTGTGTGACTGCTGTTGGGTGAAGAATTTTAATATGGAAAAGAACAGTGCGTTTTTAAGTGTGCTTTGCATGAGGCTGGCAGGCACACTCAGACAGCTTTTCCCACAGATCTAGTACATTCCCAGAGTCTTCTATGTCTAGCTCCTTAACAGCAATTTTTATTCTGACTAAATCATCTATTAAACAGGAAATACTTTGAGATTCTGTCACACTGGTGTGAAAAGGAGTATAAGGTATTAAAGAAAAAGCACTGAAAGTTTTATACTGTGCACGTTTAAATTAAAAATTTTATTTGCATTTGTAGCAGTTAGTAATTAAACCTTCAGATCAGAATTCCATTAATCATTAATATCTATAAGAATTCCATTGTTCACTATAATATAGTAACTGTAAATAACAATGCATCCTTAGACTTCCTCTGAAAAGTGCTCAACTTTAGCAATGACAAGAATGTCATCTGTCATTCACAGCAAGAGACATCATATCTGTTGAGAGTTTGAGTGAGGTTGGAAGGTGAAATATTGTTTATTGAGTTTATTTTTTTACTATTTATGTTCTGTCTTATTTAAGTCTCTTTTTTTGTTTTCTTCAAATACATTTGTAAGGTCGATGTAGCAATTAGCCAGATATGACAGAGGCTAATTACTCTGATTTAATCCTGAGAGACTGCAGGACTTTGTAGTGAAAAACAGAGCCAAATATGAATGAGAAAAAAGATTGCTGAAAAGTAAGCTTTCATGAGTTAAGAGTCAGTTTCAAATAATTGCTGGAAAATAGTCCTGAAATAGAATAGTAGGATGGAGAAAGGAAAAACAAACAAACAAACAAACAAACAAACAAAAAACAACAAAACTGAGAAGTAACTGAAACTCCAGGGAGAGCAACGTAGGTTTCATTTTTTGAGAAGGCTGCTTGTGAGGGTTATTATCAATCTCTTGTTGAGGACAAATATGTGAGGAATTGCAGCTATAAGAAAAAACTGTGCTATTGCTCTAACAATGAAGTGATAGTGATGCTAGTCAGTAATATGTTTTTCCTAAAGAAACATCTACAGCTGAGAGTTTGTGTAAAGCATAAATAGCAACTTCTCTCTATAGCCACTGAAATTATAAAGATAAGTAAGAGAACATATTAGTAAGTTGAGCAAATTTTATGCAGGTTTTGTTTAAAGATGTTAAAGAGATTATTAAAATATAACTCAAAAAGTCTTATTAATAAAAATAAATATTTAGCCAAAATCTTAGTGGAGCTAGATGGAATTTCATATTTTCTGCATCACAAATTGGAAACAAAATGTGAGAAATGTCAGTGTTCTCTTTTGAAAAAAAAATAACTACTATATATTACATTTTGTCTTGTCAAAACACTTTTCTTTGGTAAGATAAAAAATGTTGTATATCTAAGATGAAGTTTCACTTCAGTAGTATCATTTAGAATGTAATATGCAATAGTCTAAATGATGATACCGATATTATTGAGTCACAGAATCATAGATGTTTAAAGATGTTAAACAGCACCCATCCCAACACTGATACCTGATGAACACCAGTCATCATTGCCCTCCACTTGGACATCAAGCCAATGACTGTAATTCTTTGAGTGAGACCATCCATCTTATTCCTTATCCATGGAGTGGTCCCTCTGTCAAATCCATGTCTCTCCAGTTTAGAGTCAAGGATGCAGTCCAAGACAGTGCCAAATGCTTTGCCCAAGTCCAAGCAGATCACATCAGTTTTCTCTCCCTATCCACCAACACTGTAATTCTGTCACAGAAGCGTCCAGTTTTGTCAGGCCCACTTTGCCCTTAGGGAGATCATGCTGAATATTACCAATCACCTCCTTATTTTCCATGTGCCTTAGTGTACTTTCCAGGAGGATCTGCTCCATGACCTTGCCAGGCACAGAGATGAGACTGACTAGCCTGTAGTTCCCTGAACCTTACTTTTTAAAAATAGTGGTTATTTTTGCTGTAGTTTCAATTCCCCTTTTCCAATATGAAGTGCTTTGACAGTATTGAGGCTTTATGTTACAAAAATTCTGCCTATTTGTTTTGCAGTTTGAAGGTGTGGGAGAGAATCTGTCAGAGTGCAATATAATAATGAGAAAATAACTGTCCTTAAAAAAGGTATCATCTAACAAATATTTTATCAAAATTAATAAACTGTGACATAGCAATTTTTATTAAAGTTATCAAAACAGAAGTGCAGGTATTTAGCATTATCAAGTGTTGATATTAATAGCTGGAAGTGACCTTTCGGCCATTTATTAAACATTCTGTTATAATTGAAGAGAGGGAAATTAGGCAAATTTGGGAAAGAAAATGTATATTTGTACAGTAGTGAATGTCATCATTCAAATATGAGCTCTTTCTCATCTCGATCTACACAGTAAAATTTATTAATGAGGCTTTACAGTAAGGAGCAAAAAAAAAAATAAAAAATTGTAACTGTGCTGTTTCAATAATTCTGTTATCCAAATCATTGCAGATGAACTATGGATCACCACTTTATTTTATTTTATTTTTTTTTTCATTTAACTATGACAAACGTTCCAGGTGAGGAGAATGGCCAGTGCAACAGAGAGAGAAAGGAAGTATTGTTTTCTTTAGTCACATCTGACAGGTCAAACTAAACAAAAATCTAGATGAGTGAAATCATTCAGCCTCTGAAGAAATTGAATCACCAGTTCTCAGATGAGTCATCATTGTTCATAACACTATTATAGCATCATAGATGTTCATAGCACTTTAAGTGTTCATTTAGAAAAATACTATTTCATCATCATCATGCTCATAGTTTCACAACATCAAGTATATCTGCATGGCATTCTAATCAACCTTTGCCCAGAAAAAAAAAAATAGCAGAATGTTTCTCAGAAGTGTTAAGAAAACACAATTCTTTTTGGTTGCTGCTAAAACTCCTAGGAAAGTGGAAGTACCTTTGCTATCACCAATCCCATTCTGGAAAGTGAAAAACAGCCAACAAAACACAACGTCACAATCCAGTTACATGACAGCAAAGTTATTCTAAGAGAAAAGAGAAAATTTTTTATTGTCAACTGTCTACATGTGATCCTTTTCATATGTGTCTTTGAAATCCATACACTGAATGTAACTGAACTAAGAAAATTTATTTTCAGTCAAAAAACCCAGATAAGAAATTTTTTTGAACACAGATGGTTGAAATTTTAGCTTATATCTTAGGTGAAAAGAGTAGGAAATATAAAAAATGAGGTATAGCTATTGCTAATGCACTCTATTACCAGAAAATCCATCTGACCCTGTAGGGGAGCTGGTCACAAGGCATCTAAGACTGCTGTCTATTTGATGGGTAGGGTAACCTTCCTCCAAATGGAATAGAATTAATTCTAATGTGAAAAATGTTGTTAGTTAAGAGTATTATACATATACAAAATAAGAGGTTTTATAAAATGTAGTGTATAAAGAATTACTGAAATTTCATTAAAATAATATAATGTCAATGGCAAAAATAAAAACAGTGTGTGACAATTTTATTTGAAGTGTGGAATGCTGCTTCTCACTAGTTTCAACATCGTCATAAATGGTTATGGAGACAGAATTATCTGAGAGTGGTATCAAACTATTGGTAACAAAATTGACAACAGAGATTCTTATAATATTTTTATGATTTTTTTGTGACAAGAGTGTATATGAATTTCATGAATTATTCTAAATTTTAATCCCAGATTATTAAAAAGGTAAAATAAAGATTAACCAATATCAATAGTCAATCAGACTGTCAGTAGTTATCACTGAGATAGTATCACTGCAATATTGCTATCAATAGTACACTTTATGTATGAAAAAATCTGTCTGTAATTGCATGTTGATAATACAGATTTAATAACAAAATGTACAATAGTCACATGTAAAACATGGGCAGATAAAAGAAATTCACCTTAGAAAAATGCAAACTGATACAGCTGATTGGAAAGAAAAAATAAATCTAAAACTAAACAAGTAATTGTATTGTCTCAACAGGCAACTCTGTAAGAATTTTTTTCCCTCAAAGATGTCCATATTTGGTACTCCAGAGGAGCATTTTCACTAACTGTGCTCTCAGTTCTGACAACTGACACATACATGTTTGACAGGGCATTGGTTCTGGTAATTCCTTTTCACCCTAGAGACAGTCATAGACAGATATTCTTGTGCTTGAGAATTGGAGGGACTATGTTTCAGTAGAGGAACTCGGCAGAAGATACTGATCTGACTGTGAGTCCTGATGCACATACCTTGTGAAGAGGAAGGGGAGAGACATATACAAAATAGTTTATTTCCAAAGAGTCTCTTTATACTAAGAAGACAAAAAAAAAAAACCCAAACCCAAACAACAACAACAGTAACAAACCCCCAACAAAAATAAATAAATATATAATAATTAAAAAAAAAACGCTCCAGCCTTCTACTTTATGTTCAAATAAACTGTAGACTTAAAATATTCTCTTGCTTTAGAAGACAATGTTAAAAAAAGGTAACGGAAGATCCGGCTTAAAATGTTGACTGTCTTGGAACCCAATTACAGAGGTACTAAAAGGTCCACTGGACCCTCTTTCCAGTACCTCCTTTTTTTTCTTGAACTGAACAGCACAGAACTCGACACAGTACTGCAGCCATACCAGAGCCAAGTAGACAGGGAGTACAACCTCCCTCAACCTTCAGCCCCTTCTGGCCACATTGTTCCTAATGTAACCCAACACTCAGCCACAGAACTTACTGCTGCTGCTATTGTCTGCCTTACTGGCTTTGTTTCACTGAATTGCTTTTCAGTCCATGTAATCAAAAATGTCAACTAGACTACTCTTTATGTTAGTGATATGCTTGAGTTTTGCAAGGCTGAGACTTTAAAAAAAAAAAAAAAAAAAGAAAAAAAAATCTTTGATTTTCACAGAAAGATTGATTACATTTAATTTGAAAGGCAATAATTGATATAGCAGATGCCCAGTATCTAAAGGACGCCTACAAGAAAAATAGAGAGGGACTTTTGACAATAGCATGTGGAATTTGGACAAGGGGGAATGACTTCAAACTGAAAGACAATAGTTTTAGATGAGATGTCAGGAAGAAAGCCTTTACTGTGATAATGATAAGGCACTGGAATAGGTTTTGCAAAAAGGTTGCCTGCTTTCTTGGAGGCATTCAAATGCCCTCTGTACAAATTCCTGAATAATGCACTCTCGTGGACCCCACTTGAGCAGGGAAGTTGGACTAGATGACCTTCCAACCTTATCTATCCTGTGACCATCATTTTCAAATAGCAAACACCTCCATCCATCTTTAACTAAAAGTATTGTTAGTGTTTATTTTTTTCGCTATCCAACTATTTTGAGAAACCAACCTACCTGAATCGCATTGTAATCAGCATTGAATCCAATCCATTCATTCTACAGAAGGGTGGGCAATTTACATATGTATGTCTAATATTACTCAATACAGTTGTGCTACTGATTGTAGATTTTCAAATTTTATGGGGGCTTATATCTATTCCAGTAGGTAAATTTCACTCCCACTAGATGAAGGAAGTCTTGTTAGGTAGTGTGTGCCATGCTCCATTAGTATACTGATAGCGGATACAAACTTCTGATTTCATTAATCACTTCAAAACAAGAATTCCATCCGCAGATAACAAGCACAACACCAATCATTAATTTTAAAATAGTTTCACATGCTTTTCATTTTCCTTTGGTCAGGTAAGTTACATTTCTTGTAAACTCAAGCAATTTTCTTAAGCTCTGTGAGCCACCAGTTAGAGCATAAGACTTCAATTGAAACAGCATTCCAGACAATTCAAGTCAGCTCCCTTTACCAGCAGCGCAATATGCCATCCAACTTTTCAGTACCTTGAATCGTACATGACAAGTGCCCCTAACTAACTATTGTGCATGGCACTAATATTTTGAGACAGACATTTGTGGATGGCAAAGAAAGGGCAGCAGCCTTCTGCTTTTTGTCAATGTGATTCAGCCTGGAGGTACAAGTGAAATGTTAGCTTTATTTCTTTGGGAACGCAGGCAAATGAAAGTAAGCTAAAATGTGTGTCATGAATATAATAATACACTTTTTGGTACAATGAATATCTTTTTCTATTGCTACTTATCAGCTGTGGATGGATGGATTTGCCTTACATCACACATGATTTTCAGATAAAACTTTGGACTTTATCACTGTTGTCATATAAAAAAGTACTTATTCCCAAGAAAACCATCTATAAGCAAACTTCAGACTTATGCATCTTTGTATTTTTGTCTGTATTCTGTGCTGTTGCATGGCCAAAAGAGAAGGAAAAAGAACATAAATGTTAGAGCCCTTGTCTGAGACCAGGCTCTTGAGAGACTTCTAAGGTTTTCCAGTGTAATGACACAGTGAATGTAGCTAGAGAACAAAACAACTGTGCATATTCAATATAAGCACGTTTCTTTATATCTGGAAGAGCCAGATTTGATCAAAACATGTTCTGTGTCTGCATTTTCAGGTATAAGGCAGCTGGGTCAGAGAAGATTGACATACTATTTTCACCAAAACGCTGTACAGAAATGTAAACTTCTCAGGAACTGATCAAACATAAATTTTGGGATAGAAAAAGCAGTAAGTGGATGCTTAGTCACCCCATCTACCCGCAAAAAGTGTAAAAACAGATTGAGAAAAAAAAAAAAGAAAATGGAAAAAAAGCAAATAACCTCCATATCTTGAAAATGTATTAACTTAATTATTTTAACCACTTTCTGTTACTGAAAGCTGAAGCAGGAAAAAAGTATTTCTCCAACAATATTGCATACAAAATCAGAGGGTTTGTTGTTTGTTTTTTTTTAAACTTATGGAGTTTGCAATATATTTTGCCTTCTAAAGTCGTATTTGAAGATTAAGAATAGTAGGTGTCAGTCATCCAACTAAGAAAAAACATAAACAAGAATTCTATTTTTTATTAATCATTGTTTTCTGACCAAGTTTAATTAAAATGAATTAACACCTCCCCACGAAAAAAAATCAAAACAAAAAACAGTAAAACTCTGTCACATTGTACAACACTGAATCAAACATAAGGAAATTATTTATGAAAAATATCAGAGTTGTAGTCTCTACCTTTTTGTTTTATGGGACCTTATGCAGAGGAGTCTACAGAAAAGAGGGATTTCTTTGTGATTTTGGCAATATAAATCAGCCTTATACACAGGACCATCTCTAAATATGACTCCAGAAACCACAGTCAGTGATTCCTTGCCTTTTTATTTTACCATATGAACAATGTTGTGAATTTGATTTTTATGGCAGAAATACCTATGCAATATAAATTTAACTAACTGATTTCAAAATGGGTTGTTTGTTATCTGACCTGATACAAATGTGCATTGAAATTCAAAGACCGAAGAATACATTTGCAGGGTTTTGTGCCAAAATGAGCTTTCTTGTTTGACTCAGTGCTTCAGAAGCAAACACATATCACCATATTAACCCTTTAACACTGAGAAGAGAACACAGTATTAATCATTCAAGCTATATTCAAAGTACTAAAAATAAATTTCAGCTTTAAGGAAAACAATTAATTGAAGAAAATGAAAAGACATTGATCATTCCTTAATTTAAGAAAGGTAGTAATACTAGAATTCTCTCAGTACCTTTTACAAAAAAAAAAAAAAAATATTGCCAGAAAATTGTATTGCAAACCAGTTAAAAGTTTATATTTAAACTCAAGTAATTAAACTCTTGTAAACTATTAGGAAAAGAGTATTCAGCAAATTTTCCCTCATGATAAATATTTTTACATGCAAATAGAACTATTAAGATATGTGTCAGAACATCTGGAAGTATTAAGAAAAGGACGGTCTTTGCTGACTAGTTCTTTTTCTAAGGTTCAGTGTGAGTCCTATTGCCTTCATTAAAGATGTTACATTCTAGTTAAGCTACTTTAAATTCAACTTCTTAAAACTCTCCATTTTTTTTTCCTGAATCCTGGAAAGCAACTAGTATGTTTATGCTAAAAGACGGTCTTTATGGATTATTCAATTTTTTTTTTTTTCCCCACACAATGCAATTCTTTAAAAACATTTTGAGTTCTTATACTAGCTGTTATATTGTAGATGCTTTAGAAAATAATTTCTGTGATGTACTCTATGATTTATTGACTCAGAGTCTGAAATTCTTGCAAGTCATATATCTATATTATATTTATAAATTAAATTAATAACATTCCCCAGAACTATAATGAGAATCTCTTAATAACATACTGCATTATAATTAGCTGTTTATGATTGAACCTGGAGGAAAAAAATCATTTCACATGTTTAAATTAAATTAATCTGAGTAAGAAATCATTGTGAAGTTTAGATAGCCATGACCAGTTGTTTTTTCATCAACTATCTAAACAGATTTTTTAAAAATTCAAACCTTATCATGCTTCAAAGAATTCATTCCCACTGTCCAAAAGTTTTGTCTCGATTTCTATTTTGATCATTTTTGAGTGTTAATAATTTTAATTAAAAACTCATATTTACAAATTCAAAAACACCAACTTTTATGAAAACCCAGAATCTTTACCTGTTAATCCTATTTCTATTTGCTTCCATGTAAATAATTCATTACTTTTCACATATTCCTGTGGCAGTTTAGGTTCTGATGGATCACCATCTTTACAAAACTTTTCAAAATTCTTAACCAATTTCAACTCAGTAGCACCACACAAATGTACTAATGCCAAATCATATTAAATCTCAGTAGGTGAGGCAATAAGCATATTAGGTCATCAGCTAACATGTTTAATTTAAAATAGCTTCAGTTTGCAATTTGTCAATTGAGGCCTTACATGACTTTCCTGTGGAGCAGGAGTTTGACATTGGGTTATGCTTTTTATACTGTGTAGTAATGTAAAATGTTCAGAGTATTTTTGTCCATTTCAGGCAACTGCCCATCATATATCCATTGACAGTGATGTTCTAATACAGCCCATTCCTGGCATACTCTTTTAATTATCTCTTCCTGGACTGAAAAACATTTAAGAAAAAAAATATTCATTTTTATGCTGGCTCATACTACAATTACTGAGGGTGAAAAATTGTAACAATGTGCTGCAGCCTGAGGGTTATCTGTTAGTCATCAGCTTTGATCAATGTTTTGATGCTTCACTGCTGATAGAAGAGATGGAAAGCAATTATATAGCATTACCATTGAGGTGCTATTCTAACTCAATCATGTTTTTCATTCTTTTTTTCTTTTGCCCTAGAAAAGGATAAGTTTTATGACATCTAATGTCCTTTTACATGGTAACAATCATTCTTTATTCTTTCAGTTATAAACTATCAATAAAACTGCCTTTGTTACTTAATGCATTATGTGAGATATACAATATAGAAGACAGATACATGCTTCAAAAGAGTGAGGACTTTTCTACTTCTTTTTAAGGATCCATAGGTCCTTCTCAGGACTGCTCTCAATCTCTTCTCCATGCAGACAGTATTTGCATTTGGAACTGTTCCAGTCCAAATGCAGGACTTTGCACTTGGCCTTGTTAAACTACATGAGGTTTGCACAGGCTCATCTCTCAAGCCTGCCCAGGCCCCTCTGGATGGTATCCCTTCCCTCCAGTGAGTCTACTGCACCACACAGCCCAGCATCAGTGGCAAACTTGCTGAGAGTGCACTCAGTTTCACTGTCCATGTCATCAACAAGGATGTTAAACAATACTGGTCCAACACCAACCCCTGAGAAATGCCACTAGAACTTGCTTAATTAGCCTTCATAGTTCTGCAGTTTTAGGATGTGACTACCTTTTCTCTACCATTTTGGTTACTATTTTTGTTATTGTTTTGTATGACATGCATTAATCATGGGCGTTTTGAGTTTCATTTTCAGTGTATTCTTCAATTTACACAAACAGCCCTTTTCCATTTTAAAGTTTTTATTTTTGTGACTTCCAGAAAAATGCTGACATTTACACCATGAGTCTCTCATGCACTGTGGGATTTGGTACCATGAAATCCTTCCCTCCCACCCCACTACTGTACATAAGAGTGAGTGAAAAGATATGCATGGCTTCTGTGATGAACTTCACATTGTCAGGAAGAGAAATGAAAATGATAAAAGGACTAGAAAAGAGATACATTATGGCTAGGTATCAAAGGCCAAGAATGACCATTAATGAAGCCTCAATTCTCAGCACAGCTAAAAAGTCACTTCAATTTGAAGTGCCGCATCATCCTGCCCATATCTAAACCAAAGTAATTCCTAACACAGTATGATAAATTACTCCAACTGTATGTCAACGAGTGCATATTTCTAAGAGACTTGAGATTTTGTTGCTGCTCAGAATTAGATGTGGGGCTTTTCCTTGTAACCTAGATCTGTTGGTTCTACTCTTTGTTATGTCCTTCTGATATGAGAGAAGCCTCATGGGACAGAATCTTAAAGAGACTGTAGAAGAAATTACTAATTCCAATATCCAGGCAGTCTTTTTAATTCAACTATACCATCATATTTTGTCTGTCTTCCTCTCTGTCCCCTATGGTGTAAGGAAGGTGAATCTATTAGGAGAAGGGAAATCTCAAGATCAAACATTACATTAGAGCCCATATCCTGCAATTGTTTTGAAAGGATTAACATGATTTACACATATACATCGTTTGGGCTCCATTTTTTCTTTATGAAGGAATATAGGATTTAAAAGGAAAATTTAAAGAAAATTATTTCTTTTCTTCTTCAAAGCATATGTACAGTTGTAGTAAATCCAATAGGAGAAAATAAATCTAAAAAGGAATTACTTGATACAAATACTTTGGAACAAATGTGAAAAAAAAAAAATCCATCTCAAAAATGGGATAGTCTATTTTTAAAATTAAGCCATTCAAAATTGAAATCCATTATTTGCATAATTTCATCCATATTGCCTGGATTCAAATGTAGTAAGAGTGAGGAATTTCAGCCTGTTTAAAAGAGATTTAGTTACTGACAGAATTCAAGGACAAAAATGCAAGAATGCCCAGAGTATGAAAATGATATAACATAAAAATGCAAATGTTAAGAAAAGTGGTTTGTGTCAAGCAGTTAGGGCTAATTTTTAAAGAAAAGGTTAAGCAGTAAGATAAGCAATGAGAAAAAGATCAGGTGTAGTATTCCTTTAAATTGCAAAATTTTACTGTTCACATGTACTATATTAAAAACAAATGAGAGTACGGAAATCTCACAAGAAAAATCGGTTACAAATAACAGTAGAGTTACATTATTAGAACTGTTATATAGTAATACAAAAAAAGCTCCCAAGGATAGATTTCAAACAAGAGTATGTTTGTTTCTGAAATGGAACCTATATTACTCGAAGTATCACAAAAATACTGCAAGCAGACATGTGATTAGAAAATACAACTTAAAGATGCAATTTAAGTGTGGATACTCTGTAGGGGATAATTGAAAGGAGTTAAAAAAATACAAATGAAAGTTCTAAGGTCCATGTATGTTAACAGATAATATAAGAAGAGTTTCATTAGCATCTTTAAGGGTTTTATAATATATACAAAATGTCTTTATAATGGGAATGATTTTGTAAAAAATTTAGTTGAGACATCAAATAAGCTTAATAAATTTGTGTGAGAATAGGGATAGCTGTTAGGCTTTTAACTTACATTAAAAGTTCATGCTACAGAGACTTAATTCTGGAATTTTTCTGTGTTTTATCTTTGACTCTTGAATGTCTGGGTCAGCTTTATGTAATCCTCGCTTTTCCACTCATGGAGAATCTCTGCAGATGTTCTATCCATAGTGGCAGACAAAAAAGTGAAAGGCCCATCAATTTGCTTGTAGAGTTTTGTAACTCTATAAATGCCTCAAAAAAAGAAACAGTGAAGCAGAGGCAAAAATACCTTAAAAAACTATTGCCCATGGTGAAATAAAGGCAAAAATGCCTAGCAATAAATTTACTGATTAGCATAGTATGCAGATAACTGAGTTACCTTTAAATGAGACATTTTGGGCAATGGAAGTAAAATTCTGGGCTCCATGTTGCTCTAGCAATCTGACTGTAAACTGACTAGTTATTTCTGGTGGTTTTTTACACCTTTGTAAGATGCTGGTTTGCATACTGGATCTGTTCTTTGTGCAAATCTACCTTTGTGTGAGTGATAACCCGCTCATCACCACATGCTAATTCCCTGACCCTATCGCAGTTACCTCTCCCTTCTCTCCCAGTAGCAACCATGTCTGACAGACTTTCCATTGTTGTGGTTCATTCTGTGAGGACTTCCAGTTTAGAAATTAGTCCATAAAATGTGAAGGAAAAAGCAAGATAGATTCAGAATAGTTTAATTAATTAATTCAATATACATAACAAAACTCAAATATTAACATTATAACTGGAAAATAATAAATACCACCACCTCCCAGACTAATGGAACATTCATGAAGAAAAACAAGAACAGTATCAGAATATGGAACTGAAGTTGTGTCTTAAAAGAAAAATGAAACACTGTTTTCCTGAATGCCTTTTCAACTGGTAAAATGGATGGCTACATATCTGAAAATAATACTATTCAACCTAAACAAGAAATAAATCACTTTCCCAGAATGGAAGTCTGATAATTTCTAGTATAGACCAAACTTTTAGTCAGAAGAAGATGAATTTCAATAAAATTGATTATGTTATGAAATCCCCTTGTTGGGTCAAAAATATAATGAGATGTCATCTCTTATCTACATAGAAACATTAAGAACTGAGTCACGAATTCTAATTTACAGATAATTTGATTCCTCATCCAAATACTGTCCCTAGTTATACACTTGAAAACATGCTAAATAAGACTGCCATTCAATTAAAGATGCTATAGATAGATAATGAAATACATTGACAAAATTTAAGCTTCAAAACTTTTTAGACTTTATCAAGTTAAAAAAAAAAATGTTCTTGAAATATTTTTAAAATGACAACTTACTTTTGTCATATAGACATGAAGGGTGACTAGACTGCACTACAAAAATACAGTTTTTATACACCTTTCTGCATATCCTTAAATGCTAAATATTTTTAAACATCAATTTAAATTATATTTAATCATTGATACAACAAACAATGACTTTACATTAAAAATGCATTGCTAATACATCTCTCTCTGTATTTCTAATCTTATTTTCTGACAGCTATTATACATTTGCTAACTCTTAGTGAGTTAAAATGTCATACTTTTAAACTACTTCATTCGAACAAAGAAAGATAAGTAGTCACTGCTGGGTGAAATATCAATTACTATTTAATCTTGGGTTTATTTTGAAGTATAATAATACTAAACAACAATATCTACATAGAGTAAGTTTGAATAAACATCACTACTATTTTAAAACAAAGTGGATTAGGTTTTGCATGTGTGAAGTATATTTTTGAAATATGAAGATACAAAACTCAATTTTTAGTTTTAAACTCATGTCCCTTTCATACTTTTTCCATATTGCCTAAGCAAGTGAAGAATAGGAAAGCAGGAACTTGGAAAAAAGGCACCTGGATATCTCTTGGAGCGAAATGCCAAATTATAACAAATCTGTCCAAATTCCACCAGCTGTCGCTGCTTTATTATGGGAGTGCTGTTGTCCCAGGAAAGAGATGTTGCCAACCATATCTGTCAAACAACATTTTGTAGTAAGTCTTTGTTCCTAACCAATATGTCTTATTTCTATTTTTAATGCAAATAATAAATAAATCGGTCATCCATATATGTCAATGCTAATCCCCATATTCTTTATAGTACTGTTGAGAAAGTGTTGTCATACAAGACCAGCTACATAGTCTCCTAAGAGTAACTTCCAGTCATAATACGTCTGAGATACTGTGGGTGATAAATTGCAGTCAACCCTATAAACCAAAATGTAATTTTTATTCTATGGATAAATATCCAACTTTTGAGTTTATTGATCTCACACTGCACATAGAAACAAGCTAGACAACACTACCAACACATTTTTAACAGAAAAATTTCAGAGGAATGAAATAAACTTGTACAGGGAAAAAAAATACTGGAAATAGACTCATTTCTTACTTCAGATCTCTTGCTTGTTGAGTCTTAAGACTTAATATTCCACAGCTGTTGGTAGAATTCTATGCATACTGGTACTCTAGACAAATTAGAAAACTAATAAAGAGAGGTATCCTATGAAAGAAGTAGTTTCATTTGCATATTTTTGTCAAAAAAAATATTTTTAGACTCCAAACGAGTCTATCAACTTCTGCAGATTATACAGTGAATATTAATAAGAATGAAAACTCATTTTTGTACTCGATTTAATATGCAGCAGTGTTTCATTCGGTCCAAGAAGTCTTTAGACAACAGTGTTGTCTTTTAATAACTTATATTCCCATTGCTTGAATATTATTTAACAAGAATGTGAAGGTCCTTGAATGCGTTCAGACCAAGGTGGTGAAAGGGCTGCAAGGCTGTCTGTGAGGAGCCACTGAGGACTTTGGGCTGGTCCAGTTTGGAGAAAAGGAGGCTAAGGGTGATCTCATCATTCACTACATCTTCCCAAGGAGGGGAAATGGAGATTCTGAGATATTTTCTCTGACATCCAAAGGCAGGTGTGTTGGGATGGTTCAAAGCTGCATCAGCAGGTTTAGATTTGATCTGAGGAAACATTTCTTTACTAAGATGATCATCAAGTACTGGAAAAGACATTCCAGAGAGCTGATCAATGCCTGTCAGTGTTTTAGAGAAATTTGTACAATACCATATAATCTTCCCCAGGCAACCTAAGTTTTCTTAAAAGAATTATTATACAGTCAAATATCCGACAGCCACTTACCCAGTGTGCCTGTCTGGATTATCATGGATCAGAGCTCCTTAGATCACAATAGCCTTCCCTCCTGGGCATTTGATCACTGGGCTACATCACAGTGATTGTGTTAATGTTCCCTCTCAACAGGACTGTTTGCATTTTCTGAGACCTTAGGAAGTTCTTCTTAGTGATAATCTTTTTTTCTTTATACAACTGTTGCTGTAGGAATTACCTAAAGTAGATTAGCTGGTTGATAAAATTTTATACTATCCCAGAAACAATTATAAGAGTTGGGGGTTTTTTGTTTGGTTGGTTGGTTGGTTGGTTTTGTTATGTTTTTTTTTTTGTTTTTTTTTTTTTTTAATTAAAGATAAAACTTACAGATTTATAAAAAGTGTTTTAGTGAATGTCCCTGTATAATCTTGTTTTATACATACCTACTCCGAGCCAAGTTTTTAAAGAAAGGGCAATATTCTTTTAGTGATTTGTATATTGCTTTCATTTCTTTTTCTTTTCTGTCTCTATATGTTCCTGCAGAGCTACAACCTTGATTTACAGCTGGATTGCCTTGATTAAGTCTTTTTAATATTCTAGGATGTGTGGCTCCACAGCTTAGACATTTTTTTTTTTTTCCAGTAGTGAAAGTTGCCAGCTGAAATTCTAATTTTTTATTGCATTCTGCCTTTAAATGCTTGCTTCTGGGAAATGCTTGGATGCTTTTAAGCAAACTTCATCATATAAAAGACATTTGTAGTAAAAAGAGTGACTTGTCTCAGCAGGAAATGCAATTTTCAAAGATATCAACCATAGGAGGTGCCTACATTCAACTATGTATTATGACAAAGAAGTTGGTTTCTAGCAGCAGGAATATCTTTGAGCTATGAGAAATCACAATGCTCTTTGAAACTTGAGAATATGCAATCTGTCCTTTGCTGGAAATATATTTAAGAAGTGATTAGGCTTTTTTGTATAAAAGGATACCTGAGACAATGGTTGCCACCACATAAAAAGTGAACAGAGCGTGAAGCTGGTAAAAAACTAAGTATATGAAATAAAAAACATTTCAGTAGAATGTAGTATTAAAAATAATAGATATGGATATGTCTGAATGTGGGAGCAATGCTGAATACAGCAAAAGAAGTAGAGAGGAAAGTAAAGCAGAAAAATAAGATGAGAAAATCCACAGTGTTCTGGGGAGGGAAAAAAAAATTGTTTGCATTCCAGGAAGATGATTTTGGCTTCCTTTATGCTACATGTTCTGAAGAACTGATTTTTTTTTTACTTTTTATGTATATAAAAAAGGACTGTGCCAAACATATTTCATCACTAATTTCTTCCATTACTCAAGAGGACTTTAAAGTTCACATTTATACTTACTAGCTCAGCTGGTTAGAGCATGATGCTAATAATGCCAAGATCTCAGGTTCAGTCCCTGTATGGGCCACTCAAGAGCTGGACTCACTGATCCTTGCGGGTCCCTTCCAGCTCAGAATATTCTGTGATTCAAATCAAATAAACAGAGCGAGGTGCTGCACTAGCTCACAGACTGCTGAACAACTGCTCCTGTGGTTTCATTGTTAGGGCTCCAACTTGCATGATTTATCCTACACCAAACCTTAATCTCTCAGACAGCGTCTGAGCATGGCTCAGGAGAATAATGGGCAAAAGGGGTGGCAGAATGAATGAAGATACATTTTTTTACTGTGGAAGAGAATATAACCATATGGAGGTGCAATAGACTGGATCACTTATTCTCTAACAAGCAACAGGGGCTGGCCCTTTTTGCTTGCCAGAAGAGATGTAACCTATGAATCTTCATATGAATCAGGTGAAACTGTTCATTGCGTTAGGTACAAAGTTGATGTTACATTGTGTTAGGTACAAAGTTGATGTTACACAGTGTCAACAAGTTATAGCTTAAACACTTAAATTGTCTTCTCTCAAACTGTTGATACTGCACATTTACTGTTCAGAAAAAAAAAAAAAAAAAAAACTTTAAGGTTTCAAATATTAATTAGGTAATTAAGTCAACTTTTAAATTAACACCTCTGATGAATGTGTAATTCATCCATTTTTCTGCAAAGTCTATTAAATCAGCATTTTATTTCAGAATCTATAAAAGTTTTATAGAAATAAAAATAACAACAAAAAAAGGAGAAAAAAACAGCAAACATTTTGTTTGTTGGGTTTTGTTGTTTTTGTTGGTTTTTGGTGAATCCATTTTTTCTCAAAATATTCTGATATTTAGTTGAAGACTGTTTTATGCTGTAGCATTCCTGAAATAAATCAAATCAGTCTTCAGTTATAGCAAGCAATATACATGATTTAAAATTATATGCAGAATGCAGCACTTTTTGTTGTTCCAAAGAGATCCCAGATAAATCAGTGACATTGCTGTGATTGTGGACTTGTCACACAGAAACTTCTTAGTCCTACCTTACAGTATTAAATCAGTCATCCCGCTTGGTTTTGCCCTGACATGAGAGCCTAATGATGCCTCTCACATGTTATTCTAATTTGTCACTACTAATATTTATCCTGGCATAATTGTTAAATATTTTGGCACCCCAAACATTTTTGACTGGCCTTTTTCCAGTAAAAAAAATTATAGGTCCATCCTAAAGAATGCAGAGAAAAGAATGGTATCACAGAAGAGCAAACTGAAAAATGCAATAAGCTCTTGCCCAGCTAGATAAATGTATTTTCTAAATTTAAATTCTTTAAATGTTCCTTGCTACATTCATCACTTTGCTATATATAGAGCTGCCTTGCAATGAGATTTTCATAGCTGGATGACCAGAAGAGTTCAGCTGTCCCCAGTAAAGCTTCATATATCAGAAATTCTGGTGATGACTGCAGTAATACTTGGAAATCCAATTGAATATACTTTATGCATATATCATGTGGTTATAACTGTAGTTCTTAAAAGGTGTTGACATAAATCCAGAGAACTTAAAAAAATTGTTTATTTCATCTTTAAACCAAGCAGTCATTGCCTGACATCAGTAAATCCATTGTTTCCCAGAAATGCTCACTGCAATTTCTACACATGCATTTGTCCAACACTTTGTTTAAAATTAAACTTAACTCTTCACAGAAATATCAGATCTACTGATTGCATGGAGAACAAATATAAAGCATATTCAAACATATCCTCACCAGAAGCAGAGGAGATCTAATCAAATCAACCTATTTTCTGACTATTGTCCTCATTTCCAGTTCACATTTATATACATATCTCTCAGTATTAACTCTCTAGTCTTCCTTGGTGGGTTATGCGAATTGCCAGACGGGTCTATAAAGTTGATCTAGTTGACAAAAACAACAAATGGCTAGAAGGTAAATAAGATAGTAGAGGCACTAATTTTTATTTCTCACTCTTCATTAGATTACAAGTTAACATCACAAAGAAAGCATAAAATTGTTATGAAGCCCCATGAAAAGTTTAATACATGCTATCTATGACATTGTCTCTTTCTTTTTGTTTCTCTGACAATGAAGTTCAGAAGAGTTAAATGTCACTTTTCTGACCCTACAGGGAGGTGGGAGATCAGAGCAAGCTACGAAGGCAACCTATGACGTCAGCAAGATTAACTCTTTAGACAACAAAGAAACAGCTCTGTTAAACTGGAAGATAGTACTGTTGCTTTTAAGCATATTGCTAGTTTAAACAGATGTCCTTTAAATAACTGAAAACCCTTAACTTTGTATAATAAGAGACTGCATACCAGCAGGAGGCACTGTGTTGGAAATTAATAGAAAATGTCATGTGGTTCAGCATCTTACACAGTACAAGTTATGATAAGTTGAATATTTATTCAGCCTGCCACACAAGCCAAGCACTAGGCAGAAATTTGAAGTAATTATACTTATTTGATACCAAATATGACATCATGTTGTGTTTTTGGTCTGGCAGTTGAGGTTCTGAGCATCTGATTAGGGCCTCTGAAACAAGCCCATGGAAGGTATGGTTTCTTTTACTAAGATTACAGGCTAGAGGAGTACTGCTGCCCATATGCAGCCTATAAAGCACTGCAAAAATTTTGGAGACTGGTCTTCAGCTTTCATTCCTTTCTTAAGGTGTCTCCCTTCCTTAGGGTGTCTCAAGCCCAAAGTTTTCACTTCTTACGTGAGTCTTGTAACCATATACTCCTTCCCATTCCTTCTCCTATGCAAGGAACAATGAAGAAACAAGTAGCAGAAAGACTAGCTCCTTAGCTCAGTAACTACTCCTCAATTCCTTTTGGTGTGGCCTACTATGGTTCTTTAGACTCTCACATTTCGCTAACTTAAATGGAGTCCTAGTTCTGGGTTCAGGACTGGAATGTAAATAAACACTTCTAGAAAACTGCTATAAATATTATTATATATCCCTGGATTGGTACTTCTTTGCTGTTCTATTAGACTATTGCCTCTATCACATCTTTAGGTATTGATTGTTCCAGGCAAAACCCAACAGCTTTTTGTCCTTATTCTTTTCTTTGCCACAGACTGGTAGAAAAGGCACTTTTTTTGTCAAGAATTTCAGTCAGATGTGAAATGATATTCACAGATAACATTTCTGATATGTAACTGGTGCAGTCTTACTAATCAGACTGCTGGAACACTGAATCAACTTTCCAAGGTACCTCTCTGCAGCCTTCAGCTGCTTTAATAATCTAAACAGCAAACACTCTGAGTCATTCAGTCATAGGTAAATATATGCATTTTAGGAATGCCTAAATCGGTGCTCCTTATGTAATGATTGCATTGACAGTAATAGATTAATTTCATAAACACAGTCACAATCAAATATATAAGATAGTATGGATACAGTTGAGCATAACATTTCAAGGAAATGCAGACAGTATCAAAGGTCAAGATAGTATCAAAATCAGAATTGATATTTGAAGGCTAAGCCAAAGATGTCAGATAAAAAAGTGACAGGCATCTTCAAAATGCCTGTGCTTAGATATGAATTCTGATTAGTTAGCATTTGGAAGAAGTTCGTGAACTGTTACTGACACATTGACTAGAAAAACAAAACAGAGTTGGAGGAGATTACAAAAAAATAATCAAGAGGTAACATATTGTGAAGCAAATTCATTAAAAACTGGTGGAGAAATATTCACAAAAACACACGCACACACTTATACATTATATCATGAGCTCATTAATCCCTGTGAAATCTGAGAGCAACTTCAAACAGAATAAATGTCATACATGCAGTATGAAGGAATTTCCAGGCTCAGTTTTTAAACACAGATTTCTAAATATAATTTCTTAATGGCATATTTAGGTATCAACAATAGGTGTTGGTCATAAATTACCATTGACTAGCTAAAATGCATATTGGGATACCTAAAAAAAAATGTATATATACAGGCATTTAATGTCATATGCCATGTGAACGAAGTATGACTTAGATTTTGATTAAATTTCACTTAAAATAAAACATGGCTATCTGTAGCTTTTCAGAAGATGTCATTAAAAGCACACACTCAACCTCATTCCTTCTAATCACGCTAGGATCAATTTAAAAAGAAAATAAAGAAAGAAGATAAACATGAAGGCTCACTATAAATTGTAGACATTAGAATGTCCTATAAAACAAATATTTGTAAAAAAAAATATATTAAAAAGCTAAAATATCATAATAAAGTTTTACAAAAAAAAAAAAAAGGAAACCCCAGGGCAGAACTAAACATGACTGCAAGAGTCTTATGCCTTTTGTTGCCCTAAGGAGGAGGGAAAAAACTTTCCAAGACAACTTTATATGGATAAAGTAGAGTTCCTTTACTTATAGAATTTTGGGGTACAGAATATAAAGGAATATAAAAGAGTATAAAATTATAAAAGGGTACAACACGTGTTGACAAGTAACAGATAGAAAAGATCAGTGCTAGGTTGAACTCACGGCCTCAAGAATACCATGACAGTTCTTTTCCAAGCACCACCGCTTCAAACATGCAGAGTAAATTAATCCAAAAGGCGTCCCTTTCACTTCATTCCCGGCTGTTTCCAGCCAACCCCTGAGCCACTCTGCCATGTCTTACAGAAGCAAACAAGGGACAACAACCT
>JAWWEE010000074.1:135240992-135251038 GCA_035221455.1 Xenops minutus | reverse complement strand
ACATGGTATCTAATTGTCTTAGCTCTGGTACGTTTCCCAGGCATGGTGTTCCAGCTATTATCTGACCCTTAAGACAGCTAGCACAGGGTTGGAGGTTGCTAGCTACTCTATATGTCAGAAACTACCTAGAAGTATAAAAATCTACAAATTCATGAAACCCTAAGGCATCACTTTTGATATCATCAGAATGGTTTTCTGCATGGGTTTTATTTTTATTTTTCTCAAATGAAACATCTTAATTGTGTCATCTCTGACAAAGTTCACTTGGTTGAGAAAATTGTTTTCCAGTGCAAAGGTTTCATCTTTGCATCTCAGCAAAAGCTTTTGAATTTATCTAGTGCATGATCAATAAGACAGGAAACAAAAGACACTGCATTTCTGGACTGAATCGATTGTGTACTATTGCATTAAATATTAGACTCATTCTCATCTTAAAGTGGTGCAAATATATCAATTTACAGCATATTTAATTTTATAAATGTTACTCTAATTATATATATTAATGCCAGTAAAGCAGAATTCTATGCACCTACAAAGCTGTGTCAGCAAGGGAATCATGTTCAATGTGTTTGAAAAAACAGTATGTGACATCTGGCTGATTTACAATACCAATATCACTTAATAGATCTTGCAGCAGTAGAGAATTCATAGGATCTTGTCACAGCCCCAAGGGTATTAACAGCTTCTCCTGTGACCCTCACCCATCCTTACCCACAGACTTAGGACATCATTTCCTCCCAGCTCCAGGGCCATCAGTCCATACCCAAGCAGTACTGTAGAAGCGCCAGTCTGCAGCCCTCTCCTGGTCCCTTGGATAGACTCTGCAGCCCTACAATTTGGCTTGCCTTCATCTGTCCCTGATTCTTTCTCCTTTTTCTCCCAGATGAGGTTTTGAAAGGAACCTGGACCTGGTTCACCACTTGTCATGCTGGTGGATCCTGCTACCTTTACTCATCTCTCTCTGTTCAGTCCTTGAAGGATTGTTCTCTCCCATCAGCAGGCAAACAACCTGCACAGGTTCAGCCTTGGCTCTTAGATTCCCATCCCTTCAGGGGTAGCTGGCCTTTATTGCTCTCCAGAACTCCACTCAAAAAATCTTTGTCTATATGTAGTCTGAATGCCTCTAGTTTCAGATTTTCAGTAACAGTTTTTGCAGTGCTGTAGTCACCTAAGCTATATTCATTTCTGTAACAAGCAACTGCAGATCATGACCAAGTTACTCCTTAGACTTAGTATTTAAAATTCTAGACTGCTTAAAGTCTGAACAAGCCTTACTTGTCAGTTTAAACAGACAGACATTTTTCAGAAATATGCCTTTGCTCTCCTGACAAGCAGCTACCATGAGTTGTGCATACAGAGTGGTTCCCCATCTGCCTTCCACAGCACTGTTTCACCAAGTACATTTCACAAACATGTCACTTCTCTTGTAGGCAAGGCCTCCTCCAGTCAGGAACAGTGTTCTTTACTCAACACTAATAACCTAAACCAAAAAACAGTTAATTCTCTCTCTTTCTTCTCCACCTGTTAAATATAACACTTTTAAGAAGTATGATGCTCATAAAAATAATGGACATGGTCTTCAAAGCTGGTAACCTAAAGCAGAGAAAGAAGTGAAGGAATATAAACATGATCAAGAAAAATGTGGTAGGATACAAACTATGGTTGTTATTTTACAGAGATATACCAATAAGAAGCAATAAGGTGGAAAAGGGTACACAAAGGTCAGATTATCTCAAACACTGCAGTGATAATCTGCCAAAAATATAGTTCATACGATGTCCCTGGTTCCTTAGGGAAAAAAAAAAAAAAAAAAAAAGAGAGAGAAGAAAGAAATACCAGTTATACCCTCTTAACAAAATTGTCAGTCTCCAGACACCTCTGGAGATTGTTTAGTCCATTTCTATGTTCAGAGCAATCAGAATCAGCAAACGTGGGTTGTTCAGGGCTGTGTTACTGAGTTTTTAATATCTCCAAGGAGAGAGACTCCACCAACCACTCTGGGCAACCTGCTCCAGTGTTTGTTTTCACTCTTTCCCTTAAGTAATAAAGCAGAGGCAGATAAATAAAAATAGATTTTTTTTCCCCTTATGGGTTTGTTTTTATTGATATAGCTTCCATGCTACAGATTTTGTGGTACAACCTGATACAAAATGTTAAGAATGTTGCTAAGAATTGAATTTTGCTTATGGCTATATATGTCTGAGCAGGACTGTTGGAGGACTTTCCTACAAAAACACTTCTGAAAGCAATTATTTTCCAATGACATTGTAAGGATGAGAAACACTGTAGTTTCTGCTACTACTACAGACAGAGGGAGTTGGTGATGCATTAAATGCTGCTAACACTTTTGAATCTGTACTAAGCAATAAAAATATAATGCTAGAGGGCACAGACTAGCTAAAAAACATCACATTTTCTATGAGAGACAAAACATTAAACCTATGATTGTAAAAGTCTCAGATTTGTGCAGACATGGGGATCATTTAAAAAAAATTTGAAAAATATTTTAACTTCTTATATTGGAATTACCCATTTCCATCTTTTTGCTAGGTTTCTTGAATCCTGGCGTGTTTAGAAGCCACCTTTATTAACTGAAATTCTAATCTTATTTAAGATCATTAACATTGCCTTACAAGTCTCTCTGTGGTATTGAGCTCTTTTTTAAAACCCAAAATAAAGCACGTATGTTCAGTTGAGAGGTAAGGAAATTCTCATAATACAGGTGAAAAAGTTGTGCTGTGCATTCACAGCAAGTATTTTCTTTTCAGGGCAACAGTACGAGTATGTTCCTCACTCAGGTGAGGAACACTTAGTCCATATGTAGGTCCTTTATTTAATCAAATTATGTACATCATAAATCTTTTCTGTACAAAACACCCTCTTACACCAAACAGATGAGGGACTGTGGAGACACACTGCAGACCAAAGCACACAGGTCTTGGCAGTGCCTATCAAGCATGATACTAGACCTGGCAGAAGCAGCCTTCAAGTTTTTGCAGTAGGAGTGAAGACTGAAATGGACCCATTTGTCATAGTGTATAACATCAATTTAGGTGACTAATTTAAGAGGGGAGAAAGAACATATTAAGAACAGGTATGCTGGAGTCTGGTCTGCAGCTGAGATAGGTCAGAAGTGGTGATACGATAAAGAAAAAAGTTGACAAGAAATAATAGTTCTGCATGAAATTAAATAAACTGGAAGGAGAAAAAATCATCAGGCTTCACTGTAGTTATCTTTAAGTACAGTTTCTGCTACGTGTCATTGTCAACATCATGATGGTCATTACGAAAATAAGGCAAGAGAAAGGGAACAGTAAATTGATAGCAAAAAGATATTGTAGCAGCATGTTAATAAACAAAAGGGTCATCAACCTTTCTGATAATTTACATTGCATTGTCAGTTTGAAAGAATTTGGGGAAATCATGTTATGAAACAATTTCTAAAATTTGTTTAAATATGGCCACTAAGGACAGAGCTTGTTTCTACTTCTGGCAGGAATAGAAATTTTTCAGTTCATTTTAACCAGAGACACTGGTCAGATCCAAAGCTGTGTGAAGTCATTAGAGTGTGTAATTAGTTTTCATAAGAATTGGACAAAAAAACTATGAACTGTCAGCCTCTGTTTGGTATGATACAAAGACTTATGTGTGATGTTATATGCCATTATTTCCCCCAAATCATTTGGTTTAGTTCTGTAGAAGTTGCCAGGAAGGCCCTCCTTAGTATATTTTTCCAAAATAATAAGTTGTATTTCAACTGAAAGTTAATGTTAGTTAACATAAAACTATTATGTTTGCTCTGAAAAATTCTCCACAACCTGGTAAAGATATAGACAATTTACCCCTTTCTTCCCTTCCTAATATCCCCCTTTATGTTGTAAGTACCGGTCATATTTTTCTTCATGTTTTCTTATCCATTAACTTAATTATGTCAAACTTACAATATTTTTGGCTTGAAGTTTCTTCTTCTTGACTAGAGAAGTGGAAAGGTTTGTTCAACCTTTGTTTTTCTTCCCGTTTCTTTCTGCAAGCTATATTATTTATATAAATATGCAAACTCTTCTACAAACTCTGTCATGCTTTTATCCATGGAAATACATGGCTTTTACAAAAGCAAAATTTAAAATTAGAACATTGGTTACATGACTACCTTTTGCAGCGTATATTTGTCAGTGACCATTAGTACTGCTCTGCTGATCAAATAATTACATATTTTTTTGCCTGCAATTACAGGGTGTCCCATGAAAATAATAATAATTGAAGAAATAAACTCTTTAAAAATTTGAACTTTTTTTTTTTTTAATATGATTTTACTTTGTTGATTATTTTCATGGAGAAAGAAAATATTTGAAGTGAGGGAAAGATAATGTTAAAGCTGTATTAAATACATATGTCAGAAATCCATTATCCAATACATTCCTTATATTATTTCTGAACAAATAATGCAAGAATTCTTGATATACTGCAGATATTGTGGATGTTATACATTTTTTGTAAACAGTGTAAGAATAAGTGAGAACTAATTAGATCTACTAATATGGTTTCACTTTAAAAAAAATTATTAATGCCATAATTTGTATGTAATTATAGAAGAGAAAAATACCCAAAGTTAGCAGTATAAATAAATTGGAAAATTTATATAAATATTCAGAAAGATTAAATTAATAAAATTGAGAAAATATAGTAAATTTCAGGTATTGTGAAGGAGAAAATCAATAATTTTTAAAAATTTATTTTGCAAAAAAAATTCACAGGATTTTAACTTTGTGGAATTTTCCATTAAGCACATACAAATTATTTGATTTCAAATATAAAATACCAAGTTACTTAGATAGGAGGACTATTCTCTCTTAGTGCCTTCAGCACTGAATAGACTTCAGCAGAAGAAATTAATTGCTTCATTTAAGAGAAAAAATAATTCTTCAGCTAATGTCATTCTGTGAAGTTGCATCATAATGTGGTGGGGGTTTTTGTTGTGGTTGTTTTTTGTTGTTTGTTTGTTTTTGTTTTTTCTTGAGGATGAGGCTTTTCACATAAAAATGTTTTTCCATGGAGAACACTTATGTAAAGTTTATGAGATTATGGTAGAGGCCTGGAACATATTTTAACATGAAAAATAAATCTTTTACCTGGATCCTCGTGATGCAGCTCTACTTTCAGTTACAGTTTTTACTGAAGAATTTATTCGCCTTCACTCCTTAAATAGTTTTTGGGCATTTTTGTTGTTTTTTGTTTGTTTGTTTGTTTGTTTGTTTGAAGAGTGCGAAGGTTTATGCTCCAGAAGATCAAACAGACCCCTTGATGCCCAATGCTGTGAAGCTTGATGTCACAATTTGCATGTTGGTATTTGGCTTTGGTTTTAAGTCTTGACATATCTGACATGCAGTGACATTCAGCACATCTTCACTGAATTCTGGCAGAAACTGATCCATAACTGAAACTAAGAGCACATGTGAGTCATTTACTGCCTTCTGTACCAGTCCACCTTTACATGGATTTTGACCAAAAAATAGCACTAGTTGGATATCACCACTGAAACAGGTACCATTGCATTGGGTGTGCATGTCAAGGTTTTATTAGTGGCAGGGCTACAGGTGTGGCTTCTGTGAGAAGCTGCTGGAGGTTCCCCCAGGTCTGGCAGAGCCAACGCCAGCTCCAAGACATTCTCTGGTGGCCAAGGCTGAGCCTGTCAGTGACAGTGGTAGTACCTCTGGGACAATGTGCTTAAAAGGGAGGGAAACAAGCTGTGGAACAAAAGGAACTGAAGGAGGGGAATGAGGATATGTGAGGGAAACAACTCTGCACGCAGCAAGGTCTGTGAGGTAGCAGAGAGGGGATTATTGTTCCAGTCACCAGAGCAGAAATTTCCCTGCAGCCAAAGGTGCAGACCGTGGGCAGACAGGCTGTACCTGTGCAGCCCATGGAGAGCCACAGTGGAGCACAGATCCACCTACAGCCCCTGGAATAACCCCATTGGAGCAGATAGGTGTGTCCAAAGGAGGCTGTGACTCCGTGGGAAGCCTATGCAGGAGCAGGCTCCTGGCAAGACCTGTGGCCCCATGGAGAGAGGAGCCCACACTGGAGCAGGTTTGGTGGCAGGACTTGTGACCCCATGGGGGACCTACACTGGAGCAGCTTGTTCCTGAAGGACTGCACCCCATGGAAGGGGCTCAGGCTGCAGTAGTTTGTGAAGAGCTGTCTCACATAAGAGGGATGACACAGTGGAGCAGGGACAGAGTGTGAAGAGAGCTCCCTCTGAGGAGGAAGTTGTGGCAGAGAAAAGAAGTGATCACTGCAGCCCCCATTCCCCTTTAGAGCCCTGTCCAACCTGACCTTGAATGTTTCCAGGGATGGGGCATCCACAATTTCTCTGTGCAACCTGGTCCAGTGTCTTACCAGCCTCACCATAAAAAAAACACCTGTTTTATGTCCAATTTAAATCTACCCTTTCTGTTTAAACCCCTTGTCCCTTATCCTGTTATACAGGCCTTGGTAAAAAGTCCCTCTCTGTCTTTCTCATACCCTTACTTTGTAAGTTGAAGTCCCCTTTATACAGACATCAGCAACATAAACTTAAATGCAAACCACATTTTGATGTTTAGTCTAATACTTAGCCCAGTTCACAGTTGATAATAATTCCACATCACTGTTTTGTAGAGATCTGGTTCCAGGCTTATGCTTTTGACTCTTAATATCCTCCATTGTCCTCCATTTCCACGTAAAGAACAGAAGGCCTACACATCAGAAATGAACGGGTCAAGCATTGCCATGAGAGAGAAAATGACAAATAAACATAGGAAAGTTAGTCTTCAAGTTTTCTATCAAAAATTCAGAGTTCAGAGTTCTCCATAATGGACAGAAAGTAAGTAGCTGAAAAATCCAAATAAACATAAGACAAAATACAGATTTGTTTGTTTGGTTTTTTTTGCAAGTAGAATAGATGAGACAGAAACAAACAGAATCTGAATGTAACAGAAAAATATCCTTAGGCTGCAAGACACATCAACTAACTGTGTTACACACAGAGCACAGAATGTCTTCATATTCAAACTTTGTTCTAAACTTAGAGAATTTATGGATGATAAGCTTGGCTCCCATACTCCCATTGTTTATAGAATTACTCTACAAGGTGAATCTCAGGAAGTCTATTGGCCTTATTTGTTCTACATTAATGCGGCAACCTTAATCATAATATCCAAGAATCTATCAATTTATTACTTAATTTTTTTCACATCATTTTAACTTGGAAACTTTGTGTGTTACTGGAAAAGTAACACTAGATGATATACAACAATAATTATTCGAAAACTATTACTAGAAGAGAACTTATTAATAAACATACCAAGCTGAATGTGTTAACCAAAGAATTCCATATTTATATTATTTTATCTATATTTATATTATTTACAGTTTATTTATAGGTTTAATATCAGATTCTATAGAATATATATTAGCACCAGATTTTCTAATTTGGCACTGTTTCTAGGAAACTATTAGTCTAACTCACTCTTTTCTAAAATCTAAATAGTTTGAAAAATTTTTATAAAGTCTAACAAATCAGAAAAATAAAGTTAAAATCCTTATAAACTCTCTAAATTGCAGGTGGTCCATTTAAGATTTCCAAGCTGTTGACCTCCAAAAGAAGTGTTCTTACAGGCACTAATTCTTTACTCAGTCAAGGCAGCAAAAACAACTTTGTGCTGGTTTTAAGAGAGCAACACAATTAATGGTAGTGCTTTTCTTCATATTTAGAAATACAATTGAGCAATCTTTATGTCTTGACATACAATTAGAAAAGTTTAAAACTGTGCACTGCCTCTGATGGACTTCTTATTAGGAATATTTTTCTTTTAATTTTGTGGAGTTGGAAAAAGCAGTGTAATATATGCTAGACCTAAGGATTCAGTTGTTGAAAGTGCCTATATTCGGGACTTGAAATGTTAAGTAATTTTATTTTTTTTTGGGGGGGGGGGGGAGGAGGCAGTCTGCCTGCACTTATTTGTTGTTCTCAGTTTAGCAGTTTTATTTCTTTCTGTTCATGTTGAACTAGAATTATATGTACAGATTTTGAAGAAACAAGTCTTAGAATAACCTTTCTCACTGAATGACTTAAAATGTAATAATAAAGAACCCAGGCTGTTTGATTTATTCTCTTTAAAATGTACTAACAATTTATACCCTGCTTTGGAATATACAAATGAAGTCAATCTGTAGGGGCTAACTACCAAAAAATATTGAACATCAGGAGAAAAAATCAATCAAAAAACAATCGACCTCAATATTTCTCATTTGAAACATTATAGGAATGATTATTTGAAGATTGTTGATAGAAAATTCATTTTATTTTACAAATTTGTAGACTTTATTAGTGCAACATTGAAACTACACCACTCATATGTGGCTACTGCTTTTTATTTGACTTAATCAGCAAACAGTTCCACTTGTCAGAGGCAAGATTATCTGTGCCTCAAAATACTTGAATAACATATTTTTGTTCAATGTTATCTTCGTGATATCAGTTTCTGGTAAGTGGTTTAAGAATCTAGTGAGTTTAATTAAATTTCTATGCTTGGTCTCTTTGAAAAGCAGATTCTCATTTTTTAAAAATTATTTAAGAAAACATGCTACCAAGACAAGACAGCTATAAAATATACCAGTCATGCTTCTTCCTGAAGAAGATCTTAAAAAGGACTTTGCATATGCCAAAATGGAGAGAAAACAGCTAGACATACTGTAGAAAAATTATGCCCTTGTTTCTAGTTGTAATTCCTCTTCACTATACATAGAATCATAGAATAGAATCATGGAATTAACAAGGTTGGAAAAGACCTCTGAGATCATCAAGTCCAACCCTTGATTCAATTATGATGCTTACTAGACCGTGGTACTAAGTGCCACATCCAGTCTTGACTTAAAAACCTCCAGGGATGATGAATAAACCACCTCCCTGGGCAGCCTATTCCAATACCTGATTACTCTCTCCATGAAAGATTTCTTCCCAATATCGAACCTAAACCTCCCCTGGCACAGCTTAACACTGTGCCCTCTCATCCTACTGCTGGTCACTGGGCAGAAGAGACCAATCCCCACCTGGCTACAACCTCCTTTCGGGGAGTTGTACAGAGCAATAAGGTCTCCCCTGAACCTCCTCTTCTCCAGGCTGAGCAACCCCAACTTGTTCTCCACTAGTCCCTTCACTAGCCTCCTTGCCCTTCTCTAGACCTGTTCCAGCACCTCAATTTCTGACATAATACTTTTCAACAGCTTGATGTTTTTAATACAAGAAGAAATTGTATGATTCTTGCATTTTTAAAGGTATGACCCACTAACCGCCGCCTTCTTAACAAAGAAATGGCAGAGAAACACTGAAAACTAAATGAAAATAATTCAAATAAAACTGCTTAGTCCTTAAAAACAGTTATTACAAATAAAGTTTTATAAGCTCAGAGAAGTTACATCTTGTTACTTGCTTTTTAATTTATCCAGAAGAAATTATGAATAGCCAAGATATCAAAACCCAAAGAAACAGCCTATAATGGAAATTCAGGAAGAATTGCAACTATAAAAGCACTAATTGTATGGCTGGAATAAATTAATTAGAGAGAATACCTCTGTTATTTTTCAGGACATAACACTTAATATCTTAACACTGTTAATATCACTATCAATATTCCCCCATTGTTCATTACAACTTGAATCTTCAAGCTAAATATTATTGTACTTGAAATCTTTTAAAGAGATTGAGTAGGATGAGAAGTGTTACATAGATGTTGGTTGGTCAATAATCTAGCGTTCTCAGTTTGGGGGTAGAAACTGAGACATTCATTGAACATTCGCGTTACAACATATAGAACCGAGGGACGTGGTATGTTAATAAGGAGGCAGGACATGTTAATGAGGGGGACAGGCCATGTTAACTAGGGATTTCATCGCAGGGTAAGCATTTCTCCGCACCAGGAGCGCCCGGGAGGAACAAAGGGCTTCTGGATGTCTTGCAACATCTTGTAAAAGTCCTTCCATATCTTGCAGAGGAAGACAGGGCTAAT
>JAWWEE010000074.1:135216377-135233318 GCA_035221455.1 Xenops minutus | reverse complement strand
TTTTTAAATCGTACTAATTTTTTTATGATTTCAAGACTCTTCAAGTAAACATGCATATTTTTAAAATTTTATTATTTAAATTTTGAAAAAAAAAAAAAAAAAAAAAAAACCCACCTCTAGAATTAGAATCATAAATAAAGAATCCCAACTGTAAAATATTAATTGTTCAGACAACAGATTTTTAAAGCAAAATAAAAAACATGTAAGTTAAAAGTGAATCTAAATTATTAGTTTATATATAGTATGACATTTATTCTTGGAACCCTGGAGTAATAGTCTTCAGCACTTCAAGACAATCTTATTAGACTATATGATAGAATTCTGTGTGCAAATAGACTAAACTATAATAATCTATCTAATGTGAATTTCCCATTCCAATGAAGCAGCTTTCAATACTTACAAGAAAATGAAAGATTTACTTTTGCAAAAGGTTTCAACAGCAAAAGCTATTCTGATTTCAGCAATATTGAATCCTAAATCCACTTCCTAAATTCAATCCATGTATTGAATATTTTAGGATCATATCCTAAAAGCCAGATTAAATATTCAATATTTTTTACTTACTCCAGTATCTTTTGTCAGGGTAATGTCTTTATCAAACTATATTTAATACTGAGCAGCTCTTTTCACAGTGGTCTGTTAAAACAGATTGTTTCCTCTTCTAATTAGAGTTTCATTTGCATGAAGAGTATCTTTGATTAGAAGCATTTATATCTTATTTTTTACCACAGCCTTCTGTGAAATCATAAGCATTTTCGTAGGAATAATTTGAGATATCACAAACAGAAGATTATTAATTCAAGTAGAGACAATAAGCAGCTAAGATCCTGTTTTCATTCAAGGTTCTTGGCCATATGGAAAGTAAGAAACTGGGTTATATAAAACTGCAGAGCATCAGCAGATACTGCATTGTGAGCTCTGAAGACTGATGTTTATCTGCAGAGAAGGTGTCTCTACTTTTAGTTTCTCACACAGACATACTGGTAGATGTTTCAGCCTTGTTTTGAAAGAAGCACATCTGAGAGAGAGTAAGAAGGTTGTTGACTTCCTTTGTTCAACAAGAAAGGGTGACATAGAGGCCAGTTATTGCACGCGAATAACAACTTCTGAAAAACATTTGATGAATCACTGCATAGCTTGAGAGAAGTAAAGGTAATATATTTTTTACTTAGAAATTTGAATTTGCATCAATATGGGTGCATCTTAACACTCTTTAGACAATGCTTTGTTTTTAAACAACATAAACAATTTATTTAATTTCTTTTTTAAAAAACATGTTGCTTCATGCAGCACTATCAACCACTCTAAGTGTAAATGGGATCTGTACTTTTTAGCAGCTCATCTGTTCACCCTAAATTTGTAATCATCTGTCTGTGGCAACATAAAGTGCTTCTATAGCTTGTAGTTTTGGACTATGTTATACACTTGCACTATTGAAAAAATTTATTGTAGTGCCTATATTCTGGAATTTTAAGCCCTTTCTGATGAAACCTTTTCATTAAGTTTTTTACCTTTTAGGTCATCTTGTAAGAGAAAGATGTTTCTAGAAGCTCACAAGTAGTAGAGGATTTAGAAAAACAAATATTTTAGCAATGGTCTTAAAGTATCTCATATTGCATCAAACGCATAGCATTACTACCATCTATGAATCATATAATGATTTTCACAAAAACTGATCCTGTAACTAATTAAATAAGGAGCTATGCTCATTTGCACTTAGAATTATAAAATAAGGTTGGAAAAGACCTCTAAGATCATTAAGTCCAACTGTTTATCTAGCCAAATACTGCCAAGTCCACCACTAAATCACGTCTTTAAACACCACAACTACACATCTTTTAGTATCTCCAGGGTTGGTGACTCAAACACCTCCCTGGGCTGCCTGTTCCAAGGTTTGATAACCCTTTTAGTGAAGAAATTTTCCCCCATATCCATTTAAGCCTCTCCTGGTGCGACTTGAGGCCATTTCCTTTTGTCCTATTGCTTCTTATCTGAGAGATAAGACCCCCCGCCTCACTACAACTTCCTTTCAGGTAGTTGTACAGAGTGATAAGGTCTCCCCTGAGAGAGACCTTATCAGTCTTATCACTTCTTTTCTCCACAACAAACATCCCCAGCTCCCTCAGCCTCTCATCATAAGATTTGTGCTCTAGACCCTTCATCAGCTTTGTTGCCCTCCTCTGGACACACTCCAGAATCTTAATATCTTTTTTGTAGGGAGGGGCTCAAAATTGATTTTTACTTCTGTTTTAAAAAGTACTTCTTCCCAGATCTACCACATTTCATAAAAGAGCCACTACCCATGCAGGACAAATCTGTAAAAGCTTTTAAATACGGAATATTTCCTGTTCATAGAAGCATAAGGGCACAGAATCAAAAGCTAACAATTTATGGCAGGTTTACAACTCACTGTTCGTCGTGTGAGTTACAACAGACCATATGTGCACATTTAGCTCACCCTCTCTTCTGAGGTAAAATGCATTAGTTTAAAGTAATTTCACGGGGGTATAAATTTTGCCTTATCTTTTGGCAAGGTTAAGACGACATGTAGTCCATTGCAGTGATATAGCATCTGTCTGCTGACTTGTTGGAAGGCTGTAACTCAGTCTGGATTGATCCAGATAAAGCTCTTAGACCACCAGCTTGACTTCAGTAAAAGGTAATTTTTATTGATCTCAGTGATTGCATAACGATAAATCATCTCTTTAAAAAAAAAAAAAAAAATCCAGTCTTTATTCAAAGAAGAAAGAGGAAGAGGAACCGTTACCATTTTCTGCTAACTTCATTGATTTAATTGCATCCTCCCTTCACCAAAAATGTGCCTTTTATTTTCTAGTTTTACTAAATTTTAAAAGTTGAAACTATGATTCCTCTTATACCCATCTCTATCAGATTAAAAAAAAAAAAAAAGCCAAAAAATTCACTGTAACTTTCTGTACATTAAGATATTTATAAATGATTTGCAGTTTCTTTGAAGACTGTCTTGTGATACATGTAATTTCTAAAATAGCATCAGCCTCAGTGAAGGAAATCACTATCAAAAATGTTTTTTTAATTCATTCATCAGATCTGCATTTGTGATACGCATCTTCAGCTCTCTTCATCATCAATACATACTTCTGATATTTTACTTAATACTGATTATAAACAGCAATCTTCTGCAATCTCATTCTAGACACAGCTTTGCAATACAACAGCAAAGAGACACCTGTGAATAGTTTTTTTCCAATATATTTGTAAAATGCAAACATTCTAACAAACACAAGAACATGAGCACAAAATTTCCTTCTCTTCCTATTTTTTTTTTTAATGGGTTTCCTACTTTTGGAATTAACATGACCTTGTTATATGCTGCTCCAAAGCAGCTTTTGAAAGCAGTTACTGGCGAAATTATACAGAACTATATCTTCCATTACTTTTACCTTTTACTTCTGGTAAATTCAATATAAATGTTCGGATTCCATAATAATACAAATAATGGCATAATACAAATACAGATACAAAGATACTAATCAGTCTGGGCACACCAATTTGCCAGATTTCTCTTAAAATAACACAATTTTCTGGTGTACTCTTATCTTCAGTCCAGGGTCTTACAATCATGAGAAGAATCAGATTTTTATTCCTTAAATCCTTATACAAGCTAAGGAATCAGAATATGGCCTTGTAAGCAATATTATATCATTCATAAATGAAGTACCATGAAATTCCTTCAACTTGAATACGAACAGCTTCATTTCTTTGTGATATTCCATATCATTTTATAGGGGTTTCGACAGTAAATTAAAGACTGTAAGAATGCACATAGTGCATACGAACATGGTTCTAATGATTACCAAACCATGTATGAGTTCTGAGAACTGTTTGAGGACAAAAGAAAGAACAACTGTTGTTTTCTCCTAAATCCAGCTCTTCCAGGCAGTTAAAAGTCTTGTTAACCCACCCTTAATCTCCTGTGTTTATTACAAGTGTGTCTCCTCTCATGATAACAATGAATTGAGAATGCATTAATGCCACGTTACTTTTCTTCCATTTTACAACACTTATATCCAGCTCAATTAATGTTCATATACTTTATGAAAGTGTACTCTGGAACATACTGAAGAAATCATCTTATGAAATGTATGTTCCAACAGCAAAAGAACAAATGTGCAATATGTAGATAATAGCTTTTTCTTGCTCTGCTGAGATACTATGAACTCTAACATGAATTGTTTCAAGATAAATTCACCACTTCACTAGACATGAGTTGTATTTTTTTTCACTGCTCTGGACAATGACCAATAAAGGAAACTGTAGCACCAGAATGTTATTTTTTTGACTTGTGAGTTTTCAGACCTTTAATGAATATTTAAAATTTAGATTACCTTATGCTTTAGATATTGTATATGTCCATGATTTGCTTTATAATAAACAAGTAAATTATTTAGAAGAGTATCTAGAGTTTTGAAAACTGTCACATTTGGAAAACTGCCTTATATTCCAGTGTCAAGGAACTTAAATAAGACAAGGGTCTCTAAAGAGATAATCTTGTAACTCATTAGGGTTTTTTAAATTTTTATTTTTTTTTCAGGCATCATGCTGAATAAATTAACCGAAAAACTCAATGTTAGCTCTCCCCCTTACAAAACTCTGTGGTGTTCTCAAGAACTGTGAGAAAATACAAAATTTTGTGGTTATGTAAAACATCTGGACACCTAAATGTTGTCATCACATAACAGATCTCTAAAGATTCTACAGGATATTGATGACCTACAAGTAGGGCATGCATATATGATCAGAAGGATTTTTTTTTTTTTTTTGAGAAACTAAGAGTTGTGGTTCTAATTAATTGGAAAGTAGTGAATACTCTATCCTTAATGCCATTCAAATCAAACCATTACATTGACATTCATGATACACACTAGTTTTAGCAGAAAGCTAAGCATATACTTCTGTGTCCTATGAGTTCAGGTAGACTACTCAGTACAACACAAATGGTACTTAGGATATCACACAATTCATCATTTTGTAAAACAGAGAATAACTATAATATCTGGGCATTGACAGTCACATTAACTGAAAAAAAATTGCAGGTACTCTGAGGAATAGGTTATGAAAGTTACCTAAGAGATTTTACTCTGGGTTTCTTCAAAAAGTGTCTCAGGCAAAACAAAAAACCCCATCATTAGGAGTAAGTAGAATCAATAGTACAATAAGCCCTGCAACCATATCAAGTTTTATGTTTGGAAGAAATGAATCAGAAATAAATTAAAATGAAACATCAAATATATATTTTTTTAAAACAAAAAAGCCAACTCAAATATTTTATAATTTTCTGTGTATTTAAAGGTCCTGTAATTCTTTAGTATGTCAAAAATGTAACAGTTGAGAGGGTCCTAGTAAAGAAAAAAACCCAATTTCCTAATATTGATGGCCATAGGAACATGGCACTTTTGTACATTATATTATTTTCACAAATTAAAAACCTTTCTTAAAAGTTTCAGTCAGCCATTCACATAGTCCTTATATAGGTGACAAATTGATTAGCCAAACTACCTGGAGTAATAACAATGAACAGGGAATAATTAATCAATAGTATGTGAAGCATCAATGTGTTCACCTGAATTGTCCAGCAAAGGCAAGAAAGAAAATATATTCATGGACCTCATGCTATTTAAGCAGATAATCCTCAAACACAGATTACAGAAGGGTTTGCTTTTTGATCTGCAGATAATAATTTATTCCCTTTCAGTTTTGTTTTCTTTTTTTTTGGGGGTGGGGGGTGGGGGGAGGGGTTGTAGGGGGTTTTTATGTGTGTTTTTTGTGTGGTTTTATTTTTTTTTTTTACAGAACAATTAACCTTAATGAAAGGAAAACTATAGACACACTGAATAGTTGCTATACAGAGATTGTATATTGATTCAATTCAAAGAACATGTCATTAGAAAACTGACACTCCAAAGGTAGCTGGTTCCATGCTTACATTTTTAATATCCTTAGAACTACTGGACCTGTAATTACAGCACTGCTGCCTGGATTTCTAAGAAGCAGTTACTTATTTAAAGGTTGTACCTACAGTTATACTGCCTTGCATCAGACTTATCAGCTGTTTGTATCAAACCTCATAGAGCAGAAGGACTTCTTTTAATTTAAAAGTTATTGTCTAGCTTTAAAGTCCTTTAAACAAATAATAATTTATTATACTCTTTTTTATGCATGTTTGTCTATTGATTTCATAAAATATTCTCTAAGACCTGGCTAAGCAAGCCGTCAAGCAAAGAGAAAAGAGGTATATTTCCACAGAGCCTTTAAATAAGCTGTTGAATTAAAAACATTCCAGCAGTAAAGAAATTAATAATATAATGGCTGAAGAGTTTCTCATTCAGGGAGTTTCTTTGTTCTCCAGAAAGAAAAGTTAATATTACTCTTTATTTTTTTTATGCAGTGGAAGTCTCTTTTTACTAGAACGCATATATGCATATGCTTGTGTACAATTTAGTGTATCTGATATCAAACAACACTTGATCTATATGGATTACAGTTTCAAGAAGAAAAGTAAGCAATCAGTTGATTAGTTTCACATGTTTTATACATGCAAGAAAATCAGATGCACCTCAGTTTCATCTAAAGACTGAAAATATTTATTTCAGTGAAATTTGTATTATATTCAGTAATTTCTGGGGGGCGAAAAAAAGGTCTTATGAGGGAAATTTTTTTCAGCTAAATAAACCTTCATAAAAAGAAACATCCATTTGATAAAAAGCCACATTAGTGGTTCTATGATTTATGTCTGGTAACATTTAAGAACATAATCTATGCCCTCCTTACAATTATTTCGTTATACTTCAGCCAACAGTGCTATAAGCCCACAGGATAACTTTATTAGACACCCATCTAGAATTATTTCCACATAAAACATATTGATCCATCAAAGATGTACTCCTGGAAAATACACACTTGGCTGGGCTGCCCATATTTGGTATGCTAATTAATATTTTTTTTCCTCTAACTTTGTGAATCTCTGTGTTTGTACTCTCCAGAGAAAGAAAAAAAAAAACCTCAGCATTTTATCTGTCAGAAATATAAATCAAATAGATGTCAAAAATATTCAAAGGACATCTTCAAACTATTTTAAAGGATCACTTTATATTCCAGATTTTTGATGAGTGATTCATATTTTTAAGTTGAGCAATAAAAATCCATCATCTTTGCAACGGGAAGACTTTGAGCTCCTAGATGAAATTTCTCATTGAAGAAATACTTTGCACTTAAAGGCCTTGGGAACTTAGATGTTTAAAACATCTTCTTAAGAAGTCTTTTTAAACACTTTCCAAAGATGAAATATGGGCTTTGTAGTACCTACCTATGTGAAAAATAAAAAAATTCAATATCAAATCAAAGCAATTATGTTGGCTGCCCAGCAAAAATCTTCTAAATCTCCTGCATTCTGAAAGTCACAGTGTATTACTGAAGGTATAGATGATGTTTTGCAAGAGGAATACAATCCCTGAGTTTACAAATAAAATCTGAAAAACTGTAAGCAAAATTGAAGATATTAATAAATTTATTAGCTCAGAAACCAGCTATGGACCTGAAATAAATTCATTTCACGTGTATAACACGGGCTAAATCCATTCTAAAAAGAAAAGGGAGTGTAAGATTGTTCCTTACTATGCAATGCTTCTTATCTTTCTATTTTCTTCTTTTTTTCATAGTCTTTTCTAAGTTTTTATTCTCCAATTTCATTACCTTCAGCCTAGTTTTTTTATCCTGTTAACTAACCCTGAATGATTCTATAACATCCCTACCTCTTTATAGAACTTTAAAAAGTGAAAATAAATCTTTATCAGACTACATATTGTTTTTTGTTTCCTGCACTGCTTATTTTGATTTATCTTCTTCAATTGCAGTCAATTTTTGAAAAGAAACAGGTGTGTTTTTTTCCCCCTCTGTTTTATGACAAAGAACATTTGTATGATTTGATGAGGCCTTTATGTACAATCATAAGATAAACAATATAATTCAAAATAACAAGGATATATTAAATGACCTTAAATAATATTTGTATATTTTCCTCTGCTTTCAGTCTGTGAGCTTCATATACTGTGTCAAGCAAACTGTACTGTGTATTCTGCAAGACAAAGATAATTAATTTACTTACAGAAGAAAGATGATGGCAAAGTAATCTACTTGAGTCCTAATAAGCGACGAGAAAGGAGCTATTGCTCTGCATTTAAGATGGCATGATATAGTATGGTCTACCGTGTATTTCTTAAAAAAAAAAAAATATATGTCTTGCAATTTTGCTGCAGTGTACTAAATTGAAGCAGATAAAAATAAATAAAGTACTTGGACTAAAATAGTAATTTATTATGAATGATTGAACAGATCTTGAACAAATGTCTTCTTGCAAGGATGCATATATCTACAGCTACATATTTATGTATGTACACAAAAAAATCTTAATAAGATGACCTACACTTTTGCTTGTGGTAGCAGCCTTTTGGCTATTCCAGGCCATAAAGTTTTGCAGGCATATTTCAATGGATTAATTTAATTAGCTGTTAAATTACTAGAAAACCCACATTGGCATACTGAAGGCTTCAGGAGGAAATTCTGGTTCCATTTTAGTAATAACACTGGTCTGTTTAGTAAGTGATATTTTTAGGAAAGGAATGAGAATGATTCTTCCCTTAGGGTATTAATGATGAAAAGAGCTCTAAAATGCCTAGTTATTATTATCACTTTAGTATCAGCAGGTAGAATCTATCCCACATAGATAAAAGAACCAAAAGTATTAATTTAATTATGTGGTTTTCTGAGGTGCTCTGTGAGAGTTTCTCAGTGTTGCTCCATTTCCTTAATTCACATATTTCACTAGATTGTTGCTGTAACTGCAAACCCTTTAAACAGTTCAGCTATTGCAAAGGACAGATACTTTACCTTTAGGTCAGTAATATTTTACTTTTAACACCTGTAATTTTTCTTAATTGTTCCACAGTTAAGTCTCAGCAACTGATATGTCTTCATTCTGTTATATTGTTTCCTAGTTTAACCTTACAAAACCAATCATACAATACTTATGACCTGTGGATTTGAGCCTCCTCAGTATTTTAGATATTGTTTCTTAAACTCTGCAAAAGCTTACATTCAGCTGGCATTCATTACCTAATAAAATATTATGCTTATTTTGAATTAAAAATCAATGGATCCACAAACTACTCTGCATTCTGGAAACTAGTATGCTTGGCTGAATTCTCAGTCATTACTTTTGTTAAAGGAATATATCAAACAATTTCTGTTCAAGGAACATAGCAAAGAGGTATCATTAAATATACACTTAAAACTGTTAAAGTCACTTTGCTTTCGACCACAAAGGTATGTTCTTCTGAAACACATTTGTTTGTGCTCAATTAGCAACGTTACCCACAGCTACCATTTCTACATAATATATCATCTGAATTCTAAACTACTGAATTTAGCCTTTTGTGTAAACTCCATCAGGTTGTGTTACAGCAGAAAAATTATTCCAAAAAAAATATTGATTGTAGTAAAGCTCCAATATTTTTGAGCACTTGCTGAAACACAAAAACCTCTACAGCTAACACTATTATGTGAAAAGTTAAGAGCAATTTAAGAATTTAAAATACATCTTACTGAAAACTTTGATAGGTGGTGTTGTTTAACCTCAGATGGTAATTCAGCCCCACACTGCCACTCGCTCACTCAGCCCATGCTGAGATAGGGGAGGGAACTGGAAGGGTAAATGTGAGAAAACTCATGGACTAAAACAAAGACAGTGTAAGAGCTTAAGCAAAAGCCATGCACACAAGCAAATGAAAGCAAGGAATTCATTCACCACTTCCCATGGGCAGGCAGGTGTTCAGCCATTCCCAGGAAAGTAGGGCTCCATCACATGTCACAGTGACATGGGAAGACAAGTGCCATCACTCTGAATGTTCCACCCTTTCTTCTTCTTCACCCAGGTTTATATGTGGATTCTGATTCCATGTTATGGAATATTCCTCAGGTCAGTTGCGGTCAGCTATCCTGGCTGTGTCTTCTCTCAACTTCTTGTGCACTCTCAGCCTCCCTGCTGATGGGGTGGGGTGAGAAGCAGAAAATGCCTTGGTGCTACGTAAAGCACTGCTCAGCAATAATGAAGACATCTCTGAATTACCAACACTGTTTCATTTGAACCTCCCCTTTGAAACCTTCCTACATGACCTGTCACCGGATACCTAGGGGAAGAGCTCAGCATCTCCCTCTCCACTTCCCCTCCTCAGGAAGCTGTAGAGTGCAATGAAGTCACCTTTCAGCCTTGTCCTCTACAAACTTGACAAACCCAGTGTCCTCAGTCCCTTCTCAGAGGACATGCTTTCCAGCCCCTTCACCAGCTTACTTGTCCTTCTTTGGATATGTTCAAGTACCTTAACATCTCTTCTTATCATGGACCTGGACCCCAGCAGGCTACTGATGGGTGATAGCCACCTTAACACACCTCAGGCTCCACCCTTCATGCTCTGATGTCATCAAATGTAGGTAACAGTGAAGTTCATGGTCAGGTCTTCTGAATTTAGATTGTAAGAAACTATTATTCAGGAAACGTATGTTTCCTTGTCTACTTAATCTCCTGGATATTATGCTATCCATAAGCAAAAAACCTAAACCTGTATCTTAGCTTTTTGTAGTGAAAGCAAGCTCTTCACTTCCTTTGGCTCCATTTCCAGGTGTTCTTGCTCATGCAAAACAGCCTGTGCTTGGATGGCCTCCAGGCTTGCTGACACTTTTACACTCTCTCTGCATGCAATACAAGCACAGGGCAGGCATGACAGCACTTCTCATGGTCAAGATGCACAGCAGAGCAAGTTTTGAGTGCAAAAGGTATGCTTGCCACCAATATGCATCATGCTTTAAAAAGAAAAAAAAAAAAAACAACAGGACCACACATCTCTTCAGTCACAATGTGGTCAGTCCTGGTCATCATCCTTCAAGGTTCCACTCTTCAGGAAACAGGGACTGCTCAGCCTGCATTGTTGCTGCTGCTTCTGCATTCTGTAGCTCTGTGGCTTGCCTTTGCCAGACTGCAAGAGTTATTTTTTTCCAAGCTAAACTGAAGAATGCATCAGCCCACTACTGGCTACAATGCCTTGTGTAAATGCTAGTGAGTGTTGGCTCTGAAGCAGATTCAGAAAACTAAACTAAAGTTTCCACTTGTAATCTTTGTCATATGTGTCCTTGAAAGTGTTTTTGTACCTGAAGACCCTCGGGCATTTCAGGCAATTAACAATCTCTTCATTATTTGACTCGCGGCGAGTTCAGGGAATGGGATGGGATGGGATGGAACAGAATGAAATAGAATAGAATACAATAGGCTATGCTGCATAATGTCTGTGGTTATGTATGACAATCTATGACTTAGGTCTGAGGGGTCCATCTAAAAACACAGCGATTTGCAGTACATGTCCCAGGCCCATCCAGGAGACAGATTCAGAGATGGGCACACATACAACATACTTTAGGTAGGGACTGAAACATCTCTGCATTATCAACACTGTTTTTAGCACAAATCCAAAACACAGCCCCACTCAATTTACCATGAAGAAAATTAATTCTATTCCATCCAAAACCAGCACAATCAGGAATGAAATGATTGCTTGTTTATAATATCCTCTTCAAAATATAATTTAATGTTATTTTCATATTTTACTGAAAGTGTTCAGAATACTTTCCCTAGTTATTTCCATTTCTATTAGCATTTACAGTATTTATAGTAAGAACACTACTTGAGAGCAAATTGGTTTTGTACTTGGATCTTCTTTCATCAGTCTTTCAGTGTTTTGTCAAGCCATTATAAATCATGTTGGTATTCTCTTTTCTGTGTCAGTCTCTGAGGACAAAACTAGTGAGAAACAGACATCATCAAGACAGAGAGGCAGCAGGTGAAACACACTTTTGACCATTTTATTCGATCTCTAGTTCTGTCTTTTTGTTGCTGTGGAAAGAAAAGTGCACATTCACTATCCCCTCTGGAGCTCAATATATAGAAAACTTAAAGATTTAGCAACAGCAGCTCTTTTTTGGCACATGCTGTCTTTGTACTGAATAGAGGTGTTTCACAGGAGATTTTTAAAAAATCACACTCCACAGTGAAACAAAACTTTCATAATTCAAAAATGTCTATGGCCATAAGAAACTACAGTATGACATGAACTCCACGGCATCCAGTAGTTCAGAGATTAAGAAACTGGTGGGATACACCAGGTTCAAAAGTCAGCCCAGTGTGAAAGAGAACAAAGACCCAAACCTCACATCTTTTCTGTAAATATAAACAAAACATAATTATTCAACACTGGCTATTTTTTTTCCACGATTTTCACTAAAACTTTCTATGAATTTTTTCTCAAATATTTTTTTTTTTGAAAGCTGAGCACTATACATACAACTTTAGTTATGGTTTACAATAACTTTCTGTTAAAAATCTGTCTTATTCATTCTACAATTTAAAATGAAAATTGAATGACCTTTCATTACAGATAGGGGGGTTCATTATCTAAAATGGATGTACAACTAATTTTTCTGTATATATATGCCTACAAAATTGTTGCAGGAAACAAGAAAAAAAGATTGTCATGATCAAGTTGCATCAGTGTAACATGACAGACAGAAGAGTTTCAATGAAATTATTATATTAGTGATGTGTTAGATATAGCATCATCAAGAACTTCAAATTATTGTATCCTCTCTGGCAAAATGAGTTGGTGATTGATCTCATATTTGGTAAACAGAATAATGCATTAAAAGGTTCAATGAGTTTATAAACAGGCTGAGATTATAGCAGTAATGTTGGCTCAGTCTTTCTACATTTTTCATTATATGTGTATTTAGCCATAACAATATCCATTCCATTGAAATGCAGTAGTTACACCCTTAACTAGCATTTATATATTAGTGTTAAAAGACAGCAATAGACACTCGATGCAAGAATTTGTATGTTTATAACAGCAGAAATTAATTTTATACTTGCACTTTGAGATTAATTAATTTAGTGCATACTATATATTTTCAGCTTACTCATTTATACTTTATTTATTTCATTAATCATAGAATCATAGACTCTTCTGAGTTGTAAGGGATCCAAAAGGATCATCAGAGTTCAAATCCCAGCCCTGCACAGGACAATCCCAGGAATCACACCACATGCCTGTGAGTGTTGTCCAAACACTTCTTGAACTTTGTCAGGCTTCATGCTGTGACCACTTCCCTGCGGAGCCTGTTCCAGTGCCAACCATCCTCTGGGTGAAGAACTTTTTCCTAATATCTAAACTAAATCTCCCCTGCCACAGATTTATACCATTCCCTTGTGTATTATCATGGCTCACAAGAGAGATTAGTGCCTACTTCTCTGCTTCCCCTCATAAGGAAGCTGAAGAATCCTACAAGGTTTCCTCTCTTCTCCAGGCTGAACAGACCAAGTGAGCTCAGCCACTCCTTGTACGGCTTCCCCTCCAGTCTCTTCACCATCTTCATTGACCTCCTTTGGACACTCTTTAACAGCTTAATATCTTTCCTATATTGCAATGACCAAAACTGCCACAGTATTCAAGTTGAGGCCACCCCAGGGCAGAGCAGAGTGGGACAACCCCCTTCCTTGACCAGCTGGTGATGCTTTACCTGATGCCCCCCAGGACCTGGTTGCCCCTCCCAGCTGTCAGGGCACTGCAGACTCACATTCAACTTGCCATCGACCAGCAGCCCCAGGTCCGTTTCCATGGAACTGCTTTCCAGCATCTCTTTCCGCAGTCTGTATGTACATCCAGGGTTGCCCGATCCCAGGTGCAGGATCCAGCACTTATCTTTGTTAAACTTCATGTGATTGGTGATTTCCCAGCCCTCTGATTTGTTGAGGTCTTTCTGCAGGGCCTCCCTGCTTTCAAGGGAGTCAACATCTCCCAATTTAGTATCATCAGCCACCTTACTTATGACAGAGTATGATTTATTTTGATTATCCTTTAAAATCCTTACTAGAAAATATTTTTTCTTTCAACTTAAAAAAACAAAAAACCCTCCCCCCAAAAAAACAAACAAACAAACAAAAAAACAAAAAAACACACCAAACCCAGAACAACAACAACAACAAAATGATTAAATATATTATGAAAAAGACCAGCTAGTTAGGGTCTAACTTTGACTCTGATGGGAGCATATTGATTTATACTAGTTAACTAGTAAACTATCTTAACCAAATTAATATGATACTGTCTTAATTTAAGAACGTGCATTTCTTTGTATGCACTGAAACCTTGCAGTAAGTAGTAACTGACAGTTGAATATGGAAAATCCAGGTTTTTATATTCTTAACTAACAGCTGTAGGGGAAGCCAGCTCCTCTACTGTCCCATGGCCTCCCGGGATCTGAAGGGGATTGCGAAATCCCGCCCCCCCCACCCCGTGGTCAGGAGTGAAGAGATTTAGCAGACGAAGCTGGAGTGCTCATAGAAAAGCCTTTAAGTACTTTACTCAAGGGTATTTAAGCCCTTCGGGCGGGGTCTGGGAGGTAGGATGTGATAGGGTAAGGGTTCAGTGGGAGCGGTGTGGTTTGGGGGGCACAAGGACCAATAAGGGAGCAGGAGGACCAAAACCCAGTGGGAACCCAGGAATGGGGAGTGACAGGTGATACATCCAATAAGGTCGGAAGGGGGCGGGGCTGGATACCCGGGAAAAAGGAACACTGTTTTCACACGTTTGGAGGAGGGTCTAGGGGGTTACAATCTAAACAGGGGAAAACCCATACATAAAAGACGCAGGTAATGTTGAATTATAAAGTTTCTGGTCCTTTGGAAGTTGTCACAGCGCTGATCCTGTCTTCAGGGGCTTTTTCCTCCACAATGTGCAGTCTGGATAATCCTCTGTCTCTGCTTCACATGTACTGTGGCAGAAGTCTTTTCCCAACAGGCAATAGTGTGGGCAGCAGGACCAGGATGGTGATAATTTCCTTGTATTCAGCACTGGTAACAAAGCACCTCAAATCCTGTGTTCAGTTTTGTGTCCCTCACTACAAGAAAGACAGTTTGATGCTGGAGCATATTCAGAAATGGACAGTGAAGCTGATGAAGGGTCTGGAGCACAAATCCTTTGTGGAGCAGCTGAGGGAGCTGCGGTTGTTTAGCCTGGAGGAGGCTCAGGAGGGACCTTATTACTCTCTACAACTACCTGAAAGGAGGTTGTAGCAAGGTGGGGGTCAGCCACTTCTCCCAAGTAACAAACAGTAGAACAAGAGAAAATGGCCTCAAGGTGTGCCAGGGGAGGTTTAGATGGGATACCAGGAAAAATTTCTATCCTGAAAGGGTTTTCAAGAACTGGAACAGGCTTCTCAGGGAAGTGGTGGACTCACCATCCCTGGAGGTATTTAAAATACAAATGGCCCCCCAGTAGATGTGGCCTTTAGGGACATGGTGTAGTGGTGGACTTGGCAGTCCTGGGTTAATGGTTGCACTTGATGACCTTAGAGGCCTTTTTCAAATGAAACAATTCTATGATTCTATAAAAACATACCCAAGCTGACCATGAACAGGGTCAAATACAACCCTAGGGAGAAATTCACCATTAACACAATTCAAACAGAAAGTTGCAACTATACATTCTCTTGTATTCTCTTCTATTCATCCCTGCTGATTTCTCTGCCTCATTTACTGTAGAAGCTGTTCAAAGCATATCACTCCAGGGTTTATGTTTTGGGTTTTTTTTTTCACTGTAGTTGAGAAGACAGTCTGAAAGTAGCAAACAATAAAAATAATATATAAAGGGAAAATGTGAACACCTCAAAACCTTTTTAGAGCCTTTAAAAGTGTAAAGAGACTTGTCTTTCTAACACAAACTTAAAAAAAGAGGACCTGAAGTGGTTGCTTATACACCACTGGCTTGAATAAAGTTCAGATGGATATGAAGTGTCTTAAAGATGCAGTACAAAGAATACTTTGAGATTCTCCACAAACTTACTATGCTGAGTTCAGACCAATTAAACTGATGTGCATATTACAAGAACTATAGTTAAAAATTAGGACTAATTTTTGTTCCTAGCTGCCAAGCAAAAGAGTGGTCAAAAAAAATAGCCTGTCCTTCTACCTTAGTTGCAATTTCACTCTTAGACCACACAGCACACTGTATATGGATAATACTTGAATAACTTCTGTCTACTTAGATAACATCCAGAAATCTTTCAGCTAAAATTTTGATGGCTTATTCTTCTATATAGGTAAAACCGAAGGCTGGATATGTTAGAACCTTTTCTCTGGATGTCATTTTGTTTTATTTTGTTTTGTTTTCTTTAGGTTTTATTAGAAGATATCTGAAAATGAGACATGCCCTGTTATTTTTGCATTTGATTAAGAAAACACTTTATCCATCCAATAATTTAGAAAAAGACACTAATCTTTTATTACCTATGAAGTCATGAGTGAAATGCTTACAGCAAAGAAATCAAACCCCACATTTAAGAAGAAAAAAGAGGTGGATTTAGACTGTGTAGTGGTTTTTTCTTCTCCTTTTTAAGTCCTTGTTCTTCACACAGAAGCAACTCTGCAGCGCTTAACATCCTACTTTGCAGAGGCCGCTGAGCTCTTTGGGCTGGAAGTCAGTTTGAAGAAGACAGAAGTTCTCTATCAACTTGCACCTCAGGAAGTCTTCCATCATCCCCATATCACCATAGGTGATTCAGAGCTTAAGTCAGTCCAGCAATTCAGCTATCTGGAAAGCATCGTTTCCTCAGATGGTAAGACTGACAAAGAGATAGATAACCAGTTAGCAAAGGCATACAGAGCTTTTGGAAAACTCTTTAAAAGAGTCTGGCACAATAAACACCTGAAGAAAAGCACCAAGATTAATGTCTACAGAGCCATTGTACTGTCTACTCTTCTGTATGGTTCTGAATCCTGGGTCATCTACTGCCACCACCTGCGAC
>JAWWEE010000074.1:135187754-135201059 GCA_035221455.1 Xenops minutus | reverse complement strand
CCCCCTTCCCCCGCCCGCCGCAGCGAAGAGCCCCCTCGGCTGCCCGCAGGGGAGCGGGGCTGTGCCCGGCGCTCCCCCCGGGCCCGGCCTGCAGTGACCGATGCCCGGCCGGCGCGCCCCCGGCGCCGCGCGGGTGTGTGCCCGAGGGCGGGCGGTGCGGCCCGCGGGGCGGCCGTGACAGCCCCGGGCACCGCCACGTGCGGGGCAATACAGAGGCAGCGAGCGCGATGGGCGAGCCCCGCCACCCTGGCCCCCACCACCCGCGGGCGGCGCGGGGTGGGGTGGGGTGGGGGGATCCCGCCACTCCGTTATCTCCCGAGCCGCTCTCCCAGGCAGAACTGATCCTCTTGAGGGAGCGAGGGGGTGGGGGGAGAGTCTCAATTGCAAATAGTGTTTGGAGTTTATTGGAGAGGGCGTCTGAGCGTTGAGGTGCTCTCCCGTGGCTCCCGGTGCATGCTGTGAGGAGCCAGGATTGTGGTGGGTTTCGGCTGTGCAGGGAGAGTCGGGGTAGCGGGGGGGTGGGGGGAAGGAAAAGACACGATCGAGAGTAGCTGAGACTTTGTGCCCCCGTTGGAGAGATGGTTGAGTCCTCGTCAAGGTTGCTGTGGTATCCCAGAAACACCATTCACTCCGAGCTGTGACCGCGCACCATCAACAGCAACAACTCCGCTGCGCCTGGCCGAGGAATAGGAATTAGGAGCTCTCAAGAATAATATGAAAGGGATCTGCAGAGGGGAAATCCGTGCAAAGGAATCGAAATTAGCAGACTTTTGGGAAAGGGGATGTACTAAATGTGGCCGGCTGGACTTCATCCTGGTGAAGAAAATGGAGATTAAAAGTGGATTTACATTTTGGAACCTCGTCTTTTTATTGATGGTTTCGTGTGTGAAAGGTAGGGTAGTATTTGAGGGGTATATTTTTAGGGGTCCATTTTTCGGTCAGGGCGTTGCAAGCTCTCGCCTTATACCAAGGTGTATTTCAAAAAAATCTTTATTTCTTATTTTATATTTTTACCCTGGGTACTTGCAATGGAAATATATAAACGATCGCTAAAGCGGGGAGGAAAGAAGGAGTTGATTCAGAGCTCTCTTCGGAGATAGGAAATGTATTTGCTTGCCAGGGCTGGCGTTCAATGCAGTGACTGAGCTGGGGCTCAATAAATATTCTTGCAGTATGCTCAAACGGAGACGTGAGTTGGTTCATATAGCTTCTAACTGGTGTATATTCAAACAAATCCCACCGGATGACTTTTTTAAGGTGACGATGATGATAGTGCGGGGTGGAGGGGGGATTACCTACGATTCTGGTTTTCGGTCGAGCAGCGGGCTCTTTGCGGGAATGCCTGTATCGATGCACTTATTAGTTTAACCCGTTGCGTGGGGAAAGTTACGGAGGAGCCCAGCGTATGCGTAGCCGTCTCACAGCCCGAAATGCGCTCCACGCTCGGCTGTCTGTACGCATGCAGGGCTCCCAGGCTGTCGGAAAGGTGCGTTGGCAATACAGCCTTGAAGGCATGGTCTGTCGCTGGGTGCAAAGATCGACACCTTTTCTCTCCCCTCCTTTGGTCCCCCTTTCCCCGATGTATGTGAGAGGTTCTGTGTTGGGGTTTTTTTGGTCTATTTTTTTTTTCCGGGGCAGGAGCTATTTTACTTTCTTCTTGCTTCTGTGTTCACGAAAGGAGAGCAAAAAGGAAATGTCTAGTTAGCGGCATAAATATCTCCACTAAGTCTGTGCTTGCAAACAGTTAAGGGAAATGCTACACACTGAGAAAAAAAGAAATATGTGGCTTGAATAACGTGCACCTGCAGAATTACAGAGGCATCGCTAAACAGCGGAGTGCCGATCCCATCACGCGTGCCTTCAGTAAAAGGATCTATTCTGCAACTCCCCACAGTCGGCTGCCTACTCGAAATAATCTCCCCTTGTTTGTGGCCAGTGATTAATATCCGATTAATCACCCTTTTATCCCCCTCCTCATCCTCATCCCTCCTCCCCGCCACACTCATACACTCCCAGAATATTGAGTAGACATTATCGATCCTCTCCGAGTTTTTAGACTTGGTTATCGCCTACAGAGGTTGCCTGCACGGGTGGGAAGGAGATGTTTTGGAGGGGTGGCATTCAAAGGCGTGCCTTCCCGAGCTGGCGCTGGCTTGGATGAAACAGTTTATTGTAGAGCTTTGCAGCTGCTTGTCCTTCTATTTGCATCGCGTGGAAAAGACAATTCGCGTTTCAAGGGGGGGGTGTCCAGGGCTTTTACCTCATCCCACGTTATCCTGACGCGGGGTATCCAAGGGGAAGGGGGCTTACCTGCGGCGCTTATGCACATTTTAATTACAGGCACATCCTCTCTGTTTGCATCTATTAAAAGGGAGCCGCTCCCGGCGCTCTGCCCCGGTCTGGAGATGCTTTGCCATGAGCACAAACCCAGGGCTTTGGGGGCATTTCTTTTCCCTGGTTCAGCCCCCTGACATTAGCGCATTCTCGGTGCCGGGTGCCAGGGTTCGCCAGCCCGGGGCTGGCTGCCGGCCCGGCGCGCCGTGCGCTCCGCGGGCGCGGTGCGGGCGCGGTGCGGGGGCGAGCCGGGGGCTCCGAGCCGGGGCTCCGGCGCCGCTGCGAGGCGGCTGCTTTGTGAGCGCGAGTCGCGGGGCGGCAGCATCCGACCGAGGGAAGAGCTGGAGCGGCCAGGGGAGCGGAGCGACGTTCCCAGCACCTGTTGAGAGCCGCCTCGCTTGCCCTTGCGGGTGGGGGAAGGAAAAAACGCGGGGCACTGAGGACAAAAGCTGGGATGAAGCACCAGAAACAGCCCAAGAAAAAGAGCTAGGCTTTGCAAAATTGGCCTCCCTATTTGCAAAACTCTTCCTCCCTACTGTCAGGACCTAAGCTTCCCATGTGCTGACCAGGGCAGTTTCTGTAGACTTCCTTCCGACTGGGGCGATTCTCCCAGAAACTGCGGACCCAGATTTTACATCCAGGATGCGGGTTCCTTTAGGCAGCCAAGCTCCACCGAGCTGGCTTAGATTCACTGCAGCACTGCATCTATTCTGGGTATTTATATTTAGTTCTCTCCCCACTCCCATGAATTAAAGCATTTTACTTTGCTTTATATTCTTTTTGTATCAGAACACACTTGTGCCCCCAGAAAACAGAGGCAAACAATGAGTGAATACCTGCCCATTTAAAACATTCCTGATGTTGGGAGCAAGATGTCTCCCCACATCTGCTCTACCATTGCCTGGCAAGGCCTTTTTACCACACCCCATCTCCACAAGCTCTAGCCCATACCCTTCCTTGCTTAAACACTTATTTCTACTGAGTAGTCCAGCACCACATCATAACACCCAAACTGTTACTGACATTCCTGTCATCCAGAGCACTTCCACAGCTTTGCTTGATATCTGCCTCTCAGGCCCTTCCTACTTTCATCATTGTCCTGTCACCATTTATCCAGTCTCAATCCACAGCTCTCCCACTGTTACAAGTGTCAAACTATCCCATGATGCTTAAGGAATCATGCCCATATCTGATTGATTAAGCACTCCTTGGATCTATTAATAGAAACAAAAACAAACAAAAAAAAATCCTTCACATTTATGAAATTCATGCCTTTTCAGAACCTTGTGACAATACTTGGAAGGGGTTAGAAAAGAGAGAAGAAAGCAAGAGAAGATGGAGGGAAGGAAATTGTCAGAATCTCTGAGGAAGAGGTGATATGAATAGCTAAAATTAAGAGGAATTGCACCTTCTTCAGTGAAAACCTTGCTTACACAATCTTCCATTATGCCATGAAACAATCTCCAACAGAATCTTCCTTGAATAAACATGGAGTAAAAAAGCAAAGAAATGGCAGCACTGAAAATTGAGAGAAGGCACAGCAGGTATTCAAACAAGCAAACAAACAAACAAATCCACAACTCAACCCTTAAAAAAGGCAAAGTAGAGTGATTCCTGGCAAGCCACAGGGGTGATGAATCCTGTGCTCTTCCGTTTAGATGTGTGAGACACCCAGGAAAGCTCCTCCTTCTCCCTCACCCCCCACCATGGGGGAAATGAAAAGCACCACTGAGGCACAGGAGATGCAAACCGAGTTTGGAGGAGTAGGGATTGGAAACCACCACTGTCAACTCCCTCAAGGAAAGAGGAGGAAAGGGCATAAAAGAGGGGTAAAAAAATTAGGCAGCATCACTGAGCTTTGCCTTCTGAGATTTAGGAGAGAAATCACTGATATTTGCACCAGTTCGGCTTGGCACCTCCCTCCACCAAAAAAAAAAAAAAAAAAAAAAAGCTTGCGATCTGTTAGTGGAAGCAAATCACAGAAGAAACCAGGCAAAATGACCACAAGACTCCTCCATCTCTTCTGTTTAGCTGTTGCTCCAAGACAGAGAGCACCAAGGTCCGCTCTTTTGTCTGCCTGGCTAAAATGAAGCTTTGCCTCTGCTGTTGTTCCTCTGTTCCCCTCTTGCAGTTGTGACAAGCGGAACAAGGGCAGCTTTCAAAATGAAAGGGACATGAAGCACTGAGATTTTAAACGGCTCATTGACAGAAGAAGTGACCAGAAAAAGGAAAGCATTTCCATTTCCAGGGATGGGTATCTTGCATGTGGGAATATTTAGCAGGGACAAAGCGTGCCCTGCTTTTTACAGCCACCTCTGCAGCCTCCCTTCTCCCCCGTTCCCACCTCAATCCCACTCCCTCCATGCTTCGCCTGCCCCTCCCCACCGCTTCCTTCCCAGTCGCTTGACTTGTGTTACTGGCGATGGGTATGGGGTTATTGGCGGATGGCTTTCCCCAGTGGGGCACGGGTGGATGCAGCGAGGCACTGGCTCTGTCCCCGAAGTGGGGACGGTCGGGAGAGCAACAGCAGGTTCAGGTTTCCTCATTTCCAGATGGTTGATGCCGCTGCTGTATCCTCGTGTGCATGTGTCTGTTCGTATGTTTGTGTGTATATACGCGGGCAGGGGGGACAGGGACACACTGACTGCAGAAGGGACAGCGTCGTCCTTCCTTTCCAGCTCCTCCGCACACGCTCAGCTCCTCCACGGTGCCTCTTTGCCCTAAGCCCCCGCAGATAACACAGGGCTGGGTGTGCTCAGCGGGCTGCGCACCGCAACTCACCTTTTTTTTAAGCTACGCAATTCTTCAGGGTTGCAGGCAAAGTTACCTCTCTCATCCCCGCCTTTCTCAGGGCTAAAACAAGGCTCCGCTGTGCCCCCGCTTAGCGCTCGGCTCCTCCTCCTCCTCCTCTTCTGCAAGGCAGCGGTGAAGAAGCACACGACCCCTCCCAGCAGCATCAGCAGGGACCGCTTCTCCCTGCCCTGTCCGCTGCCATTAGGGATGCGCAGAGGGCACAGGGGAACCTCACCTTCGGTCTCCGCATTTTCATTGCGAGAGGCAGCAGTCGCAAGGCGGAGCCGGGAAGGAGCGGCGGCCGCCCGGGAGCGTCCACCGCGCCCGGCACTGGCACCGGCCTCCGCAGCCGCGCCTCCGGACAGCCCTTCTTAATACAGTCTCTCGTCTTTTGGCTTTGCTTACTTTATCTCGGTGACTCCTCTTGGCAAGTCTGAGGCAGCATTAGGGTGGTCGGCTGGTTCGTTTGGTTGGCTGACACACAAAAATAGCCCCTCACTCTCTGAGCACAACCAACCGCTCCTCGACGAGCGGCTGGGGACTCCAGGAAGCCTCAAAGGCTGAAGAGGGACATATTGTAGCTTCAACTATCTACTAGGATCTCTATGTGCAAGCACAAGCTCAGGAGACCTAAAGAATTCAGTGGATGTGCTTTCAAATTCCTCCCTTTCCAAGACTCCTGTGCAATAAACATAGTAGGAACTTGTAGTTTACCTGAGGGGTTTTTTTTTGCTTTTTTATTTTTTTTTCTTCTTGTTGTTGTTTGTTTGGTTTGGTTTTTTTGGGGGGTGATGTTTTTGAGCAACAAGTCAAGCAGGATCAATTGCCCATCTAGCTTAGTGCCCCCTTTATTTCCAACCATAACTAGTAGCAGCAGTCTAGTGAAAGAGTTGAGAAATACAGCAAGTAGAGTGACTAGCACATCCTGGATATCAGCAGTCAGCAGCTTTGGGCCTCCCAAGCTAGAGCCTGTTTTTGAAACATCACATTTTAAGAGGCATGGACTGGCTGGTGCTCCACTCATTTTTTTGTTCTCTCTCAACCTGCTGCCCCATTCCCCTGCCTCCTGTCCCCTCCCTTCCTCTCCCCTTCCTCTTCTGCTTCCCCTTCCCTGTTCCCTACCATTACATTCTTATATATCCTCCATTCTTTACACTCTGCATCTGGCTGAAAGCACTGAATAGTGTGAACACTTGTAATAGAATAGACTTTATTACATCCAGTGTTGTTGATGTGCTGAGAAGGTGAACCCCAAAAGACTGAGGTTTGAAACCATTGAATGCCTGTGTATCTAGTAACGAGAAAGAAAAGCACATAGTTGTTCAGAGAAATTTGAAAAGGTGTTGAAATATCCCGTGGGGATGGCTCAATTTGCATGATTGTAAAATCTTTTCAGAGAAGATGTTATGAAGAATAGTATAGCCTTGTCCCCTCCTTTTGTTAAGAAAAACAAGTGCATTGGACACTGATTTTCAGAGATATTGAGCATTTACAATTTCAGCTGGCTGCAGTAACAAGTTAGCACCCTTGAAGCAAGGCCAAGTGATTCCATCATTATAGTGCTGAGACAGAGGCAGTATAATGAAAACATCTATAAAACAAAATTGTATATGAAATGTTAATTCTAGAGAGTCTGATAAATTGTAATGGTAGGAATAAGAAAGGCTTTATGTTCTGCTGTAAAATTTGTTTGTGTTTTTTATTTTTCCACTAATAGAAAACTTCAGTTCTAATTCAATGGGGTTGTGACATCTCAAGTTCAACTTCTTGCTGATGAGTATCATTCAGCTTGTATTTCTAAACATAATGAAGGTTGAAAGGATAGAACAAAGCCTTTGTGAGAAGTTAGCTTACCAGTTACTCCAAAGCAATTTCTAGGAAAGAGCAGTCAGCGAACAGACAATTTGGTCTAAGTTGTTGTTTTATCCTTAGACCCCTACAATTTTAAGAAAGCTGTGAGCATGAGGTATTTGAATAAGCAATATTTAAGTAACAATCAGAGAAGCATCTGATAAAAGAAATTATTACAAGGCTATAAACCTTACCTCCTTATTTTGTTTATATAATTTTCACGCTAAAGCTTATTGTAAAATTTCAGAACTCTTACATGATTTAAACATGTGCCTTTCAAACAACTTCACAGAATGTTTCCTTCTCAGGTAAATGCTTGCCTTTATCTCAGATTCAAGGGACAATATTTGGCAATTATCTTGAACCTAAATAGAAGGAGGTTTTCACTTGCCTTTTAAAAGAAAAAAAAGCCTAGTAGGATTAGGAAATATTGAAGGTCTCCTTTCCAATATTCAGCTTTTCTTCTGAGAAATGGAATGGACAAAGATATTGGACTATAAGGAAGATTATGTAGAATAAACATATGCGCACACAGACACACCATTTGCATTTGTACATGTTTACATTTAATTGTCTACTTTTCTTGGGAAGATTTGCATTCATGGTTGCACTGCTTTATTCTCACCGATTGTGTAAGATTTACTATGGCTTCATAATTTCAGCATTACAAATGCTGAGTAATGTGAAGGAAATGGTGCAAGTTCATAATGTTCTTCCCAGGGTCTGAAATCTTGGTTGGGTAAGTTTATAGATTTAGGAACAGTGTTACTCATAGTGAGTGAGCTCCACAGTGCTGGGAAATAAGGATACAAGGGATTCCAGCAGGGCTGGTTCTCTCACAGAACTGTGTCATTGAACAACAAGATGGGATGCAGCCAGCACAGACATAGACAGACTACCCATTTTCTCTTGGATTCCACATAGTGCGTCATAGTATCATGCATCATATTTGCTTTGTATCATAGAAATAAGGAAAATAACTTTGAGTAACTTAACCACAGAAGCAATCATGCAGCGATGAATTCTCACCTCCCGAGGCCTGTAAGTAGCACAGATTATTTTTGCAATAGAACTGAAGGAACCTAGAAGCTTGAGGCAGAAATGACTGAGTGATTACTTGGATTATACAGATGTCACTATTTCTGACCTTGAATTCCATTTTGTCTGTTTCCCATATTTACATATCTTTTTAGCTCTATATCTTTATGCATGTAACTTGTTTGATTTCATTCTCATGGAATTGTGTACACATGCATATAGGATAAGCACATGGAGTAATTATATCCATATATTTGGTTATGTTATGAAGAAATTCAACAGATTGCATTGTTAACTTATGAAGATGCAGATAACAACTTGAAAGTTACATGCTTCCAAAGTTATCCATTACCTTTTAATTTATTGTGTATTCCCAATGTCAGGAGGAAGTTGTACTATGATACATAACTGATTTCAATAAGAAAAGTAGAGTAGTGACAACTGGGAGGAAATGTAAGGAGAAAAGTTGGCTGAAAAGAAAAAGCATTGGTTACTAAAATCAGTAATTAAAACCGGGTGCCGGCATATTAAGAATTACCTGACATATTTATTCCTACTGATTTGGGGATTTTTTTGCCAAATATAGTTTCTATAAAACCGTTCTTAGTAAATTGAAAACCTCTAATCATCTCTTGAATATAGGAAAAAAACCCCACATTTTGGTGCTGTTTTCTGGTTTATTTTAATACTGATACTATCATTTAAAGAGGCTGACATATATCTCAGAGGTGGCTGTATTTCAGTGGCAGTTGAAATGAGCCCTCTGAAATCATTATCTTCGTATAGAACTGTTTTCAAACCCAGCGAGCGGATACCTGCAAGTGTAGTTTGGAGTCCTTAGGAAAAACGAGCCACATAAATGCAAAGTACAGATATTCTTGTTTCAATGTAGTGTTGAGATGGAAGTACTTGCATTACAAAACCTTTCCTTCACTATTTAATCTGACCCAGAATGAGAACTTCACAGTCCACTGTAGTTAGCTTTCTTGATTGCTGTGCAGTTTTATTTGGGAACCGAAGGTCAGACTAATTAAAACTGTTCTTTGAAAAGTCTATACTATAAATTGGATTTTTGCTTCTGTAAATCAGCTTTGTTCCAAAGTTGAATAGAAGTTATAAAACAGGATAAAAAAAGAGCTTCTAAACTGCCTGTAGTTTGAGCCCATCGAAAGCAAAAGGAGAGTCCAGAATAGGACCCTGGAGAGCAATTTCCTCTGTTTCTTTTCATCCTGAGTTTTGAATTACAGTTTTCTGTATATATGTTTCATTTGACTCAGAAGTATTAATTATAACAGAAGCCATATATTTCACAGTACACTAAAATTTTCATTAGAAGTGCTATTTGGAAAACTCTCATTGCATCATAAACCTAAAGATTACAAAAGTAAATTGTTTGTGATTAAGAGAAAGTAAATTGCATGTTTGGATAAAGTCAGAAAATGCTCTTTTCACATTTCATTGATGGTCATGTCAACACTCCTGAGGATCAGTCCACTGGATTGAGTGTAATGGTAGTATGCTAATACAATGCCAGCTGTAGTTCTTATAACCAAAGAATATTCATGCTTTTGTTGGGACATATGCTGAATTACAGAATTTTATAGCCTGTTTTCAATATTCCATCTTAATTTTTTCTTTTCCAGTAAAACATTTGCAGAAGGCTGCTGATGGCTACAGAGGAACTAGGAGGAACTGATAAAAGAGATTTCAGTTTAGAATGCTTCAAATTTAATTATTAATGCAATTTGGTTTTACTTGTGCTGGGTTATCATATATTCCCATATATAGTTACATTTGAAAATGCTGAATTAGCCAGCAAAACCAAAGCACAAAAATAGGGAAGTTTCCACAAAAATATTATTGTATTTATTTTCTAGTCTGTTCTTTGTTTTTGCCACTGTTGTTTTAGTTTAAACACTGTTAAAATGCTGAGTTAAAATCACAGGAACTAAAATATAGTGTAAAAAAGGGTCCAAATCCTGAAACCTTACCTGGTTAAATAAAAATGTAGGGAAGAAAAGGTCTTTGGCCACCTCAAATAATTAAGTCAGTCAGCTTTGTGATAATAGGTGCTTTTTTCTTGCATCTCTAGGTGCATGCAGGAACACAGACACACTATCACTTCTGGTAGCAGGCATCTTTAGCTGTGTGCTCTATCAGTAAGAAACTCTGCTTAATTCATGACTATGCCCATCTTGCATGGTTTCCCTTGAGTACTGTCAATGTCACTAGCAGTTCAGTCATATGACTCCTACTGACTTCAGCAATGCTTGTTTCATAGAATCACAGAATTGGTTAGGTTAGAAAAGACCTCTAAGATCATCAAGTCCAGTTGTTAACTCAGCACTGTCAAATGATGAGATGACTTCCATGCATGGCATGGTAGTTTTAATAATCACAAGAGAAGAAATGCATATAATTTGTAATTCCTAATAAAAATGTGTTTTCTCAAAAATCTTTGCATCAATGTAATGCTCACAAAAGTGCTTACATGATTAGAGAATTTTTATCAGTATAATATATTGAAGTAACATGATATGTTATCAGGTGAATGTTTTAGCAATGCTTAAGAAAACAATCCTCTCTTCAAACTGTTACAAAAATGGCTAAAACTTTTAGAGCTTTCACATTATTTGCTAAATCCTTTCACATGAAGTTGATGTAAAAGTTCCTCTTCAATTGTACCCTTTAATAAAGGGTCCTGGAACTGAGAAAAAAAATCAACACTTTACATTTTAAGAGCTTGAAAAATTTCCTCTTACGACTGAAAGAGGAGAAATGACTATTCTGTCCTCAGTTTCTTGGTGTCACCTTCAACTTAAAAACAAATGAGAACATCATTACCTATTCCTTTCCACATTACTATTCAGCATGTCAACCACTTTGTTTCATAATTCTTCTCAATAGCTGCTCCTTTCTGCCTACTCTTTTGAAATTTCCTTCACACAATTGTCATAGTTATTAGCTTCAGAGACTTTGGTAATATCACCTCTTCACCCTTTATTTCCATCTTGGCAACTCCTTCGTGGAAAAATAAAATACCTCTGACATTTGAGAGACTATTTCTTTATAGGTTTTCATAAATTTTGTTTAGTGTATATATATCCTAAATGCAAACATATTCTCCTTATTGCAACTACGGATATATTTTAAGAATCTGAATGTTATTATACTTCTTCAGTGGCCCAATTTTCTCCCTAAGTACTTAACCACTCTTGAGAAAGTTTAATTTTGACCCATTTCAGTGGAAAGAAAAATAATCTAGACACTAGACAAGCAATAGCATTTCTGTGTTTTTTATAGAGGATACAGCCTGAACAGAACCTCCAAAGTCTTCTCACGCAAGGATAATAATTTTCCCCTGACAAATAGCTGGGCTATATTTTATTGGCATTTTCATTGTCGGCAGTGGAAAGTTGTACCAATCAACCATATAAGAAACAGTCATTTTTTAAAAAACCCTGACAAACTTATGCTTCTCAAAGCTGTTTATCTGAAATAGCAATGAGCAACAGAATCAGTGTTTAAAATAGAACAAGTTCAACAGCGTTGCTGACTCCTGCATGCCTACCTCCGTAACTTTCCTAAGGATATGCTTTCAAAATTCCTAAATCTCTCTAGTACTACAGTTGCAGGCCATTGAAATTTATATGAGTTTCTACACTATTTTCAGCTAGGTTTAAATTTAGCTACCCATGAAAAGCCATTCTCCTAAGCTCTATCTATATATTTTTACTACACTCAAATTCTAGCTCATCAGCTAGCTCCTGTAATTTTTCCCAATTTATCCAGCCTCCTCTGCACTTCTGGGCTCCCTTCCCAAATTCTCTTCCCACTCTACAAGTACCATTGGAGAAGTCCCAAAAACATAAAGCCTGCAGTAAAATATAGAAAGTTCTCTTCAGTTTCCATCTCATTTGTAAAGTCCTCCTTTTTTTTTTTTTTTTTTTTGGCCCAAAGTAATAACTATGTGAGTGTAATATGCTAGGAAATGAAATATTCTCCCAGCTTTACAGTCATAGAGACTTACTTTTTCAGAAAGTTCTTTGGATTTTACATCATCAAGATTGGAAGAGTTTCAGTTGTATTTCTTTTCATTCTTCAGTATATCGTACCTGTCTACCTGATTATTTTTTGGTAACCAAAATAATACCCATTCACCCTAAACAAAAAACCTTCAAAACACGTGATTAAAAAGGTACAAAAACTGAATAGCAACATAAAGGTAACATCCTTACATGTGTATAAATAAACACTATAGAATCAGATAGTTAAAATTTGGATACTTAGTATATTTTGGAAATGTGAGATAAATCTGTTTGGTTTTTCAAGCTCCAGTGTGTACAGTCAAACTGTCCATGTGACATGGTAAGGGAAATTTTGCAGATCAAATATCATTCCTGTATCTTTACTAATATCATCGTTCTGGGATGACCACAACAGACTAGTCAGGACTGTGGATTTTACATAGAATTGTAGACTGACTAAAAAAAAAATACATATAGTAAAACAGGACTTTATTTGTAGGGATACTATTCCTCACTTGTTCCAATTGACTTTGAGCATTTCAATGAAATCAAGAGAGTTTCCTATGTATCTGATTTGTGAAAGATACTGTTCCAAATTGCTCCCTTTGGGGCCTCCTGTACTCGTCATCTCTTTAAAATCCATTGACAGCTGAGTTAACACAAATGTCTTATCTAAGAGTCTGAGTGTACCACAGATAACCAGTCAAGGAGAGAATCTGTTCAGCAAAACTTGTGTAATTATTAAGAAAACATGAATTACCTGCTAGAATTTGGGGTAAATCTGAGGTAACTGTGAGGAAAATGGATCATTCATATTAAAATCAATACAATTAGCATTGAATCATCTCTTCTAAAGACATAACTGCACTTTAATGCTGAGGTGTTTTCTGAAGAATATTTTCTTCATTCTTATGAGGGGGGTTTTTGCATTATTAAGCCAGTATGAAGTATCCTGTAGGTAAGATTCCTCTGGCCAAACTGATAGGGATATATTCAGTTGATCAATGTTTCCATGTGCTTCCTCCATGCTTTATGTGCAGAAAGTTTATTTGCACCATCTCTTTTGTACCATACTTTTTTTCCATGCTTTTAGTTCACAGATTGCTTTGGGCAAGGTTCCAATTCTTTGTCTGGTATACTTGGATGATCATGCGTTTTTTAGAAGTTATAGCATTTATTTTTCCTATTTACAATCTCAGTCTCTCTGGGGGGGGGGGGGGGGGGGGGGGGGGGGGGGGGGGGGGCGGGGGGGGGGGGGGGG
>JAWWEE010000074.1:135166738-135179348 GCA_035221455.1 Xenops minutus | reverse complement strand
TTACAGCAGAATTAAAAGATTTCAATTCTATCCTATCTGCCTTATCTTGGCCAACCTCCTTTAGGCAGTGATCTAGTGTCACACAGTACATAATATTAATATTATATGTCTCAGAGAAAATGTTAATGTTAATCCTTAAAGGGCATTTTCATTGCAGCTTTTGGAAGAAGGGAAATATGTCAATATGACATTTCTTAACTTATATATTTTGGAGTTTACTACGTGAAAATATATCTCAGGTGACTGGTGTTATTTTTATTTATAAAAGGGAAGTGTTGGAACCTTACTGTGTTAGCAGAGAGAAAAACACTCTGAAGCAGAATTCTGTCCATTGCTTCATATCTATGTGTGACAGATTAGCAAGGACCGAAAATATGTATAGAATAAAATGAAATAGTTATCTAATGAAACTGTTATTTGCCTCATATTCTACACTATGTAAAAACTTTAAAGTGAGTCATTAAAGAAATTAGTAGATCAATCAGCTTTAGTTAGCATTTGCTCAACTATTTCAATTGGGAGGAAACAGAGAAAAAATATAATATTTAATATAGTTAAATATTATATTTTAAATATTATAAATATAATATTTAATATAGTTAAAAATTATATTTTAAATATTATAAATATAATATTTAAAATATAATATTTAATATAGTTAAATATTATATTTTAAATATTATAAATATAATATTTAAAAATAAATAAAAGTTCTGAAGGCAAGTCTTTAACACATAGTGTCTCACAAAGATTGCCATACATACCACAGTGTTTCTGAACTACATGTAGACAGATGATCTACCAAGTGATTTGTTTATGTTTATTCCAAAATGCAATTCTCATTTCTCTCTGCCACTCACTAGGAGTGGTGTGTTTAAAAGCTGCACTTCATGTGGTATCTTCTAGTAAATATTGTTACTGTTTTGAGATATTAGTAAAGAAACATCCTTCACAGAATATTAGTTTCTAATAATCCATGCCAGTTAACTTCTTTGACAATGCTGATTAGACATAAAAAATGTGATAGTCCTTTCTAGTTAGTGGATGTTGAAGTATATTTAGGAAACTTTCAAGCTGTCTATGAGGATTTTAGTTGGTCTTGTTTTTTCCCGTCCCTGTCAAAACATTAACTGTCACATACATTTATTCTGTTAGTGGGACGTAAAATGTTTTGTGGTAATTAAGACTCAGTTCCAGTTTTCTCAGTATAGTATACTATTCTCTCTATAGTATAATATTCTTATAATATTCTCTGTTTCATAGTGATTTATTAGAAATTGGGATTATTTTTCAGATGCACTTTCTTTCCTAATAAGAGTTGCTTCACCTTACCCGTTTCTAACTGAATTGCTTTAGTCACATGCCAAAAGTGGGTTTCTCTATTTTGGGATAATAGCCTTACTTTCAAATACAAGGCAACAATGACACAAAGATGCTCAAAATCCTGGTCCAAAGTCCACTAAGATAATAGAAAGTGATAGTAAAACACAAATGCAGTATATCTGAAGCAGAACTGGAAGAAACAAAACAAAACAAAACAAAACAAAACAAAACAAAAAAAAAGAGGAAAAATGGGAAAAATGTTGCCAGAAAAAATTCTAAAGACAACTGATCCAGACATAGTCTGACATGTTGTGAGAGTATTTATTACTTTTTTTTTAATTATTCTATCATCCATTATACTTTGGATTATCTTCTATCATACAATTTATTAACAGTTGCTATTTCATCAGTACATTAAGTCCATGCAAAATCTTCAGTCGTTAGCAGTGCCATGCATTAAATTCACATGTATTTCAAAGGGCATTTGAAGTCTTCCTTTGCTCTATTCAGTAGCTATAGAGAAAGGAGGATGGCCATCTCAGGACAAGCAAACAAACAAACAAACAGAAAGCGGAGACAAAGATATATTCTGAAATTAAGCACATACAGATATTGAATTTTATTATAAGATACCTTTGTTACTACAAAATATCTGACAGATAGCACATCAGAAAGAAAGGAGAAAAGGAAAATATCTAGAGCTAAAACATGTTAGACTAGTGTGTGAATTCAGGTAAATTGATAGAAAGTACAGAGGATCTAGACAGTGAGCTGACCAGGTCATTTACCATGAGATCTTGATTGCGAGTTTGGTTGCTTTTTGGTTTTTCAGTCACTGAAATGCTTTCAACTCATTTTAAGTTCCATTCAAATCTTTGTTTCAATGCACTTATTCCTTTTTGTCACAGTCTTTAAACCACCTTTAATTCTGCAATGTCATCTCTGGCACAGGTTGGGCACTATTGTATGCAGTTTTCCAGATACAGCTGCATCATTAATATTATGCAATGACATTTCTTAATTATCTGTCGTACATATTGATATACCATCCCATGCTTTAATATCTAGCAGTGCTATAATCTTTAATACATGTTTCCTTATACAAATGTCATGAGGGAATACTATTACCTATTACCTTGCTTGCACATGGAAAATCTTTCTGCAAGTCAGTTAGGGCCAGATTTTTTCAGGGTATTTAGGCACCTAATGATCTAGGCAAGTTCCTAGTGGAACTGACAGAAGCCTAAATGTCTAAGACACATTATTTCAATAGGTATTAGGTACTACATTTTTCAAAGTCATGATATGGCCTATCTGGAAAATTTTTAAAATGTCTCAAATGACTTCTCAAAGTTACAGAAGTCTTTGGTCAAGCAGAAAGCTGAAGCCATGTCTTCTGATTCCAGGACACCTCTGTTAACATTGATCCATGATAAATCCTCTCCTTTTCTATGAGTAAATGTAAAATACTACCCATGTCATCTTACATTTCTTACTAGGTATAAAGGAATAATTTCCAATAAATAATTTCTTTTTTTTTTTTTTTATATTATTGTATACTGCTATTTTTTTTTTTTTTTCTGATAAGATGTCAGGTTTTATGCCACTTTTCAGTACTGATCTGCCTTCCATGTAAAATAATCAGACTAGTGCAATAATTCATAAAATGGAAGTGACACAAGTCTTTAAATTTCAGGTGTTATTTTTTCTGACAAACTTTAAAAACTTCCCCTTTTCTATGTGAAATGTTAAGTAGAGCAAGTTACTATTGACCTACATGTACATGCAGTCAAAGCCACCGGAAAAGGCCATGCATATAATAAGTGCATATGAGAAACATTACTATTGCCTAAAATATACAAATAACTCTACTTCCATAACATATGTGCAAAATCTGATAAATGAGGCTGGTAAAAAAGGAATCCATATAGTGTTTTTAATATGCTCTATGAATGATTCCTTTGCTACTATTTCTCCAAACCTGGTACACGTCAGGCAGCTGGTGAGCTGAGAACACTGCACTTTATGGTGATTAGCACTGTCTCATTGCTTCCTTGTGCTCCCGAGTCTCCACATTCCTGTGCTCCTTAGTCTGCATTCTGTTTAGACTGCAGTCTTCTCAAATTGAAATCAGTATCTTTCCTGTCTATGCAGTGTGTAGCACAACATGCACCTTGTATATGTATATATTTTGGAAATATTGTCACCTAATTATGGTAGAAACTCTGTATGTAGTTGATTCAGTGGGTCTAATTATCAACTGCTTGTTGCTTTTGAAAAGCACAGTTGCTATAAATAAAACCAAATCATAATTTTACATTTCCAATCACAATAGCAATTTATGTCCATTTTTCAAGGACATTAATGGCAAAAGGACATTCACAGAGCTGCAGAATCAAACCTCATCTCTGTGGAATTCTTGGCCTGTAAATAAACTGGACTTTAAGTTTTTAATCTCTTAAGCATATTTCAATAGACTGGCTAATGATTAATCAAAATGCATGCAACAATAACCTAATTATCTTCAAAGTTAGTTTGTTTTTTGTTGGACTTTTTAAAATTAAAGTCCTAAATGGAAAGTATTTTGCCTGAATGTCACAAATAACTTCATACTTTAACTGGAACCTGTTCGTATTTAATCAATTATCATTCTGCAGTGAAGAAAAATTTGGTGGTTTCTTGAAGTTTTTTTTTTTTTTTTCCTAGCATGAACTAATGAACAATGAATTCTTACATTATAGATCAGATATTCAGTAAAAATATACTTACTAATTTCCAATTTGTAAATATTCTTATCTTTTCTCAAACATGCATTCTGATGGTTTGTATTCTTCTCTACATTCCATTTAATAGAAGAGGAACATATGTCATTCTCAAACATCAATGGTAATTTTGACATTTGCACACTAAACTCCCTCCTTTGGACTGCAGAAAAGTACAACTATCTATACAATATGCTGAAACATGCAGAAATCTCAGGGAAAAAGAAATGGGCCAAACTTTCTTTGCCCTCTTGGTATCCATTCCAATATATATGTAAGTAGGCCAGCCAAACAGCCAGTATAGAATGATCACTGTTGTAATAAATGACATACTAAAATATTATTAATATGTTTCCCCACTACATTTCTATTTAGTCATGAATATATCTGTAATATACTATTTTTTATCTCTATCCCTTAATTGTTCTTATAATAATTTTTCAGTGATAAAAGGGATTGCAAGGTTGTAGAAAATCAGACCAGATGCAAAGTATTGGAGACCGGCTCTGGTATTCGTCTTACACTTTCATTGTCTCAGATGTATGTAAATATTCTGTCCTGATATGTATTTGCTATATTCGAGTTTAAATTGAATTTAAATTATCTTTGTTTGTTTTTAGTTTTGGAGGGTTTTGTCCAAGTTTGCTATAGTTGTATTGGTCAACACCTGTCTTAAGACTCAAGAAAAGGAATTCTACTTACCAACTTAGAGCCATCTTTTGGTTTGATGTGTAACTCAAGAGGAACAGAAAAAAAAAATAATTTAAGTGGCTGAACCAACAATACTTTATGTTTTATGGCTTGTATGTTTGATCTTCCCTTTTGTCCAAATATATATTTCTTCCTTTTTTTTTTTTTTTTTCTTTTCCTCTCTACTTTTTACTAGAAATCAATAGAATGACTGCAGTTGGGGCACTGGAGAATGTCCAAGAATCATAATCTGATGTTTAGGAAAATCTAGAAGACAACTGAATTCCCTCAAGAAGAAGTGACAATTTCTGAACCAGGAAGAATAATATAACTTTAAATGCAGTGTTTCTATCTCTTTTTTTTTTTTTTTTTTTTTTTTTTCCCCTCTGGGAGGTTTTTGAGAAAAAAAAAGAGGAACAGTGTTACATTCCATTGATGTATTTTGAGTTGCAACCCTTATAGCATTTTATTAAATTCACAGAATCATCAAGATTGGAAGAGACCTTGAATATTATCTAGTCCATCAACCCAGCATCACCATAATCACCCCTAAACCATATCTACAACTACCACATCCAAACTTCTCTTGAACACTTCCAGTGATGGTGTACCACATCCACACTGATTCCAGTGCCTAACCACTCATTAAGTGTTTTTTTTTCTTTTTCCAGTAGCTCATCTGAACCTCCCCTGGTGCAACTTCAGGCCCTTTCCTCTCATCCTTTCATTAGAGACATGGCAGAAGAGACCGAACCCTCACCTCACCTCACTACAACATCCTTTTCAGTAGTTGTACAGAGCAATGACGTCTCTCCTGAGCCTCCTCTTCTCCAGACACAACAATCCCAGTTCCCTCAGCTGCTCCTCATAAGACAAGTTTTCTAGACCCTTCACCACCTTCATTGCCGTTCTTTGAACACAAAGCATTCAGATAGACCAGAGACCTAGTCTTTATGATGATTTTGAGAATGCCTCCTAGATTTTCTAAAGACATGAGAAAAAAGTATGATCTTGATCCTGTCTAGGTCAAGTCCAGGCTAAGTATCAGATAACTCCTCAGTGTCTCAACACCATCATACTGAAACACAGAAAGACCTGTTCAGAGTGGGGTTTAGGCACACGAGAAGCTTAACACATAAGTCCACACATGCAGTTGAATGGGTAGCTTAGATCCCAATCCATGGTTCTGTAACATTGTTCTATCTTGCAGTGTTGTTTATATGACATTTTCTGATTTACATAGATAATTTCACTTGGCAATTTCAAAAGTATTAAGCAGAAATAACAAAACCAAACTCAGCAGTGTTATGACTGATGCTGATTCAGACCAGGTGTTAGGAGCTCCATAGAAATCTTTTTCTGAATATCTAGTCTTCTTCTTGACTAAAGGAACCCAGGCTTTAAGTTTACTTTGTACATTTTTTTTATTTATTTCCAATTCCTGTTGCTTCAGTGGCTCTCCAAATAACTTATTTAATCCCCAACTTAATGTAACACTTCTGTATGCCCCATACTTTCTAAAAAACCTGTAGGTGGAAGGAGCATTTGGATGACAACAACACATGCATTAGATAGAACGAATCATGGACATGTGATTTGCTATATATCTCTATGTATGGATCCATCACTGTATGTTTAGGAGATCTGTAGATGGGAGAACTGGAAAACCTTTTATTAAGGCTTTTTGCAAAGTCAAAATAGCATGTAGTAAAGACACACCTCAGTAATTATGAAAATATTTGAATTGAAATACTTTGGCTTAAATTTCTTATACTGGAAATTTTTTTAATTAACCAGAACTAAAAAGCTATTGTTGAGTAGTATATGGTTTGTTCAAGGAATTGCACCTTTTTCAGTTTGCCAGATGAGTATTTAAAGAAGTGTGTGGATCTTGTTTTCCTGTGGATGTCTATCTCTTCCTTCCCTAGGGTTTTGTAAATTCCCAAAATATGAATGCATCAGAAGTAATTCACTGTCTGTGCATGAAACAGCTACGTGCGAAAACACAGTAACTGCTCTGTTTCTCATAGCTGAGTTCAAGCCAATGCAACTCTTTGTGCTATAAGGGATTAAACCTTCTCTATTTTGTACTACAACGTCTGCAGAAAAACTTGGCATGCACATGGACCTTTTTTGTTATCTATATTGCTGGAAGAGAGAGCTGCTTTCATTTACTATACACGGCTGCTGAAATTAAACTAGATAGACCTTGGTTTTGGTGGGAGTTTGTTGTTTGGTGATTTTTTATTGTTGTTGTTGTTTATTTGTTTGGTTTTAAGAAGAAATGTTCACAACAATATTTCAGTATTCAAGAAATAGTGGATACAGTTACTACTCTATTGTCAGTGCATTTTGATAATGGAAAGTCAGTTTCTCATCTCTTTAGTCTGCTGCATTTGGCAGGCTTCTGACATTATTTATCCTGCATTTTGTAATTCATTCTCATAAAGCCAACATCTCTAAAAATCTTTGTTTGTGGGTCTAAAGTGTATGAGATGAATTCAGCATGTGAATTCTGAATTGCATCAATTGCATCATATATAAAACATTCTTTTTACTAGCTACACATAGATTTTCATGGTTTAAAACTTCTAATGCATATTATATAATAAAATAAATGCCGAAACCTTTATGTGAAATTCAATAATTTGTTTCTACAGCTTCACTTTTACGGAGAAAAATGTTTTGTAAAGAGAGAAAATTCCTTTTCATTCCCTAAAGGTATATTATAGAGACCAAATAATATTTGCAAAGGATTCTATGATTATGAGCCAAAATATTAGGGAAAATGATGAAATATCTGTACTTCATGCAGCATAATGCCTATCTGTATGTTCTTACTTGTACGTCTGATCCTGCACACACAAGTTTAATTTAATTTACAGTGAAGTAATCCTATTAACTCTTTCCTGTTCCATTCCTGTTGAACTGAATGGCAAAATTCCCATAGGACCTGAAGAACCAGACAAATTTTCTTAATATGTAAAGTTAATTGTGTGGCTAGATTCAATTATATGAGTATCATAGAACAAACAGCATTTACTTGCTCCCTTAGTACTGTTGCCTTCCCTCCCTTTTATCCAGAGGCCATCTAAAAAAAGCATGTTGTAAGCTAGAACAGACCTGTTCTACTCCTGTCTGTGTGTGACTTGTGTTTAACTTAGGTAAAAGCTTAGCTTGCCTCAAGCATATTTATTCTTTTTTCAACAATTCTGAAGTCCTTTCATCCAGATTTTGTAGATTTCGCAGGGATCACCTTGCAGTCTGCTCATCCACTTTTACCAAGCACTTATAAAAAGCAGGAAAATGTGCATGCAATGAGTGTGTACGTTTGGAAGGTTTGTTTGTTTGTTTTTTTCTTTCAGAAAGTAACCAACATAATGGGCAAAAGTACTGACAAAAAAAAAAAAGATATTGAGTAAGAATATTTTTTGTGTATTCATCAATTACACAATTACACATTTCAGCTGATGTTTTAATTATTATACAATGGAACACTTCAGCATTGCATGCAATAGCATATTTCCCAGAGACTATTTGCCAGAATATTTTAGAGCAAAAACAATTTCATCTGAAAAAAAAAATCCAATTTCTTCTTATTTTTTAGAAGACAATTTTCAAAGCTTATTAGGTAAACTAAAGATATAAAACCACTTGAAAATACAAACAAATGAAGATATGAGAAAAGCAAAAGAAAGCTTTTTTTTTTTTTTACATTTAGAGTAAACAACTATTAACTCTTTGTAGGAATACCTTGCTCCCATTTGGCAGCAGAAAATGTCTTCGGTAGCCTTATGCATAAAGCTGAAGTTTCATTAAAATAAATGACAGTTCAGCACATACTTAAAATTAGAAATTAGGCAATTAAATTTAAATACTTCCTTGAATTACCAGCTTTTTTTTTTTTTTTTCCCCTAGATACTTCTCAGTTATTATCGTATGAAACATCCCTGGGCAACAGACAGCTTTTTCTACTCACATGGTATTAAAAAAAAAGCCAGTGGTGGGTTCACCCTGGCTGGATGGCAGGTGCCCACCAAAGCTGCTCTATAATTCCCCTCTTCAGCTGGGCAGGGGAGAGAAAATGTAACAAAAGGCTCATGGGTTAAGATAAGGGCAGGGAGAGATCACTCACCAGTTACTATCATGGGCAAAACAGATTCAACTTGAAGAAATTAGTTTAATTTACTACCAATCAAATCAGAGTAGCATAATGAGAAATAAAACCAAATCTTAAAATACCTTCCTCCTACCCCTTCCTTTTCCTGGCCTCAATTTCACTCCCAGTTTCTCTCCCTCCTTCCCCTCAGTGGTGAAGTGGGATGGGGAATGAGGAGTGTCAGTTCATCACATACTGTCTCTGCTCCTCCTTCATCCTCAAGAGGAAAACTCCTCACATTCTTTCCCTGCTCCAGAGTGGAGTTCCTCCTACAGGAGACACATCTTGAAAACTCCTCCAACGTGTGTTCTTCCCACAGGATGCAGTTCTTCAAAAACTGCTTCAGTGTGGGTCACCCACAGGGTCACAAGTCCTTCCAGCAAACCTTCTCCAATCTGGGTTCCTCTCTCCATGGGACAACAGGTCCTGCCAGGAGTGGTCTTCCCACAGGATCATAGCCTCCTTCACATCCACCTACTCTGACACTGGGTCTTCCATAAGCTGCCGGTGATTTTCTGCTCCACCATGGCCCTTCATGGGGTGCAGAGGAACAGCCTGCCTCATAGAACCATAGAATGGTTTGAGTCAGAAGGGACGTGAAAGACCATCTCCTTCCTAACCCCCCCTGCTGTGGACAGGGACACCTTCCACTAGACAAGGTTGCTCAAAGTCCCATCCAGCCTGGCCTTGAACACTACAAGGGGTGGGACATCCAGTTTCTCTGGGAAACCTGTTCCAGTGTTTCACTCCTCTTGTAGTGAAGAAATTCTTCCTAATATCTAAACCTACCCTCTCCCTGTTTAAAGCCAACCTATCCTCTTCCTGTTTAAAGCCATAAGCCCTTGTTTTATCACAACACATCCTTGTAAAAAGTGCCTGTCCATGTTTCTTGTAGGCTCCTACACTGGGCATTTATTCATTCTCAGAGTCACTTCCTTTGCCTTCTGTGACTTGGGCAGTGTGTCTGAAGCACTTGCCAGTGAAGACTGATGCAAAAACGTTGTGGAGTACTTTAGCCTTCTTCATATCCTGGGTAACCAGGTTTCCTGTGTCCTTCGGTAGAGAGCTCACATTTTCCCTAGTCGTTTGTCACTGGCATGCCTATAGAAGCTTCTCTTGTTGCCCTTGACATGCCTGACTGGTTTAACTCTATCAGGGCTGTAGCTTTCCTAACCTGATCACTGGCTTCTCAGACAATTTCTCTATATTCCTTCCAGGCTGCCTGTCCTTGCTTCTGCTCTTTCCAGTCTTTCTTTTCGTATTTCAGTTTGTCCAGGAGCTCCTTGTTTATCCATGCAGGCCTCTAGGTTATTTTACTTGACTTCCTCATTGTTGGGATGCATCACTCGTGAGCTTGGAGGAGGTGACTCTTGAATATTAACCAATTTTCTTGGGCCTTTCTTGCCTCCAGGGATTTATGCCATAGACTCTTCCAAGCAGGTCTTCACAGAGACCAAAGTCTGCTCTCTGGAAATCCAGGCTAGTGAGCTTGCTGCACATGCTCCTCATTGCCATAAGGATCTCAGTCTTCACCATTTCATGGTCACTGTGGCCAAGGATGACTTTGAACTTCCCCACCAGTCTCTCCTTGTTTGTGAGAATAAGGTCCCACATAGCACTTCTCCTTGCTGGCTCCTCTATCCCTTGAAGAAGGAAGTAATCATCAATGCCTTATGCCCTGCTGTGTTGTCCCTCCAACGAATATTGGGTAGTTGAAGCCCTCCATGAGGACCAGAACTTGTGAATGTAAGGCTGCCCCTATCTGTCTATCAAGGGCCTCATCCACTTGGTCTTCCTGGTTGCATGGCCTGTAGCAGACCCCCACGATTATGTCACTTGTTGCTGCCCTCCCTTTAAACCTAATCCATAGGCTCTTGGTTTGCTCCTCAAACATCACCAAGCAGAGCTCCATTCACTGCAGCTGGTCATTGACAAAGATGGCAACACCCCATCCTTATCTCCCCTGCCTGTTCTTCCTAAAGAGCCTGTATCCTTCCATTCCAACACTTGAGTCATAGGAGCTATCCCATCATGTCTCCTTGATGCAAATAAGATCACAGCCCTGCAGGTCTTGTTTATTCCCCATGCTTCTTGTGTTTCAATAGAGGCATTTGGAGTCCCAGTGAGGCTGCCTTGCTGGCTGGAGGGTCTGGAATTCCTTTGTGCTGTTCTTCAGGTGTTGTCCTGCCAACCTGCAGGCCCTCTCCAGGCTTTAAGTATCTCTTGCTGGCACTGCCATCAAACTGTCAGGAGTGGGATGGACTAAGGTTCCCTTTCCCCTGGCAACCTCCATTGTTGAAAATCAGACAAATGAATTACAGCAAAACCTAACAGTTCATTTCACTGAAGACAGACAAAAAGGGTGACTGAAAAATGCAGACTACTTGCTTTTTAAAAAAGGTCCATACTTTTTTCCTTGGCATAATATAGAGAGTGAGATTTTGAAAGCCCTCAGTATTGATTTAATCTTGATCTCATTTAAGATTCTTCTGTTGACTGCAAGAGAAGGGATTTCTGTCAGACCTGAGTGGTATTGAAAACACTATACATCCTTTTTAGCTGTACTTATCACTTTGTGTTGTTTTATGCATACAAAGTGTCATATAAAACACTTAGTGGAAAAATTCATGACTTATGAGTGAGAATGTTATGCATTTCATTAGTGCCAACAGTGAGGGACAAGATTTAAGGCAAATATCTTCAGATGAACCTTTACAGTACTGAAAGTGCCACATATGCATTTCAGTTAAAATAGCCTATACTGATTGAGGATGAATAAATTAATATGGCTTTGAGAGGGACAAACAGAAAAGATGCTTGATGACTGATTGTCACAAATACAGGCTTATTCTTAGCACTGTTTTGTTTTTTTTTTTTTTTTTTTTTTTTTAAACCAGTAACAGATATAATTTTAATTTTTAATTTAAATTTGCATTTTTTAAATTTAATTTTTAATTAAACATTTTATACTGTAATTTCAACAAGTAAATAAATTTCAAGAAAAGGTATAGAATTTTTAAATCTCTTAATCAGACCTAGGCCACTACATTTCCGTCATGAAGTCTTGTGTTGTGTCATAAGATCTGCATTTTGAATGAGTTCATTAAAAATATGTTATGCTATTTGAATTAGAAAACTCTAACTGTATAAAAAATATAACTGCTGTGACTATTAGAGATTGTCTGGATTTATCTCTCTAATTTAAATGTCATTCCACTCTCCACTGGCCTGTCAGTCAGATTTACTTCTCTTCCTTCTCTCAGTGAAAGTACTTGAACATCATGAATAACAAGTAACTTGGTCTTTCATAAAAAAGAACATTTGAATTATTGCAGAAATTTGGGCTTGAGGGAGCTCTTGATCAATTTTCTTTATTATTTTCAACATTTTGAAACATTTCAAATTCATGAACACCAAATAGAAAGCCTGAAAGTAATTCCTGTGAGTGCTTAGGGAATACTGAGCATGACAGGGAGCATAGGGAGGGAGTAACAATGGTGAGTTGCCTGTGTGTGGTTCTGCTACATTTGCACTTTTTCTGAAAATTGGGAACAGGATTCTTAATGGAAAAGGTCCTTTCAGAATTAATTCCATCTTATTGCTTTTCTCTTGCTTCTTGGTAGTAAATACCTACCTTGTTTCACCTTTTTTTTTTTTTTTTTTTTTTTTTTTTCGT
>JAWWEE010000074.1:135147868-135165637 GCA_035221455.1 Xenops minutus | reverse complement strand
TTTTTTTTTTTTTTTTTTTTTTTTTTTTCCTTTCTCATTTGTGTCATAGTTTGGATAATCTACTCAAACATTGCAAGTATCCACTGCACTAACCTCATTAGCACAACCAGGTCTGATATGCGGAAGGATGGGCTTGGGAGGTGGCCATTCCAGGTCATGCTAATGTGCATAGGATTTAGAAGTAGTTTGAATTGTTGCTTCTGTGTAGAAAAACAGAAATATGTAGCTTAAAGAAAAGGCAGTCTCTTTTAAGCTGTAACACTTTTAAATTATTCCTGATTTTGTTTAATTCTCTGTTCGTGTGCTGCTTTCTGTTTATGCTTCTCCTTATACCCTTTTCTCAAGAGGTAGTGAGTGAGAGTTCTCACCTTTCTTACAGATGTTCCATCCACAGCAGACTGATTTATTTCAGAGTGTTTATACAGTTTTCCAAAGGTGCAGATACTTGGCTTTGGCTTAAATCTGTGTTGTAGAAGTGACCCTGCCAAAGACTGCTGTGGAGCAACTGCAGTCAGAATTCTTTGTGTGTGTGCCAGGGCAAACTGTCAAGGGAAGAAAGGGAAAGCTGCAGGAAATGGGAAGAGAAGTCTTGGCATTGTCTAAAATGGAGCTTTCAGATTTGCTCTACATGACACATCCTTACCTCTTCTAATTTATCTCTGGTTTTTGTTGTTGTTGTGGTTGTGGGGTTTTGTTGTTGTTGTTGTTTTTTATTATGTATTTATTCTTATTTGGAAATTGAATAAATAAGAAGAGAATATACTCAGAACTGTCATTTGGATAGAACAATATATAAAATATTCTGGTTATCAATATAAACTTGGAAGCCTAGATAAAAAGTATTAAAAGCTAGGACTTAAATAATTCACTGAATCTTTCAAAATAATTGATAAAATTTTTATTAGATAGAAATCAAAAAACATGCAAAATCCAAGTCAGTTATGGTGTGATAACAAGGAAAGCTGAGGCAAGAAGAAGGAAATCAAATACAGTGGATCCTGCATTGAATTTATTCTTTCTCCTGATGGAACTGGTTATTAATCTATCTGTCTTGGAAATAAAAACGTTCTTCACAATTCACCAATCCACCAGCTCTGCTTTATGAGCCAGATATTTGTCCTATTATTTTGTCATGTATGTAATGGTGCTGCAAGCAGCACACATATTACTTCCTAAGGTCAGTAACATTGCTAATTTCTTCTTACTTTGGGAATCCGTCAGTGACCAGCTTAATTTAATGCAGGCTGGATTCTACTATTGAACTATTCTAATTTGCGAAATAGAATTGTGAAGTGTTTCCAGAACCCATCTCATTTACAATTAAAAATCAGTTATAATCCAAGTTTTTCTGAAACTTTTTTTTTTTTTACTTGGCAATAAGATTTTAAATATAAACTAAAAATATCCACTTGTGTCTAACCTTTGCAGTCTTTTCAGTTACCTATTCACTATGATTTATTTCCCTGAAACTTTGTAGTATTTTCAAGTCATAAAAGGAAACAAAGGGTCCTTTCAATGTTGGAATGACTTCATATTCATGCAGGTAATTTTTATGTTTCTGATTGCCAATGTATACTGTTTTGGCATTAAATGACCATGTTGTATTTCAGAAGGTTGTAACTGCTGCTGTAACTTATTTCATGTCCATTATGGACATTTATTAATGCCATTAAGAGTACTTTATTCTGGGTTCCTTTAATCTTCAGCCTGGATAAAATGTTGCAACTTAACACATAGCAGTATCCTTGACATAGCTGCAGAGCTGATATAGGTTAATGTAATTGTTTGTGTGTAAGACCCTTGGTATTGACATCAGAGACATCAAATTCTGCCTTTTGTAACACTTGTATAATTCAGGAGTAGGTCCATTGATTTCAATTACTCAGTATTTACAGTCAAATGAAACTGAGAACATAATTTGCCCTATACATCTAAATTTAACCTTGGCACAAACATGCACACTTAAATGAAGTAGTTAGGGAATTCAAAGATCATATCGGTAAGTGGAGAACAGTGATATCCTGAATGGGTAAAAGAGAAAGCAGTTGAACAGACATTAAAAATTAGAGAAGCCACAATTTCATCTTCCCTCTGCCTGCTAAAAAAAATCTTTTGCTTTTAACTTGCATAATATCTCATCAGGTGTAGCCGTGTTTAGAGTCACTCATTTGTGTGACTGTGGCGCCGTATGGATTACTCTTAATTTTTCTTTGTGAAAAACTATTCTAAATTATGTATTTTGTGTCCAGTTTCTGTTACTTAACTCCATGTAAAGAGAAGAGTTAAACTTACAGTCTCTTAGGAGAGATTGCAAGTTCATCTAAGCCAAAAGAAGTTTTCTTAACAGGGGGTTTTAGTATTTATAGTATACGATGGTTAATCTAAGCCTTAAATAATATGTATAAAAAGTAAGATTAGGAAGATGATTAAAATGCAGCTTCGTGTTTATACATTATGTATAGTGTGGGAAACACAGTTATGTGAACTGAAAAGAAATGATTATTGGGTTTTTATATCTAATGAGACTATAATAACTAGTCCCTTAAAATATTAAGCTTTTTCCAGGAAAAGAATTCATATGTTTGCTTATGTCTGCAAAAAACAAACAAACAAACAAACAAAAAAACATGAAGTTCACAGTGCTCTGTAAGTTATGATATTGGATGTTCCGTGTGCCTCAACTTTGACTGTTTCAGCTGACTAAAGCTGAAAGTTTATTTTAAAGTCTACAGTATTCTCCATAGAAATTATTTTATATCTCTTGCTTTCAAAATTGTATTTATTTTCTGTTCCATAAATAACAATTCCTTGTGATATGGATATAATGATGTTTGCTAAAATTTCCTATAGGTGGTAAAATTTTTCCCATTTTCTGTAGCTGTCATTAAACTGTATTCCCTGTCCAGAAAATAACAAAAGTTGATAGCATGAAATACCTATCTGGGTCATCACAATTAAATTGTATAGAAATAGATAAAAGAAAACTTTAAAGAAAATTGGTTCCTTTCCTCTGCAGAGGCTCATTCCTCCAGGGTTTCCTAAGGATGAACATCTTTAATCTTTAAAACAAGACACTGTGCTCAAACTGTCCCAGAATAAAAATATTTTTGTACAGCAAATACATTTTGCAAAACAGAGCATTGTAGCTGCCATATTCATCAGGAAAACCTCAGCATAGAAAGCTATTTATTTCTCTGACATTGAGGCTACACTTGCATTCTGACACACTCTTCTGATTGGGAGATACAAACTTGCACTGCTCAAGCTGGGTCATGTTTTTTTTTTTTTTTTTTTTTTTTTTTTTTTTTTTTTTTTTTTTCTCTCTCTTGCACATAGGAATAACCTCTTCACTGATTTATTATTTTGTAACACCAATGTATTTTGCGTTTTTTGATAATCCTCTTTAAAGGAAAAACTGTAAGTTTTAGAGATGTGTCAGAAGATACAGATGTGCATCTAGTAATAATATCAGTGGTGCATAAAAAAATTGTTTACGGCTCTATCTGCATCAGAAGACGCCTAACCCTCAATTCAGAGGTCTTTAAATTTTATGTAGACATAAGAACCAAATGGTGGAAAACTCATATTTAATTCTTAGTTTAAGGCTGAATGATCTGATTTTTAGTCAAGCATCATGATACCAAAATCACATGAGCTCTTTCTCTGATTTTTGTGCAGTACTGATAAGCATTTTCACTGGTATTAACATTGCAATGTCTGTTATATGGATATAGAAGTGCTTTCACTTTTAGAGCCAGGTATTTAATCTTGAAGAAATACTTTCTATGTATTTGATGATGTGAATTTGACCTTATAAAACCATGTAAAATTAAGATTAATTAAATTTGTGCTTTTATATTTACTCAGTCCCTTAGAAGTTTAAGATAACCCCTTCTGCCTGCTGCAGATTTTACCATCTCTGGATGCCTGTAGTGAGCAAGGTAAACAGAATTCCTAAAATTTTGCAAGGCTCCTTGATTAAGGAGGGGCTGAAAACTCAGAACAGAAAATTTGCACAGGACTTCAGAGGGTGCTAGATTGCTTTCTCATGTGGGTAATCCTACTAGTAGGATGCTGTTTTCAGGGCTGAATGAGGATAATGGAAATACTTTTCTACTTCTAGTTTATAGGTGATATGTAGATAGCAGCTAGCCTGTATTATATACATATATGCACTAACTTCATAATAATTTACTTTGTAAATTTTACCAGCTAAACTTGGGGCTGAAATATGGGACTGTCTTGTAAAGTATTGATTTCATGTGAAGTAATGCAATATCAGAAATCTACTGTCAGCAATCCCTTCCAATGTAAATCAAATTAATTTTGGATGTGCTCACTAGTCCTCAAAAGCAGCTGAATTTTAATAGGACTTGAGAATGAACATATTAGAATGGAGTAGATTTTTGTCCCACCACTGAGCTTGGAAGGTAACAAAATCCTGTGAGGAAACCAAAAAATACTGGATGCATGTATGGATATGGTGGAAAAGTTTTCTCCTCAGAGTCACACAGCAAGGTTATGAGCTAAGCAACATTTTCATTATTCGTACACAAAGCCAATGATTAGGGACAGGCAGGCTTCAAACTACGGCTCAAGCTGCAGATGACATTACAAGGAATTTTCCCATGAATATCTAGTAAATAAATGAGAGGTAGATCTATTGCACATGAAGTCCTGAAGAAATCTACAACTTAGGCATTTAATTACTAGGGAGTTAAAACAGAAGGATGTGAGTGAAGAAGAAATACGTTGTTCAAAAAAAGCTACACTGCAAGAGACTTTTACTTCCCTTTCATAACCATAGAGTCTGTTTTTCATCTGCTATGGCAATTTAGGGCAAAGTGATAAGAACTCAGAACAACAGTCCACTGCTGAGGTATTTCCTTCACTGATTTTAATGACCGCCCTCCCTGCCCCGCCCCATCAAGCACTTACTGTCATCACATGGAAGGATGAACTGGTTAATAAACTATGGAAAAGAGTGTGTCCCTGATGTATGTAGTCAGGGCCTGTGGGATACAGATGTTCTGTTGCTTATACTACAGTGTCCTAGCAGCATGTGGTGAGTGTAGGTAAGGAAAACTAATCTTAATTAGAGAAAGAATTTAAAAAATTACTGTATACTTACTGCCACCAGTAATTGGAAATCATATGAGTCTTTTAAAAGCAAAATTAGGTAAGAGAAATACAACATGTCACTATTAATTAAGGAAATGGAGGGGAAAATGTCTATGTAGTTCATGTATCCCTGATCCCTCTTGGTCTTTCAGTATTTCTTCCTTGATCTGGAATCCATTACATTTTTTTGGTATTTTTTCTTGATTGGTTTCAATGAAATAGACGTTTTCAATGCAAAGCAATGCTCTCATCCAAAATAACTCAGACTCTTACAGAGAGAAAACCAGAATGAAGATAGCAAAACAGGAGCAAATTTGCACTTCTAAATAGTTTCAGTTTTTCATGGGTGCAATTAAAAGAAATCTTATCAGTTCAGCAGTAGCTAACAACAGAATTGCTTATTGTGGTGATTTGAATCTGGCTGAATGTCAGGTGCCCACCAAAGCCACTCTATCACTCCCCTCTGCAACTGGACAGGGGAGAGAAAATATAGCAAAAGGCTAGAGGGTTGAAATAAGGACAGGGAACGTTCACCAAGTACCATCATGGGCAAAATAGACTTGACTTCGGGAAATTAGTTGAATTTATTACCAATCAAAATCAGAGAAGGATAATGAGAAGTAAAGCAAATCTTAAAAACACCTTCTCCCCAACCCTCTCCTTCCTGCACTCTACTTCCTCCCCCCAGCAATGCAGGAAGGCAGGGAATGAGGGTTACAGTCAATTCATCACATATTGTTTTTCCTGCTGCTTCCTCATCAGGGAGAGGAGCCCTTCCTCTGCTCCAGTGTAGGATTACTCCCATGGGAGACAGTCCTCCACAAACTTCTCCAAAGTGAGTCCTTCCTATGGGCTACACTTCTTCATGAACTGCTCCAGTGTGGATCCCTTTCCACAGTCCTTGAGGCTGCAGTCCTTCAGTAACAGGCTTCTCCAGCATGGGTTGCCCACAGAGTCACAAGTCCTGCCAGCAAACCTGCTCCTCTCTCCATGGGTCTGCAGATCCCCGCCAGGAGCCTGCTCCAGCACAGGCTTCCGATGGGGTCACAACCTTCTTTCGGTGCACCCACCTCCTCCAGTGTGGGGCTCTTCCAAAGGCTGTAGGTGGGTCTCTGTTCCAACCTGGATCTCCATATGCAGCAGGGACACAGCTGCCTCACCAGGGTCTACACCACAGGCTGCAGGGGAATTTCAGCTTCAGGGCCTGGAGTGCTTCCTGCCTGTCATTCCTCACTGACCCTGTTTCTGACACATATTGTCAGTCTTTGGCCACAATTACTTCTATGCAATAACTTTTTTCCACCCATCTTGTTATCACAGAGACATTACTACCAGCTATGATGGGCTCAGCCTTGGCCAGCAATGAGTTGTTCTTGAAGCTGGCTGGTATTGGCTCTGTCAGACGTACAGGAAGCTTCTCACAGAAGTCAGCCCTGTAGCATCCCTCCCCACCTTCCCTTAAAACTTGGTGTGCAAACCCAATGTACTTGTTAGGGAAAGTGATTATGGTGATCCATGAAAAGAACTAAAACAAGTGCTTTGTACAATGGTAAGTTATTACTAGATAATACATTGTGTTTCTGTACTTTCTTTAACAACTATGTTTTGGTTTGATTTTATTTTCCCAACCAGCACCAGTTCTTTTTTTGAGAGATTCTTAAAACTAGCTTTTCATAATAGTAAAAGAAGTGCATTCATATATATAGAGCATCTTTACTAAATGCCTATCTTATGTTTAAATTGGGTCTCCTCTTCCCCACTCTGAAAAATAATGGGAAATAAAATCCTTGAGAACTATTTAATACAAAGGAACATCTTAAATTCATAAATTCCAAGGAATATGACTACAGAATATGCCAAGGAATTTTTATTGCATGCTACCTTGTTTCATACTCTTCTCTGAGAATTTAATTTACTGACTAATGTAGCGTGCAGGTAAACCAGTCTGACTTTTACTGTGCTTCATTTTTAGGGCTGTAACAGCAGTGTGAAGAAAATTGTAGATTTTAACAAATGTATGGTTTCCAAACAGCAAAAGAACATAGGTGCAATGTGACTCATGCCCCAGCCTATATTCACGGTGGTAAGAAAACTTGCATTATCTTCCCATGATAAAAAAAGCTGAGATGAGAACATAAATTAACACTTCCTAAGAAAATAATTACTGTAAAAGCATAAATTTATGTAAGGGAATCCATGCAAGGCCCATTAAAGGAATTAACATTTTTTTTCCCAATGTACACATGAAAGGATGAATACATTTATGTGAACTTGTTATGCAAAATGTTTTCTTTTGAATCATGTCTTGTTATTAACTCACTAGTGGCAGAGGTTTCATAAATCTAGGAAGGATAGTTGTTAGCCATTTGGTCTTTTGTGCTGAAACTGGTGGAAACCTAATATTACTGCTTTCAGTCCTTCTTAGGTTATTTCCTTCAGTTCTTCAGCAAAGATTGTGATTTACAAACATCCCGATAAAATAAAGCACCGTGTTTTCTTATGTTTCTCTGTGAGAAGAGGTGAATGCATATGAACTGATATGCAGATATTTCTTTTGTGTTCTTTGGGACTATAAGCTGTCAGAGCTAATGAAGACAATAGTTACATTCAACAGCTCTGCATGTGTAGGAGTCTTTCTACCTCCTCCTGGTTTTGTTTTGCATTATGATGCCTACGGAAATACTATATGCAATCTTTATTCTGTTCATGATGTTCCAATTTCTTCTTACACTTTCCTCTTCACCATTTTGGTGTTTTAGATAGGAAGGAAGATAACAAGTAGCACTGCTGCTGCCATTTCATCTGCAGATATGCTGAAGGTATACTCTACACGATCATCCAGATCATTAATGATGATATTAAAGAGAATTGGACTCAAAATTGAGCCCTGGGGTGCATCACTAGTTACTGGATTCTAAGTAGACTTCATGCTGCTGATCATCACCCTCTGGGTCCAGCCATTCTATTCACCTCACTGTCTGCTCATCTAGCCCACACTTCATCATCTTCTCTTTGAGGACTGTAGGACAAAGAGAAGTACTTCATGAGTACCTTACAATGGGAATCCTGTACTGCAGAAAATGCAGTCACTATATTGTTATTCTTTCCATATTGCATAAAGTTGAAAATAAAGGGTAATGGTTGCTACCAACCATCAACTTTAAAATAGAAGAAAATAAAAACTATCTCTACTGGAGGTCTGTCTAAGAACTATATTGGGAATTCTCCATTTTCCAGTAATTTCCAGATGCACAGGTTTTTTTACAACTTTCTTTTTGAAAATCATTGCTAATTGTAGTCAAAATTACCCAAGTTCCATAGTCTTTTTGGGAAAGCATTAAGAAAAAAAAAATAATATTCAATGCAGCAAAATCACCAAAACCCTCTAAATTACTTTTTTTTTTTTTTTTTTTTTTTAGAATTTGAATTTATAGATTGCTAAATTAAGTCTGTTATCTAAATGTAATACATTTGTCTAAAAACAGTAACCTAACCAGTGAATGGCATCTTGTTTTTGGAGGGAAATATTTTTCAGATTTCTTTTTCTTTCTTTGTACATTTATATTTCCTGCTAAGGTTTTTGAAATTTGTCAACAAGTAGATACTAGATGGCAAAAGAATTTTTGGTTTTAATAGAAAGATAGTAAACACCTTGTAGTAAATATTATCATCTTCGACAGAGTTGTGGGTGAGTATCTTTTTGCGCTCTATCACAATCCAGAAGTAAGAGCATGTTCTGTATCTTTTGGACTCCCTCTGCTAGTTTTATACCAAGGAGCTAAACACAACAGATGCAAAACAGAGAAAAGATATCCAAGTCTGTATGAATGTAGTTAAAAATACCCAGACATCTTTAATTTATGGAATCCCAAGCAGATGGCAAAATATGTTTACTGAACTCTTGTCTCTTTTTCTCCAAAGAACCAGAAGCTTTAAATATCACAGCCTGTTTCAAAATTTGGCAGGGAAGATGTGAGTGTTCTCTGGTTTCTTTTTCTTCATTTTTTACTTTTTTTTTAAGACCTAATAAGATGTTCTTAAACTTGGAACCCTGTTAAAATTTGTGATAGCTACAAATCTGACTCAAATTACTTATCTGAAATCTCAATGTGAAAAATTTATTTTTAAAAACTATATGAAAGAAAAATGTTGTCTTACTGTTTTCAGTGTCTGTACTACAATTTGATTTAGGAATTATAATTTAACACTGTCAGAATTAGGCTGCTCTGAAGGCCAAAGTTACAATTAAATTATGTAGTCTTTATTCATGTATAACAGGATTAGACTAAGATGATTTAATTATTTTTGCACAAAAGGACAATGTAGAGTTTGTCTGAAACATATCTCCCAGATAGATATTTGTTCCTATTTTGAGACGTCAAAAGATTAGAGTCCTGAAGTCACTGATCGTTTGTTTCAGTCACTTACTGGGGATCCTCTTAGAACTTTCCTCTCTTTTTATTTCCTTCAGTTCTGTTAAGATGGTTTTAATTTTCCTTCATTTTTATTGTTATTATTTCTTTTCATGTGTAGATTCTTGATCATAATTCCATTGTGGACATTAATTAACATAATTGAATTGATAAAAGGAAGAGTAGTAGGAGAGAATCAGAACTACTGTTACCTCTTGTCATTAAGTGATATCAGATGCCATGTATCAGTTATCTTTTTGTACATGCTTGTGGCTCCATGTTCAGATGGTTATTTTAGTAATGTGTTTGGTAATATTCCTGTTTGAGGATTATACAATAGTAGTGTTCCACATACCTAGATAAATATTAATAATTATTCTGTGCTTTTGTGTACTCCCAGGTAGTCATGTACTTGTTTTAAGTTATTCTGAGAACTTATTTGATGTTCAGAAAATCCAAATTATTCAAATATTTTCATTCCCGCAATCCTCAGAATAATGGAAATGCACTGTTGGCCTTCTTCATGAGGTTATTGGTTTTTGAAAGTGATTAGATGCAATATTTGTTAAAGACCGTGTATACAACCTGTGTTAATCTATCTGAAAAGGTCAAATTACAGTCTAGATCTTCTGAATACTTTACAAAAATGCATGACTCTGAGAACTTCCTTAGAAGCCTATCTAAACCAGAATAAGGCAGAGAGCAAGCTGTGGCAGGGCAACCTGCAGGAAGGAAATAGCAGGCAGTTTCTTCAGGATTATTTCTCTGAATAAATTCCTCAAGCTCAGTGTCCAGGTGAAAGAGAAAAGATGGATTTTTTTACACTAAGTTTTTATGGGCTTTTTAATGGATTCTGAAGGAATAGGCAAACTACATGTGAAACAGGAACAGAGTACTATTGTCATTACCTATATATCGACTCAAAGTGAAACTCTTGTCCATTTTATGACTCATGTTTCAAAAATCTTATGAGTATTACTGAATTTAGACTTTTTCCTCTGTGTCTGAAGATACATAATATCATAAGAATAGATGACAAGAGGAAATATCCTCATGCAAACAACTCTATTCTTAGTGTTCTGAATGAGAGCTATAATGGCAGTTCAGGGATGATTAAGCTTCAAAGTCTGAGTAAGGAGTGTATGTGTATGTGTAGATACCCCATGTTATACATTGAAAAATGTAGGGAACTGTGTGAAATTGAATTTTATATACCTCAATCTGCAGGTTTTCCATTCAGCAAGTATAATCTTAATAAAGAGAAAGAGTACATTTAAATATGTACCACTTGACAATTGAATTTGACAGCAGAGAATAAAATTGGGTGGTTTGGGGAAGCAGGTTACAAGAAGTGCAAATATGCACTTTTAGGATGGAGACATAAATTTCAACATATTCTTTAATATATACATTATTGCAATCTGTTTAAAGACTTCATTTTTTTTCTCATACATTCTTTAAATTTGCATTTCTTTGATTCCACAAATATTTTTTATAATAATTTATTTTATTAATAATTATATTGATTCTTTAGAAAGCTTTCAGAGCTTTTAACTGCCTAGAGTAACATCAAATATGTATAAACAGGGAATTATAAATAATACTTGACATTCTTGACATGTATAATTTAATTTATTCCTTTGAACAATGACCTCTCAAACACTGACATTCTAAGCTTGTGAAACATAAATGCTGTACTGTGAAAACTTCTAAATAATGGTTTTGAAGGAAGTGAAAGTGTGAAGTATGTATGTTTTAAAGGAAATTTGGAAATGGTTCTCTAGAAAAATCTGGTTGTGAGTGTGGTGTTAATTTTCTCTTGAATGTTCCATTAAGCATAAGGATGAGAATTCACATCTTTTATTTGCATCAAGATCTTGTATTGCTCTTTTATGATTGCTCATTATAAGCATTTGAACTGCACACATAATTAAATATTTCTAAAATTAACTGTTTGGGAACTCCACTCTTGATTCTCAAAAATGTCTGGAACTAAATGTTAGCAACTTGACTGAAAATAAAGATAGGGATACAAGAATTGAGCTTGTGCAAAGTATGTTTTCAGCTGTGTCCACTCCTGACAGACATCTGAAACCTAACTCATCTCTTCTTCTATTTGTTCCTTTTCTTTATTAAATCAGTGGCCTTAATAAAAAAAAGGTAAACAAATACTTTACAGCCTAATAGTTATCACTCGCTTGGTAGTTTAGGATGTGGAAATATTTTTTTGTTAAACAACCTGTATTTTAGTCTTTCTGGAGGAACCAAACACTTCCATGTGGTCTTGAATTACTTCATAAGGAGGCTTTGATTTAGTAGAATCAAAGTGGAAAGTAAGCTTTTCAGAGGTGTTTAATGCCTGGTCACTGGTCCGCCTATATCTTGCACAAGGGTTTGGACCAGAATTGCTGGAATCCCTTCTAAAAAAGTTTAAATTATAATATTTTTTTTTTAATGAATAATTTACCTGTACAGTCAAATAAGTTATGGGTTCCCTTATTTGCTTTTGAATACATCAGTTTGTCATTCTGACATATCTGTTTTATGACCATTATCTTTCTGATCCTGAGAGTATAGAAGCTAGAGTTGTAATAGCTATCAGAATATATTTTCTAAAGTTTTTTTGTGTTTTTTTTGTTATTGTTCTTCAACCTTTTTCCTTCATGCACAAGTCTTCAACAATACAAGGAAATGGATCTAGTGAACTACTTCTTTTCCTCACTTAAAGGTACTTGGTTGTCCCTTAAAAGTCATATAAGAGGAAAGGAAAGAAGCATCCTCTGCAACCTGATCACCTCACAGATAACAAAATTTCACTTAAACATTTTCTGGTTTTCCCCTGAAAAGAAGCACTCTCAAAATGGGACATACTGTTGAAGTACTAGAAGAACAACAAAGTGGAATGATAAAAATAGAACTCACTGTTGTGAATAGTATCTCTAAATATATGTCTGGACAGTAATTCAAACTTGTACACTTGTAAACCTGTACATGACACCTTAAAATCAAGCCAGCAGATATTCTAAATCTCATTGGTATAGGACAAAGTTCCTCCCAAATGCTGATGTTGTCCTTAAAACTCTATTTATTTACTTGTTTTCATATCAGTTCCTATATAATGATGGTAATTGAATGTGTTCCTTTTTTTTTTTTCCTCTTAAGGTTGTAAGAAAAAAACTCATTGCAAATCTACTTTAATTAAGTGCATCGAGTATTGTGATATAGTATTTACAGTATTTTAGAGGAATTGCAATTTGCTAGTTCCTAATTTATATTTAAATTGTGATTTTTATATTTAAATTGCGATTCCATCAAAGTCTGCAATAAGGAGTCTTTTTCTGCTGTGGAAAATTTACTATATATAAACATGTATTTATGTTTATGTGAGGATATAGTCATAGCCTGAAGTGCGGATGTAGCTTGGACAGCAAGGGATGCAACATCAAATAACAAATATTTCCTGTGAGTTTTAAGTAAATTCAGCAACTATATACCAAATTTTGGATTTAAATGATCTGGAAAACTTTTGAAGGAAAGATGAAAAAAAGAAGTGTTCAGGACTGCTAGAAGCCAATCTAAGATAATTTCAAAGAGGCAAAACAAGATATGTAGCTCAGCAGACAATCTGGGCCATGATTACAGAATCACAGAATATGCTGAGCTGGAAGGGACCCATAAGACTCATTGAGTCCAACTCCTGGCGCCGCACAGAACCATTCCCAAGAGTCACACTAAGTGCCTGAGAGTATCATCCAGATGCTTTCTTGAACTCTGTCAGGCTTGGTGCTGTGACCACTGCCCTGCGGAGCCTGTTTTGGTGTCCAACCACTATCTGGGTGAAGAACTTTTTTCTAATATCCAACCCAAACCTCCCCTGACAGAATCAGGGGTAAATCATGCCTGACTGATCTGATTGTCTTCCATAATAAATGACTGGGTTTGCAGGTGGATATCATTTACATTGAGTTTAGCCAAACTTGTGATGCTATTGCCCACATTAAACATTATGATCTGGATGGGTGGAAAAGCAGATGGGTAAAAACTGCTTGGATGATTGGACTCAGAAAACAATGGGTCAGACACTGTCTAGAGGCTGGGAACAAGTGGGCCTGTATTATTTGACACTTTTGTCTGTGACTGGAAAAAGGCTGTGGAGTGCACTGTCATCGCTTTCTAGGAGACACCAACAAGGGAGGAAAATAAATGTAAAAATTAATACTTAGTAAAACCTCTTTTAAAATCTTGTAATGAATTAGAAAAGATATATTTCAAAGAACAGAGTGAATTAACCTGAATGTCAGATTAATCCATTAATCTGTTATAAAATACAGCAAAATGAGTATTCAGAAAAATTCAGAACGTACAAAAAATTAGCACAGTACAGCTACAACTCATAGGTCATTCTCTGTTTTAGTTCACTTAATAAGAGTGTAGGAGAAATATCTTTCTAAAAGTTGGTTTCAAATGATCAAGTTTTGGAAATGTAAGACCTAAATAAGACTCTCTTCCAAATAGGTAGGTAATTATCTGAATAAATGAATTACATTTCCAGGTTGGAAACACTCAGAATTCCAACACTGAACTTGCAGATAAACTTCTAAAATGTCTAATTTTTCTCTATTTTTTAAAAGAAAAGATTCTTTGGTATTTGTCAGGTGAAATCCATGTCTGGGTCTTACTCCTCTATCAGCAGAGCTGTTGTTAATGCAGTCCTTGTTTTAAGAACCTCATAAACTTTTATGAACCAAAATCTGCTTCTGACTGACTGAACTCAGTGCATAGTCTTTGAGTGGAACATTTCAGTATGAAAGCTTTTTTAATGGAGGAGAAAGCCGAAGCAAGGTGTGTTGGCAGATATCACACAATTAGTGATTATACAGACTGCTAGGTTTGAGGTTTAATCTGCTATGCTCTCATAAGTAGGGTAATACAAAGCTAAATAGCTTGTGTTTGGGTTTTTTTTTTTTTTTTCTTGGATGCCAATGTTATGCCTCTGAAGTTAATTTTGGATATTTATTTTTTTTGTAAGTTTTATGCATTAATTTAGGACATAATAAAACCAGATTTCTCCACTATCTTTTGGGTTATGATGCCATAAACCACTCAGGTTTAACTACATGTGGAGTTACTAACTTTGGTGCCAGTTCTTGATAACATTAGTTGGTATCATATAATTTCCTATAAAATATTTTGTTGTCAAGTAGGTTATATTATCACTATGAATACAGGTGAACTGAAGGAACTTAGAAACTGCATACATTACTAGAAAGTTAAGCTGCTTGTAAAATTATCTGCAAAAACACCCAAAGAAGCAGAAGTACAGGTTAGCCATGCAAGTAGACTACTACAGGCATAACAGAAAGAAAAAAGGCTTTCAGTTCATAATTTAGCACTTTTTTTTTCTGTTTTAATAGAAAAAGTATGTTTCATTTCTACTTTAATTAGCAATGCAACATTCAATGAAATAGAAATCAGGGTGCAGGAGATCCAAGTAAAAGCTCCTGTTTTCCTTTTCCTGTTTTCCTATCTTATTCTTATTCTTACATTCTTATTTTCAGCTCAGGCTTATTCTCCTTACCAGTAATGATTCAGATATACTCTGAACAAAGTACTATTTGGCTATTCATTTAAGCTATTGATAGAGATTGTTTCTAAGATCATGTTGTCCACTCTTAGATTGCCTTTCGGTCTCTATTTTCAGTTTTTCTGGATCTTTCTAGACAAATTCTGTCAACTGAATAGCAAGCAGAAGATACTGATAGAACCCCAAAATCTGATAGGTCTTTTGTGGATGCGGAATAGGATGGAGACATTTGAGCTCGTGGGATGCCACAGAGGTTGCGTAGCAACGGATGCGAGAAGCAGCTCATCTCTGCTGACTGTCAGACTCCCAGGACAGCAGAGGAAGTATTTCAGGGATTGCAACTCCAGATCTTTTAGACTCTTTAACCTTTTGTGTTAAAAAAAAAACAACACAAAAAAGAAAACCCACACAACTATTTTAAACCAGCACTGAATAAGCATACATAGCTTTTCATGTTCCACTGAGACAAAGAAAGTTGAACAGGTATAGTAATAAAACTTTTTTTTTTAAAAAAAATCTTTTTCTTCTTTGTACTTCCAGGGAATAAAGCTACATATGGGAGAAAAATATGAAAGGAAAATAAAATACTGACCATTGAAAACATGATGCTACAATTAATTTTTGTCAATGATAGAAAACCACTAATTGTATTTTTTTGCATCAGTGGATCCTTTGTTGTTTAGTGAGAACAGTAAGAGATGCATGATACACCCAGAATAAAGCAAGGGTTGGAAAGAAGGATTGATAGTTAAAGGTGACAATGAAATGGTGCTAGTTGGGAATGCTAACACTGGTCACTAAGTAGCCAGCACTTAAGTGTTAACGTTTCTGATATCTTAGTTTCAAAATATTCATACTTTACAAAGTAGAAGTGGGACTTTACAAAGTATTTTCATTTCTTTGCAAAGAAAACATGTGAATCCCAATAACATTTCACACATCTATAACTGTTCCTTTAGAAGATTATAAAGCCCTTTAACAACGCTAAGCAACAAAGCTTTGTGTCAAATTACTCCCAGATATAAACAAAAAACAAGTATGGCTCCACAGAGCAATAATTAGGACAGACTCACACACTATTTAGACTGGAAATCATCATAGGATAAGATTGCCTTTTTAAGCCTCTGAAGAGCTTGAAGTGATAAATTAATTTGTAAATGAAATGTAGACACCTCCTCTGTTGAGCTGAGTGAGGATTTTCAGGATCAGAAGTCTGGATTTAGGTGCCTAAAACCCACATACATTTCCTCTGATCAAGAGTCCTTTATGATAAGTGACTTAAACCAAACTTTTTAGATAGTCAATAGTTGTATGTTTGCCAGTAACCAATCCAAGGTCCCAGAGGCTGAGTTTTCAGAAGCACCAAGACTTACAGTTCCAAGAGAGGACAGCCTAATGTGTTTTTCAACTTGTATGAACTTAAGAAGGGTTACATACTGCTAAGTAGCATAAAAAGTGAGATGATTAAATACAAACTTTGTAATTACTTTTGGATTTGAAGACTAAGTGATTCGATTCCTCTCCTGTAAACTATATTAACTAATCGAGCATGGATATTTTTTGTTGAAGCCATGTTTACATTTTGGTAACTGCATACTTGTAGAGGTGGCCCTCTATCTGAGGCACAGGTACTGTATTTCAGTGATGAAATTGTCTCTGGCATTTCACATGCAGGTTTTTTTGTAACCTTTTCATGTTGTTTTACCAGAGGATTAAAAAAAGAAAAAAATCTATTCTTAACGGTCATGCCTGATCTTTGCTAAAGACAAATGACATGTGATTCAAGAGGTGGCCAATTTGTTATGAACCCTAAAAACCAAAAGGTGACTCAACTGGAAATGGTATCACAGTGGTTGAAAATGCCAGGTTTGAAACTGTTTCTGAGCAGACAAAATTCAGATCCTCATATTCCAAGATGAGAAAATTAATTTCCATGCCTGAGAGCAAAAGTAGTGCCAAGTATTAGAAGTACCCCAAGGTGCAAAGACTCCAAGGCATGCTTACACAGATAAACAAAGCCTGGGATGCATTACATTAACTGCATGAATACAGTTTTCTAAATAAACGGAATGCAACATTCTTGCCTACATAATGATGTTATATATTTTTAAAGAACTATATTAAATAACATACATAAAAAGCTAATTAAGAGAAGGTCATTCTGCCAAATACATATACATTGCCATTAAAACATGATTTTTAAGTAAATACTGTGAATTCAGAACCTGCTTCCATTTTGGAAAGGATCACGACTTTGGGACCTTCATTTTTCATGAAATCCATTGAATAAACTAAAATAAAATTACTAAGTAATTTCACTTCTTTAAAATTTTTAAAGTACTGTTCATATTCACCTGTAACATTGAGGATAAAACTACCTATACTATTTTAAATATAAAAATGTTTGGAAAGCTGAACAATTGATCTTTGTTGAAGCATTTTTATTGTCAACATGTTCTAACACATAAAAAAAAGAAAGGAAAAGGAAGAGGAAAAGGAAGAGGAAGAGGAGGTGGAGGAAGAGGAGGAGGAGGAAGAGGAAGAGGGAGAGGAGAGGAGAGGAGAGGAGAGGAGAGGAGAGAGAAAAGAAAAAAGAAAAGAAAAGAAAAGAAAAAAGAAAAGAAAAGAAAAGAAAAGAAAAGAAAAGAAAAG
>JAWWEE010000074.1:135089509-135125739 GCA_035221455.1 Xenops minutus | reverse complement strand
TGGCTCTGTGTAAATCTCATTAGAGATGTCCATATCTCAGATCCTAGGTTTTAATGAACCAGCTATCTAATGGCAGAGGTTTACTGTGTGTGCCAATAGGGTTAAAATTTAGGGAATTCAAGTCAGCACTGTATTGACTTTTCTACTGTTACATTACATTTAGTTTGAAAACTAATTAATGTGATGGGACATTTGAACATTAATTTAAACTTGTAGTACTAAATACATCTTAGTTTCATCAGAAGTTACTTTTGTTTCAGTCTTTATAGAGAGTATTTCCTTATGTACTTTTTTTACATGAAAACCAGTTGCTTATTTTGCCATCTTTTCATTTTAAGTCTTATAGCAGCCCTCCAGTACCTATATGGCGTGGGCCTACAAGAAAGCTGGAGAGGGACTTTTAGAAGGACAAAAGGAAATCGTCTTAAACTTAAAGACAGTAGGTTTAGATTAGATATTAGGAAGAAATTCATTGATGTTAGGGTGATGAGATACTCGCGCAGGGTTCCCAGAGAAGTTATGGATGCCCCATCATTGTAGTGTTCAAGGTCAGGCTGAATGGGGCTTGAGCAACCTGGACTAGTGGAAGGTGTCTCTGTCCATAGCATAGATTTGGAACCAGATTATCTTTAAGGTTCCTTCTAACCCAAACCATTTTATTATTCTAAATTTTTATTACTTTGGGAAATTATACACAAGAAAGGGTTATCTGTGGTCAGACAAAATATTAGATATCAGCTTTGCTCATCTGGTAGAAATCTCATTATAAAAGCTGCTATTAGAGCTGAGGTGGAAGTGAGGATTCTTTGAAGTAGAGTATTGAGTTAAACAGGCATAGAGATCTCTATGAATACAAGATAGACGTTTCTGAAACTGCAACAGCTCTAATGCCTTGCAGCTGGCATGGACACTTATCCCACTGTGAACTGCTACCCAGGTGCAGTCTACTTCTATTCTGGTGTGCTGTGGTGCAAGGTTGCTGCTGGTATTTACACCTTCCATGCCTAGCACTGGAGAAACATGACACTCATGAAGAAAGAGGGTGTTATAATGTTCTGGTAGGAATGGACACCAGTGAGTGTCCCTAATGTAAAAGTCACCAGTATTTCATATCAGCAGAATAAGAAAGAAACATGCAAGCTGATGGACATTTAAGGGAGACAAGGAAAAAGGTGAAGAATAAGAAGGAATTAAGTCTGCTACATTAAAGATGATTACCTGGCATGTTTGTACTTACGTAAAAAAAAAAAAAAATAAAAAAAAATCAATAAAACTTAGTGTTGGAAGTTAAAGCAAGAGAAAGGAGATTTGATATATATAGAAAAGAAGCATAATGGGAAATGGAAAAGCATAATTTAAAGAAAACTAAGAACTAAGGTAAATTTCAAACACTGTCCATTACATCTGATGAAAGCATCCTATTCTTAATTTTATAAAAAGGCTCAAAGACCTTGGTGTGAAGCTTATCAGGACAAGTAAAATTATAGAGAAGGTAAGATGGTTTATAAAGAAATATTGTGTATATATTTTCCAAATATGGGAAGGATTGATTGCAGGAAGAAAAGCGTTCACAAAATAGGGATGGGTTCACATCACTATGAAATCTATCCTTGTTACATTACAATAGGTTCTTTGAAGTGCTAACAAAAAGGATGAACATATAGGAACCATAAAAACTAAGATGATGATAATATAAATGAACAGAAAGAGAATCCAGCAAAACAGAAGAGAATGAGGAGAACAATCCATCCTGATTTATGTTCAACATAGAAAATAGCTGCTCCTTGCTGCTCTATACAGTCAGGTGATCAGAAAGATCATAAACAGAAAAGGTGTTGCAGAAACATGTTATAACTGAGTCAAGCTGATGGACTCTGAATGGAAGAGAACCACCATCTACGGTGAAAAGAATAATGTTGCAAATAGGTATATTGCACAAAAAAAGGGAGATGAACAAGGATGACATGGCTAATACTATAAGATACAATTGACTGTGCTTTAAGATAGGTGCAAGTGAATGAAATGAAAGGAAAAAGGGTTATCAGAAAAGACACTAAAGAAAAAAAACAGCACATGAACAAATCATCTTCCATTTTCTCACTTTGCTTTTAAAACAAAGGACAGCAAGGATTAAGTGCCTCTTTAAAAGGAAATACACAAGCAACTCAGAAATGTGAGTGTGTTAATCAATGCAGACTTGGTATAATTATCTTATAGTAATGATTCTATTAAAGAACACATTAAACAAAGAAGATGAAACAAAAGGTGTGGAGTACTAGGAAGGTGAGAGGTGTGGAAATATGTTATTAAACTGTGTAATTGAATGGTCACAAGAAAAAGAAAAGGCCAAAAACAATCTTGTTGTGTTCTGAGTGAGTATAATAATGGAACATCCAAGGTCAAGGGGTATGGATATGGTGCAAGTATTACTTGCTTTGTTAGAAGGCAATGAAAGTTGAACAAATAGATTAAGAACTGATGTTACTGATGCTTACTGTAATCCCAAAATGAATCAAAGGATGACTGAAATCAGGAAGAGCGGCTGTGTTTTTTGATTTGAAGAAATATTTATCCATGTAAAATAGATGAGAATTAAACATATGAATTTTAAATTCTGGTAAAAAACAATGCAATGGAAACTTTGAATCATACTAGCTATTAAGAGAATATTATGAATGGTGTTGTTCATCTTCATACTTAAACAAGATTTTTCTTTTCTAGTCTAACTTCAAGCTTTTCAAAATTCTTTATTGTGTGCTTTGAATAAAACCTTCCTTTTAATGAAAAGCTGTTTGCAAGTAAATTCTGTTTGGAATGCAAGTTCTGAAATCTAGATGAAAAAGATCACAGTATATGTTACTAGTTATTTCAGCATGAATTTTACCCCGTGAAAATAAATGTCATGTTTTCCACATTTGATCAGACTAGTCAGTTAATGCATGCTGGCTATTTTGATCATAACCAAGTTTGACTGTCAAGGTGAAGAGCGTCACTGAATGGATTAACATATGAAAGCAGAGATTAAAGTGCATGTTGTATGGAGTCTGTTGGCATGATTTTTTATTTTACAAACTAAAAAAGTAGACCTATCAAAATCAAACTTCACTGTTGGTTTGTTGGTGTTTTTTCCATTCTTGGAATTAAAAGTGTATCTTCTGACACGTGCATAGCTGTGTTACATTCTGCTAGTCATCTCAGAAAAACATCCAAGTTATATCTTCTTGCAGCATATGAATAATTCTCTTTTGTTACGGTTTGGGTATGGAATAAAAGGAGTAAGTGGAACTTTTATGTCATGAAACTTTATATTTCATATATATGTATAGATAATACCAATTATTGGATTCAATATGAAGCATTACACTCTTTAATAAGTATGGTGTTATCTCACAAAGTTCTGTTCACTCATAGCTATGGCTCTGGGGTTTTTTGTTTGTTTGTTTGTTTGTTTAGGGGGTTGTTTGTTTGTTATAATTTTATTTTGGTAAGAGGAGACCTATTCTATTTAAGTATTTCTTTGTAGATTGTATTGATTTAACAGAATAGTCCATATGTAATTGAAAACTTTCATGGTATAGGTACAGCAAAAAAAGTTCTGAATTATGGAGCTATATTATGATGGTGAGACAAAGTTTACACTGTGCTTTCACACTTGGTATGGATAGATGCATTAAAATTAACAGTACATGCTATTTAATTTTCAAGTCTCTCTCTGTTTTTTTGGGTTTTTTTTCTCTAATTCAATTGAAATAAGCCTTAGCAAGAGATTTATAGGGCAAGCTAAACTGGTAAACATGTGCACACAGCTATTTAAAAAGTTTTATTTCAGTGACTATAATTTGTAGGAAGTGTTAGATTTCTAGCATGAGGGTCTTATGATGAGTAAATAGTTTAACTTCATAAAGTGACTTGTGCACAAAAAGCTTCAAAAAGATTTTGAAAGTGCTAAGTGAAACAACTGAGCTTAAATAATAAAAAAATAACACATAAAGGAGATTTAAAAATAGTTCAGTTATATGAGGGAGACGCAGAAAGAGATAAATAAAACAGACTCCTAACAATGAAGATTGTGCAGGCACTGATGCTAGAATGAATTCTCTAAGCTAATTTGCAGTAGAAGGTTAAAATTTGCTATACATGTCAGACGAGGCAAACAAAGCCCTAGTTACTTTCTAAGAGGATCTTCCATTCCCTTTTTATCCTATATATCTGATACACTAATATTTGTATTAAAACAGTAGTCATATTTCGTAAGAGGCATCTTTTTCACCATTGGAGGTAAATATGAAAAAGATGAGACAAAAAATTGTACATCTCCCTCTTCTTTTGTCAAGAGAAGTTACTCTACAGTGTAGCAATATAAAATGCAAAATCTTAAAGAGCTTTATGCTTAGTATTTCAGAGAAAGGCATCTCTGCACATTTAAATGCTCAACACGAAGACAAGCTTGTGAATATGCCATGAAGAAGATGATTTAATGAGCTCAAATATACACATGTGTGTATAATTAAAGAGTTGGCATCTGGTTTGTTTGTTTGTAGTTTGTTATGAAATCTAGATTGTGTTTCTGGGAAAGAGCAGCTGAGCGCTTCCTGCTTTCTCTCAGCTCATGAGATCCCCCCCACCAGCAGAGGGAGCTTGCTCTGAGCATGCTTGAGGAAGAAAAGTTTCGGGAGTGCAAAAGTCAAGGCAGGAAAGCTGATCTAATATTTAAGGGATAAGAGAGCAGAAAGCCTGGAGAGGGGATGGAGACCTACAGTCAGGTTGCAAAGCTAGAGGAAAGAAAAAATATCCTAAAGCCCCAAATGAGTTAGGAACTGCTGTAACTGAGCATTGGAAGTTGGAACAAAAGTTTAGAAAAGGACCTGGTCTGCCAGGATACAGTGACTTGGGTGAGACCCTTTTATAATTATTCTTGTTCTCTTATATTTCTCAGAAAATGATTTTTCTACATAAAAAGAAAATGTATTATAGTCCAAGAAAAGTTGGTGTTTGAATGTAGGGGCCATTTCTGACATTTGTGGGTGCTCATTTAAAAAAAAAAAAAAATCTATTGACAGAGCAACCTTTCAGCTTTGACCCACTGTACTGAATTTGGCTGGGATAGATTTCGTTTTCTTCATAGTAGATCCTGTAGTGTTATATTTCAGATTTGCGACCAAAACAATTTTGGTCGTAGAAGGACATTTTAGGTTTTGCTGAACAGTGCTTGCACAGCATCGAGGCCTTCTCTGCTTACCATGCTGCCCATCACAGCAAATCTGCTGGGGATGTGCAAGAAGCTGAGAGGGGACACAGCCAGGACACAGATGACCCCAACCAATGACAGGGATATTCCATACCATATGGCATCATGCTCAGCAATAAAAGCTGATGGAAAGGAGGAAGGGACCACGTTCAGGGTTATGGTGTCTGTCTTCCCATGTAACCATTAGGCTTCCCATGAACCATCTCCTGCTTCCTGGAGATGGCTGAACACCCTCCTGCCAAAGTAACCAATGCATTCCTTCATTTGCTTTGTTTACATGCACAGCTTTTGCTGTACCTATTAAACTTTCTTTATCTCAACCCATGAGTTTTCTTACTTTTGCTATTTTCATTCTCTCCCCCATCCCACTGTGGGGGAGAGACGGGGTGTGGGTTGTGGTGTGTGAGGGAGTAGCTCTGGGGAGCATCCCTGACCCCGGGAGTTAAACAACACCCACTTAGGGTCAGTCAAAACACATAAGCTGTTCATCTTAATATTTACCTGTCATAATATAATGATGCAACAAGTGACTATTTCAGATGAAGTCTTTAAGTAGAGAGCTTTCATAACTCAAAATTATTGATTGGGAATAGGTTGCTTGTAATAAATAGCCTTTTAACCTCTTACAGACCCAAAATATGTGGAGGAGCACAAGGTTAATAGGTTTAATCTGTATGAGAAAAGAGATTTGTTTACTTTGCTCTGGCTGCTTCTCTTCATTTTGGCAAAAAAGGAAAATTGATGTGAATACTTTGCCTCATAGGCAAATTTAGTCATAGATGTTTTATGTATTTATTTGCAAAGATGCTACCATATGTGTTTACATAAGCAGTATGGAAAACACATTTGTTAGGTGGGCGGGACTGTTTTACATTAAGTGGCCAGCATTTGTATTAAAATATGGGTTTTACCTTTCTAAATGCAGTACTTGCTAAGAAATACTTTGGTGGAGTTTTTTTATTTTTATTTTTTTTCCTAAAATCATGAATTCAATGGATTGCTAACTTTTGTTTCCTTGATATCTCTTCTAGGATTTATTTATACCTGTGGTGGAACTTTAAAAGGACTTAATGGCACTATAGAAAGCCCTGGCTTCCCATATGGATATCCAAATGGTGCAAATTGTACATGGGTTATAATAGCAGAAGAAAGAAACAGAATACAGATCGTCTTTCAATCTTTTGCTCTAGAAGAAGAATATGATTATTTGTCATTGTATGATGGGCATCCTCATCCTGCAAACTTTAGGACAAGGTAAAGAAGAAATATTATTAAAATCAAATTTATACTAATATCTTAAAAATATATGAGAATATATTTAAAGCTAGTGTTTTTAAATTATGGATTCTTTCATATTTAGTCTTTAAGGTGTACTTTCTTTAATTAATCATAAATGCCAAAATCTAGATCATGTGCTTTAATTCTAGTTAAAGTAAGTTCTGAAATTAATTTAGCCCTCATAAAAGTTGTCTCAACAAAATGTAATTAATTAAGAAGCATATGAGCGGGGATAAATTGACATAAAGTGAGTATGAGATTGTGGACGTCTCAGTTTGCATGATCTAGTAGCAGTAAAACTTTTGTAGTGTTATCAACAGGAGGCTTTTGATCAAGATCAAGAAAATATAACATATTTAAGATAGACTAGGTAACTTTTTTTTTGTAATTGTACATAAGCATCTTCTAACCAAAAGAGATTACAACAGTGAAAAAATCAGTTTCAAATATCAACAATGTGATGGGTCACAGAATATTTTTTTCTGAGTCTATTTCAGAGTCACAACCCAGATTTTTAGTTCTGGAAGGTTGCAGCTTGAAGAGTACAAATTAATTCAGCAATTGCAACAGATATATTAGTCATACATTTGAGCTTTCTAAGTCAATTTGTCGTCTACCTAGGCTTCTGGCATGGCCCCACGCAACATCCTTTTTGTTAAATAGGAGAGATAAGTATTTCATGGATGAACTACTTGATGGCCATGAACTATTTTGTGCATGGACACATCCAAAGAGTTGTAAGCAACAGCCTAAAGTCCAAATGGAGATCAGCAAAAAGTGGTGTCCCTCAGGGAGTCTGCATTGAGACCAAGACTATTCAATATCTTTGTTAATGATGTGGACGTAGAATTGAGTGCAGTCTCAGCAAGTTTCCCTATGACACCAAGCTGAGTGATGTAGTTGATTTTCAGGAGAAAATCCTGAAGTTCAACAAGGCCAAGCGTAACATCCTACACTTGAGTCTGGTCAATTCTCAATGTCAATACAGACAGGGGGATGAATGGATTGAGAACATTTTTGCAGATAAGGACTTGGGCATATTGGTAGCTGAAAAATTTGACATGAATTGGCAATGTGCAATTGCAGCTCAGAAAGCCAACTGTACCCTGGGCTGCGTCAAAAGAGGCATGACCAGTAAGCTGAGGGAGCTGATTCTTCCCTCTGCTTTGCTTTTGACTCCACCTGGAGAACTGTGTCCAGCTCTGAGGCTCCCAGCACAAGTAAAGCGCAGACCTGTTGGAGCAGGTCCAAATAAGTCCACTAAAACGATCACAAGGCTGGAGCACCTCTCCCATGAAGAAAGGCTGAGAGAGCTGGGGTTCAGATGGGAGAACAGAAAGCTCCAGGGAGACCATATTGTGACCTTTCAATACTTAAAGGGGACTTCTTACCAGAGGTTCTAGTGACAGGACAAGGGACAATGGTTTTAAACTGAAAAGAGAGTAGATGAAGACTTGAGCACCTCCCTTATGAAGACAGACTGAGAAAGTTGGGGCTGTGTAGCCTGGAGAAGAGAAGGTTGTGTGGAGACCTCATAGCAACCTTCCAGTATCTGAAGGAGGCCTGCAGGGAACCTGGAAAGGTTCTTTAGGAACTGTAGTGATAGGAAAAGGGGAAATGGGTACTAATTTAAAGAGGGGAAATTTAGGTTAGATATTAGGAAGAAAAATTTTGTTGTGAGAGTGATGAGATACTGCAAATAGTTTCCCAGGGACCCTGTGGATGCCCCAATCCTGGCAGTGTTCAAAGCCAGGCTGGGTAAGGCCTTGAGAAACATGGACTAGTGGGAGCTGTCCCTGATCATGGCAGGGGGTTTGGGACTAGATAATCTTTAAGGTCCCTTCCAACTCCTTAACATTCTGTGATTCTATTATTAAGATTAGATACGAGGAAGAAATTCTTTACAAAAAGGATGGTACAAAAAGAGAGTGGAACAGGTTGCCCAGAAAAGCCTTGGTTTTGAGAAGCGTGATCGAGTGAAAAATGTCCCTGTCCATGACAGTGGAGTTGCAACTAGATCATCTTCCAAACCAAACCATTACCTGATTTTATCGTTCCTAATTAGAGAACATCTAGTTTCATTTTACTTTGCATAATGCCGCTCAAATAAAGGGTTGTGTTTTCCTAATGTTGTATGGTAAGTGTTGATTCACTGGTAATGATTTTTTTTTTTAATTTTATTTTAACTATTGTGTGACAATCCAGCATCTGTTCACTAAAAGGAAAATGTAACTTAGTACTATGAGGAAACCAGAGCAGTAAAATTCTTCATCTCAAATCTCTGCAGGATGTGAATTCTGTTTGTCAAATGGTTAACAGTCAGTAGATATGGAGAAATGCATCTCTAATGAAATTGTTTTTCTTTGTACTTCTGTGTTTCCATTTCTACTTCCTGTTTCATTAGTGTTTGCAATTCTGATACCAGCTGCAGGAAAGAAGGAACCCCTAGATAAAAGATTTGAGAGTTTTCTTTCAAAACAACAAGAATAAACAAGATCATGTAATTTTCCTCCTTTCTGTCCACTCCCCAAAAGATAAAATTGTGATTTTTGCAAATATAGGAGCCCAAAAAGGCCCTCACTGGCAGTCAAGACTTCTGTTGGTGAGTCCACTCTAAACTGTAATCTCAAGGAGTATGTGAGCAATGTTGTGCACAAATGCTAAAGAATGAAACAATTATTACAGTTAGGAATGAACAGTCCTTACTGAGTTACAATTTTAATAAGCATCAGGGAAAAGAGGTGAAGAAAGCGAAGAGGATGGAAAGAAGTGGAATTCTTGCAAAGGCAGAATTATTTTTCTTGAGGTCTTCCTCAAGCTGCTGAAAAGGTTTATATTTATTTGTGTGCACATGTAAATTCATACATATACATGTAAATGTGTCTGGACACAGATATGTAGATACCTATATTCATTTACAGATATATATGTGCAGGATTCTTTTAAAATGAAACTAATCCTTCAGTGCTGGAGCCTTGGGATTTATTTTTTTTAAAGGTCATTATCTTGAGGAGAAAGTCAAGGAAACCTGTCACGGTTAAAAGTTTTTGTATTGTGTATTTAGGATACCATTGCATTCTCGTGAAGAGCAGTATAAGGAGCTGTGTGGAAGAGAGTAGAATAAGTCAGCACTTTAAAAGAAAAAGACGATTAAGCCTCAATATAGGTCTTGAAATAGACTATTTTTGCAAGACTTAGAAGGTTTTGCCAGAGTGTGGGTGCAGCAGAAGAATAGTACACATTTGTGTGAGTGGAGAATTGGGTTTTAAATTAAGAAAGCGTGAGAGTGAAATTATGCAAGCTTTAGTAAATCTTTCATGGTAACATTTATTTTCTCAGATTGCTGTAGCAAGTAGTGTAGTGATGTTTCCTGGGGTTTTCTTTTTTAAAAAAAGATTTTTCTTTAAACAAGTGAAGTTTTACTGAGGTACAGTTGCTTGTGAAAACCATTCTTCTAGCATGACAGTGGATTTTGTCATTTTACTCAGTGACATTAATGAAGGTCTAATTACACTTGTCATCTTCCCTTTAATTTTGTAACAGACAAAAAATATTTTCAGGAGACTACACATGTATTGGAAAAATATATAACTGTACAGCTAAAAAAACCTGTCTCAGATAGACAAGGTCACTTTTTCTACTTTTAATTCAATATTGTGCAATAAGTTTCTATATGAATTAAAATGATTTACAATTTGAGTATTCATGAATCTTGTGGCCCCTGACTCCATCTACATCCAGTGTTGTACTTTTTTGTTTAATTGGTCTCCTCAGAACTGAATCCTGTTGAAATTGCAGTCATTGACTGTCTTCAGTGAATGCTCAACAGCCTTGACTGATTTAGGTGGCACTTAAATGGCAGCTCAGCAATAACAAATGGAAGAGAAGCATGTCAGATACGGCCACTGCAGAAAGTCTACGGTCAATATTACACTTGTGTCTTTGTGTAACTGTTTAAAACCCCAAACCAAAATAAAAACAAAGAAAATCCCCCCCCAAAAAACCCCAAAATCCCACCAGACCAAACCAATCAAACAAACAAACAAAACAACTAATGAAATGTAAAAAAACCTAGGATTTGATTTGCTATGACTACTGTTAAATTGCAATTTGTATAGACCCGATTTTGGAAAGTAGCTAATACTTCCAACTGCTATACTGAGTGAAAATGTTGCATTTCCAGATAAAATCCTATTCCATTTTTCAAAAATTTCTCTTTCACATTATTTTTTGTGTGTTACTATATGAATCATTTCAGCCAAGCTGATAACGTATTTTCAATTTTCTGGGTGCCCAGCTTTAGAAACGAGTTTTGTTTGTACCAGTGATGAGAAGTTCCATGCTTTATTTAAATTAGCAGAAGGTATGTTTGTACCAATAAAACATCACATAAATCAACTGCTTTGCAAAAGCCAGTTGGAGTGATCTGATGATACCTCTTGCATGTTACGAAAATATTTTTGAGTGTAATTTTTAAATAATTCACAGCTATTGACTTAGGGAGTGGCAGGGAAAGAACTGCTCCACACAGGGCACAAGCCAGGAGTTGAGGAGACCCTGCTCAGGCTGTACTCTCACTTTTCTTTAGCTACTTGTGGTTAATTTTCTCCTCGGAACTTTGAATGGAGGGAAGCTTTAAACATTCGAAGTGTTTAAAAGGGGAGTTAATACTTCTAATCTCTTGTATTTAAGCAAGATAAATCATCCTTTCATCTGCACTCCCTGCTGAGGCCACCAAGAATCAAATGCACAGGTTACCTAATCAGTGCTTCTGAGCTGCATAGGAGAAATTAACTGAAATTACTGGAGGCATCCACTGCCTGCTCTCTGTTGATGAATTGCTCTCCTAAAACATCTGACTCCCCTAATTATGCATACATTTTTAACATTTACTCTCCTTGAAGAGGAAAAATATTCTCCATAGATTAATAAGTACATCTTTAAAATTTCAGGATGCTCCTAGTGTCAAATATAATTTGGTATTGTACCCTCACTCAAGTATTTCCAAAGGTTTGAATTTGGTACTAAATGAACAGACTCATACTGACTATATGATGTGACTAATTAAAATCAGAAGAAAAAATGGGCATAAAAATATGTAAAATTAAAACTTAATCCTTAATAGTGATTAATATTAAATATTGTTACAATTGAAGGTAGGTCAGCTGGCTCTGGGGTGAGGCTATTCTAAATGAAAAGGGTGTGGAAAAATATTGGAGAGGCCAGAGGCCATAGGAATGGAACCTGCTTCAGTGGTCTAGAGAACCACAGAAGAATCACAATGAGTACTTTCCTCAGCTGGTAAGGGAACACCTGTGTGGATGGGTTGAGCACCTTGTCACCCCATCAGTGCCTGCTCCTGGCTGGATAACAGTCAGATACCTCTCTTACCATCATAAATGTGCCGGGTATTACTGACAACATAAGCAAACATTGTGCTTTGGCTCAAAATTGGTCACAAATTTAAGGTACACTTTCTCTGAATAATTTACATTTTTTTTAATTTTAGAGTGTTGAGATCATAGAATTATCCATCCTTTTCTCTGCATCTAAAATTTTATTGAAAAACCTTTAGGGCATTTGATAAATTAGAAAGAAACCCAAAAAACAAAACAACAAAAAAACCCCATCCCAAACCAAAAAAATCCAAAGTCAAAAAATACTTTACTAATTTTATGTTCTTACTTAGAAATAGCATGAAGTAAAATACTGACAATTCTCAGTTTTAAAAGGGGAAGAATATATTTCTGGAAGACTAGATTTTGCCTATAAAACTTTCAGTTTTTGAAGTGAAAGAATTATAATTTACATTTTACATTGATAAATTGTAAAAATTATCTTAGAGAAATGTTATGATGAAAGAGGGCTAGCAAAAGAATGAGTACTGGCACTAAGAGAAACTTCCAGTGCCCTCATTTAATAGCTCTGCTTGCTTTTGCATTTCTTTTTCTAACTATACTTCTCCTTTTATCAGACAGCAGTCTGTGTCAAACAGTCAGTGGGTCTATTCTGCTGACATTAGTGCAGCCTCCAGCTTGTTTTGTCAACTAAGGCCACCCTAGTAGCTACAGTAATCTTTTGTTTTCTGACTCAAACCTCTTCCTTCTCCTGGTCCTTTGAACTTTGCCCACATGTTATTGTGAACATGTGTGAATATGTGCGTTACATCTCTTACTATTTCCCAGATGAACTCCTTAGTGTAGGGGGTTTTTTGAAACTATTTTGATATTATTTATCTTTATATACTTCCTATATATTACTATTGGAGCAAGTGCTTCAATCTTTCTCCTATTGATTCTCATAAGCCCCACATTTTTACCTTGTTTTTGCTTTGTTTTTGCCTCCTTCTGCCACTTCTGCTATGTCAGGATGCAGTGGTTTTAACACCAGCTGGAAATTAAACTCCAAATAAGCCACTCCCCTCCTCCGCCCCTTCTAGTAGGGTAGGGACAAAAGCAGAGGCTATAGGATGAGATAAAAATTTACTGCAAGTACAAAACCATGGAGTAAGAAACACGTGATAACAATATAATAATAATAATAATAGCAAAAGTGTATAAAAAGAGAAGGTGTTTTACCGACAAAAAGGTTTTCACCACTGGGATCAAAAACAAAGTGGTGTACTCTCCCCCTAGGTCGTGTCCACGTGGTTTCCCCAGACACAGGAAAGATGTCGTGAATGTAGTGCATGTAGTGCAGGGTGCCCTGAGCTTGTGCCAATGTCTTGTCTGGGCAAAATGCCATGAGGGTGTGTTGATTCTCCTTTCTGAACACAAATTTTGTTGTGTGTAGCTCAATTTTACTTCATGCATGTGTATCCTTTTGGTTTTTTGTAAGTTATTTCTCATATGAGCAATTCCTTCTTTACTGAAACCATTTGAAAGATCCTTTCTGAATATGTTATCACTTCATTTAGATTATTTCCATTTCAAATGACACTTGGAATATCTAACTCCAAGTTATTTCTGTACCTTTCATCTACTAATATAATAGTTGCTCAAGTCAGCAGACAGAAGTAATAAAGAAAAAAATGTGAGCTCTGGGAGGTCCTAGATTAAATCAGACAGAGACAAGATCTCCTTGACTGTTATTAAGTCAAGGAGGCTTTAAGTCTTTAAGACATGTCAGAGTGCAATATTTGCAGTCATTCAGGTCTTTATTCACAACTAACCTTGACAACTGAAACTTAAAAAGCTTCTGTTTTCACTCTCTTGTTTAAGTAATTTTGGATATTGATCTAGAGCAGGAGTTGTTGATAGGGAGACAATGGACCATTTACTGAACCACAAAAAAATTTCCATTGTCAACCTTTGATTTTTTTTTTCAGGTCACAGTGTTTATGATGCCCTAAGTGTATGCTTTTTATTTTTTATTTTTTTTTCCCCCTGTCATCACTGTTCACTTTCCGTCCAAATTGTGAGCCAGAGAAAATACCGTGAGGTGATTAGGATCAAATTAAGGATTCACCACTTTGGAAACACCTTCCAACCTCTTGTCACAGAGTCACTGATTTTTATTTCAGCTGCTCCACTGCTCTCTAGATTTTTCCATTATTTGCATAGAAAAGAAGGAACTTGAGAATTTAGGGAGCAGTGAACAAAACCAAAGAGGGTGACACTCTCCCTTACAAAAAAAAAAAAAAAAAAAAAAAAAGAAGAAAATAAGAAAGATATAAGTGCTAGACAAAGACCAGTGAGAAGATAAAGATACAAGGAGATAAGCAACAAGAGCAAAGACCAATGCAGATGAAGGAGGGAATAATGGCAATTAAAAAAAGAAAGAAGGCAGAGTGAACCAACAAAGTAAAAAATTATGAGAGAGATAACAGAACTGAATGAATCTTAATAAGAAAATTTTGACTGCATGAATAAAAAAATAAAACCTGCAAAGGTGTAAACAGAAGATATGTCGAATGTTGAACTGAAAATTGGTAGGGACACAGCAATAAATATGGCAAAACTCATAGATAAGAGAAACAGATAATTGAAATAAATGTAACAGAATATAATGTAATGGTAAATGTAGTGGTACATAGATATTCAGCTCTGAGATGGATTCTGACTAAATGTCTAGATACTTATTGAGACAGAAAGGTAGATAATTAAAACTGAATGAAGAATGTGCTTGCCCAAACAAGGTGCAAGCAGTCTCTTGAATTTATGCTTACATTGCTGCAAAGAAGCCAAACTTTTGCAGGTTAGGAAAAAGTAGTTAGCTGTCAAGGAAATCCAAAGTTAAATGGCAAGGTTTTTAAACCAAATTCAAATCCAAACCAAGCCAAACTAAATCAAACCCAACCAAACAACTAAAATTTTGGCAATTATTTGAAGGTGGAGGTAACTTTCTACTAAGTAATCTTAGGAAGAGTCTTTCCCTTTATCAGCCTTCCATGGGATATCTTTGTCTGAACTGGATGGCCAGTCTGGCTACTTTGATGCTGCAGCTGATGTACTAGCTTGTTTACTTCTCATGTAATGCAAGAAAAAACTCTTTTACAGTCTCTTAGATTTATTATCTACTATGGAAAAGCTGGTAACCTGCTTTAACTGGTAACTAACTCCATATGAAGAGTTCAAGTACCAGTTTTATAGCAAGATGAGCGTGGTAATCTCTGACAATTTTACTTATTCATTTTTCTTTGTATTATTAAATTGCCTTATGGGAGTTGAAACAGCCTGGGAAGAAAAGCTGATTTTTTCTGTGAAGGCCACTTATATATGATGATCTTATATGACATTGTAACACAGCATGCCAGCGCAGTCTGTGGCCATTAGTCTTTCACCTATGTTTCAGTTACAATAAGGAAAAGAATGATAGTTCACAATAATAGTCTTGTCCCAGAAAGTTATAGTCGCTGGGATAGGCTCTTTGTATTACAGTGTTGTTTAACTGTTAGACCTGTTTACGTGACAGAAAGGTAACTCTTAAACCAGTTGTTAAATTCACCTTCTATTGTTGCAGCTGACAGTATCAATAAACTTACCTCATAAAGTTGATAATTGAATAAGAATGTATCCGGAGCAACCATATACTGTTACTAAACTAAGCCCTGAACATTTAGTTCCTGTATGAATATAATATTTCTATTGTTTTTGAGGAAAGGCGTGATCTTTCTCTTTTAACTAGTATGTCTGCAGAAAGCAGAAAAAGAGAGATGAGTTTTTGTATGAATATGTATGTTTCTCTGTGTGTATTTACATATACACTAGTTAGAATGAATTAATGATCAGGTATAAGGCTTGAGCTAGAGAGTATTTATCTCTGTCTCTCTAATATTTGTCTTAAATTGTGACTGCAATTGCTTATTACTGAAAAGTGATGATTGGAGATTCACTGCATAGTTGGAAGTGAATATTTTATCATCCAAAGTATTTACCTAAGAACAAGATAATGTCAGCAATGTATTGCAAATCTCTGAATATGTTGATATGGATGAGTGACTTTTCCTACCAATAAAAAAAACAAACCAATAAAGAAGGGCAAAAAAACCTCTCAGAGATTCTTTTAAATGTTAGTAGCATCAAATAGTCTCTAAATCTGTTGTCAGTTCTTGTGTAATCAGTGCAAGTCTTTAGTATCTAAATATGGCAACACAGATAGTTATGCAAAAGTGTATTTTTTATTAAGATTTCCAAATTCAGTCATAAATTTATACAATTTTGTTGTATGGTCCAATATGCTTCCATTTTTTCATTGTAAAACATATATACAACACTTCTACTTTTCAAGGTGTATGGAAAACTCAGCATCTATACATCTATAGCATCTGTGCAAACAACGGAAGTAATTTTCCTAGTTAAATGCTGCTACCCTATAATGTGAATCAAACCATGTGCAGAGACAAGTGTGTATTTTGTTCAGTTTTAAACAATATTGGAAGTTTCTTTAAGATAAAATAGATTTGCTTTTCTTGCTGACGGTTTAAACTCACTTTCTATAAATCTGCCATGCTAAAACTATAAGTAACTGCTTCTATAAGTGGACTAAGTTTTAACCGAGATTTTCTAATAGTATAAAAAGGAACCTTGCCTTGGGCAAATGCTGTTTATTTTTAACTATTCTCTGAAAGACACCAATAAAAACTTAGTGCTAAAGCCTGCAGAGGGACAGTTATCTAACAGTCTTTTATAAGGTGATTAAAATTGTTGATGAGAATGGTTCTCTAGAGTAACCAGCATCTATCTACAAAGAATGGAGCTCATATTTTTGGGTGGAATATTGGGTGCTGCTGAAATGGAAAGGGCCTAGTGTAATGATCTAACTAATAAATACTAAATACAAAATTGAGGAAGGTTATGGAGAGATAGTACACATATATACAATCTTTGACATGTCTTTTATTACTGATTTCCAAGGGGGGGGGCGGGGAAGAGATATGAGAGGAATGAGAAGAGATGGATGCTGTAAAGGGCACAGCAGACACATGTACACTCACAAACGGAAATGTACATTCACAAAAATGGCAACATCCTGAGTGGTGATAACAGCTGTACTTTTAGGCTATTTTTGTACTCTAAGTTTTCATATACTGCAGTATTTCAGTTGTCATTTACAAGCTAGATGTTGAGAAATTGCAAAAGGATTTGTACTATTTGAAGGAAATAGTAAATATTAAAGGACACAATTTGACCATGGCAAAATCTCGAATTAAGTCAAAGTATTGTTGGTTTGGTTTGGCTTGGGTTTTTTGTTTGCTTTTTTCCTAATTTGAAACTAAGTAATTTCTCAGGTTACTGCCTTAATTATGTACCAGGGCACTTGATAATACAACTCTATAAATATAACCTGGATGAAAAAGTCACAGTGACATGCTAATCAAGCAAATCACCTTTCACAGCCATTTGATATTGATAATTGCAAAAGTATTTGTCTAGTCCAAATGCCACTGTAAACATTTTATACCAGACTCTGGGAAAATTAATCATGGGTATAATAGTCTCTACTAATTATTTTTATTTCCTATGTGATTTCAAGTTAATATAAGAAGTGAAAATATATTTAAATGTAAAATTGGGAAAAAAATACTTAAAATGTCAACACATCACAAAAAGGAAAATAAAAAAATCAAGTGGACCTCTTGACTGGTCAAAATACACAACTCACAGATTTGAAAGATGACATTATTCACTATGTAAATGAGTTTAAAGGTTTGGTTTTTTCCCTCAAATTAAAGGTTATAGAAAGTATTATGAAAGATACTTTCCATATATAAATAATATGGACAAGTCTCATTCTCAGGATGTGTATTATAAATTCTTTAAGATATGAGGTTAATGATGAGGCAAAAAATTAAAATGGAGATATATCTTTTTTCTGAAGTTCAAAACAATAGATTTGGCTAGGATTTCACATGAAAAATAAGTACTAAATGTATTTGTACCTTCTTCCTTTCATAATATTGCTTTTAATATTGAACCATTTTCTACAATTTATTTTTTATTTCATTTATTCCATACTACACTCCTCAGTAAAATTGCTATATCCATCCGTGTTCTACTTTTCTAAGACCACCCTAATTAATCATCTCATAGTTTTCTGTTTTGACTTAACCATTTCCTATTTGCACTTCTATTTGTGAATTACGTCTTTTGAAGATCAATTTTTATTTAGGATTTCTCTAAATTACTAAAATTACAAAATCACAAAAAATCCCCAACTCTAGACAAGTTTATCTTTCTATTCTAGTATTTGCACCTGTAATTAGCAGTATAACCTGGGTTTTGGGTGAAGTAGGTTTAATCTTTCTGTATCTAAGGGTTTTTTGATGGTTGTCTAGGGAAATGAAGCCTGGTTTGTTTGGGTTTGTTCTTTTTCCCAGAGTATTATTGGACATTGTTTTCTTGTTGTTTGGAACTGCACTAGGTTATCGATCAACATGCTGTTAATACCAGGTTTCATTATTATGCTAATGTGATCCAGATTTATATGGCAGTGGATCTTAACACTGATTTATGTGGTGCAGCCGTAAGAAATTTTTTAACTGATAGTAAGCCATGAAGAAGCCATACTGAAAACAGGAGTAACTTTTTTCTTTATGTAGTAGTAACTTTCATCAAACAAATTAATTTGTTGTGTTTGTCTGTTTTTTAATGAAAAATATGTTTGCTTAAACAATATGTTTTTTTTCAGATTGGTCTTTAGAGTAGTGGTCAGTTATTCTTGCTATTGAGCTCAAAGGTGACATTTTAAGAAAGGTGCAGAGCAGGACCAAGTTTGAATGTTTTAAAACATCCAGTTCACTGTATGCCCTGATAAGTGGATTGTGACCAAAAAATAATTTTGAATTGATATCACACTTTGGATTATATGACTCAGTGGTTTGAAGAAGTTGTATTTAGAATTTTTATAAAGCACATATCCAAGTATTGCAAGGACAATGAAAATGTCTGAAACTTCAAACTTCCTACATAAGCCTTTTGTTTTACTGTCTTTATCAGTTATAGCAGTAAAAAGTAACAACTGTAACTCCTTATGTTGTTATGAAATGTGGGTAGATCACTCTCTCTCCTTTTTTTTTTTTTTTTTTTTTTTTTTTTTTTTTTTTTTTTTTTTTTTTGGGGAGATACCCTGTATGTGTGAATGATTATTTCCCTTTAAAATCTAATTTACTCCACTATCTGGTTGTGTTAATGTCAGTCAAACTGGCTCTGATACGGAATCCAGATAACACAGATTGACTATTCTTTGATGATTGCAAAATAGATCAGCTAAGTGGACTCGTATTTCTATTATAAATATTTTTATTTAGAACTACCCCCATTTATTAAAAGTTACATGCTAGCTCCAGACCTGGCAGACCTATAACTATTTACAGATGAACATTTTATATGTGCATAGCTGTTATCCAATCCTAAATACAGAGATAAACACTAGTTGCATTTTCTTACCTGGTTTCTGCAAAAGTAACAGAACCTTTGAAAATTTCTTGCTCTTGAAATGATTGTGGTGCATTTTTGTTAATTTTGGAAAGATTCCTTGTTTGTTGGATCAGTTACTGCAACATAATAAAAAGTGGAGGTTAGAATAAGTTTCCTGTAATTCTTCTGATTTGTTATACTGGATTAAAAATGTTTCATGTAACAAAAATTCATCATAACATTTTTTTTTTTTTTAAATTTTCATATCATAGGAGATGTTTGAAGAGAGCAGTCAATTGATGTGAAAAATTATACTCAAATTATACTCAGTTACTGAAATATTCTTTAGGAAATAGGAAACTGAATTTTACTCTACGGAGGATTTTTATTTCCTAGCAAGTCTTCTCTTTTTTTTTTTTTTTTGTGGGGATGGAAATGGTAAAGGCTTCACATGTATTCTGGAGCGGAAAGGGAAAAATTCAAAAGGAAAATTATCTACATTTTCTGAGTCCAATTTTTTAATTTAGATTTTTCTCCCTTGGAAGTGGGACCTTATCTTCTATTTTAAACTCATGTACCATACCCTTTAAAAATGCTTTTCATTTTCCTGCTGTGTGTTTTACTATAGTATCTTATATGTAATAATCAATATTGAATTAATTACCTACCTGCTATGAGACTGAAAATTACATGTTTATGTTATTTATGCTTATATAGTATATACATTATGCTTATGTAATAGATATATTAATTTAGAACCCTTTGATTTTCTAGGTTTGTAAAGATAAATAGGGTCTCATTTATGGTTTGATGAGATAAATAGTACCTCAAGTGTCCCAGCTTTTTTCCCAGATCTGTCTTTTTCAGAATTTCAGATTTGTAAATTAAAATATCCTGATTTTCTTCTCCTCCACTGTGTGTTAAATTTGGTTGTCTGTTTTGTTGTTTCTGGACCCTCCCCACTCCCGAGGGCATTTCAGAATGGATATGGGAAACTGAGAAATTGATTTCTCACTGGAGTGGTCAAAAATAATATCTTTATTCATACTTCTTTCTCTGCTGCAGGGGATTCGGGCTCTGCCTTGAAGTGCCATATGCTCGAACCACTAAGTAGAAAGATAGCCATATCCCATAATGGAGGAGAGACACCTTAGTCCAGCGTTCTCTGGTCTTCCTCTCTTGCTCTTTTCTGCATACTCTGCCTATTTTTTCTTATTTTTGCCTTTAAAGTGCACAGGGGCCTGTGAGAAAAGTAGGTGGTTTCTGACTCAGAGTGAACGTTTACTTGAAGAAAAGAAATGAAATAAAGTCCATGGTGGGCTTTTTCATTTTGTATGTTGGTTTTTTTTCTGTGGTTCCCCCCCCCCGCCTTAGTTTTTTTTGTTGGTTTTGTTTTGTGTTTCTTTGTTTGTTTGTTTGATTTCAACTATTACAGTCCCTTTTTTAGCTAATTTAGCTGATGAATTGGTAGGTTTTATTCTGTTTCTCACAGTTATTTAATATTATAAGACTGAGCTTTTCATATTAAAACCATAGATTCTGAAATATATGCAGATTGTTTTTCCTACTTCACATGCCCTGCTGCTACAACTGTATATCTGTACCAGAACAGAAATAACATGTGTAGTGATAATGTCACAAGGCTTTTGCTCATGGATGGATTCCAAAACTATACAGAATATTTAGTATAAGTCGAAGCAGTTCTGGAAGTTCCTGGCACCTACAATGGTGATAAGCAAAATATGGCATCTCTCCTTTCCATATTGTGCTATTTTCACACATTAAGGCAAAGTTACAAAAGATAGTCCAACTAATCTAAAAGCTTGTTGTCGCTCACAGAAGCAAATCCGTCTCCCATGTTCCTCTGAATTTGGCAGTATTATGCTTCCCTTTTTTCCATTGCCTCTTGCACACATCAGGCATATCATTTTGTGAATATGCTTCCCTTTGAAGACTGAATTGAAATGGGTTTATTTTTAAAGCATTAGCTCTTCATCGAGGTGGCTAAATGAGTTCACAGAGAAGAGTGCAAATCACTAGAATCAATGTGAAGTGAGTGTCAGAACTCTGGGAAAACTGGAAGGAGAAGGTTCCTCTCCGTTGGTGTTTTGAAAGCTACAAGATCTGCTAAAATGTACTGTACATCTTTACCCAGATTTAAGAAGATGAGGACAGTAAACTATATTGTCACAACGTTTCAGCTGCTCAAGGCTAAACATATGTAGTTCTTGCTACATTTTTTTTCTTTTTTTGTTCTAGTTACTTTAAGGACCTAGGATGCTTTCAAGTGCTCTAAAAGTTATTGTTTTGGTATGTTTTGTTCTTATCATTTTTTCCTTCCAAGAAGCTGGCAAATCCGCACCCTACAAATTTTTAAAGACTATGTCTGGTTCTTCTTATCATTTGAAGTTCTTGATATTTTTATGTATTAAAATAAATTGACTGCTATAGAAAAGATAATTATTTATAAAGTCTATTTCATTTCTGATGCTAAAAAAACCCCTCCCACTAATAATGGATGATGTCAGTTTTTAGAAATATGTTTTGTAAATAATATAATGATGATACCAGAACCTGATGAGTACTTTATTGTTTAGTTCAAAGCAGCTGTTCAATTAAAAATGTTCAGCCATGACCTTTGATCATTATTTTAAAAAAATAAATTGCTTTAGCAGTTTTGCATTTTGACAGGGAAAAATTATCATTTGACAAAAATAAATTAGTTCATAAATCAAACGTCTATTTGTTAATGGATTGTTGAATAAAGTATAAGAAATTTTTCTTACCATTTTCAGTAAGACTCAGCCATTTCTCAATTTAGGCTGGGTTTTTTTTATAAACTATTAAGACAAATTCTGTTTGCTTATTTTAAACTGATTGAATATACATATAAAATTGTGGGAGTTACTCCTATTCATATTTTAATTGGAATGCTATTAAGGAAGCCTTTACATTTCATACTTTCTTCCTGATTCAGTGGGTAACTACTTCCTTGGAAGGAAAATCGAAAGACCAAAGATCAGTTGAACTTCACCAGGATTTTGCAGTTCAATTTTGCAATACTCTCAGCTGCAATTTAACATCTTTAATTACTTCTCAACATGTACACATGAATGCACACAAGCACACTCAAAAACTTAAACCCTGAAGAGATTCAAACTTAATTATCTGTTATTCAGTAGAGAAGTGTTATCTGTTTCCAAAACAGTTGTGAGATTTAAAAAATGTTTGTTTTGAATTGATGTGTAAGGAAGAACATTAGAGGTGGTGTTGGGGTGGCCTTGGCTGGCTGCCAGATGCCCACCAGCCAGTCCATCACTCCCCATGTAGGATGTAAATATTGTTCTTTTGCTCTAAGAAACATTGAGGTGTGTGAAAGTTTTGGTTTTTTTTTTTTTTTTTTAAATTATTCTATCTAGCCAAGAAATAAAAATTTAAAAATTATCTCAGAAAACCCACCCCAAATGTATACTGGAAACTAAGGAGAATAGCATGCCTTTGTGTGAATGTAGAATCATAGAATCACTATGTTCCTTTGGGTCCTATTGCTGCTTGCCACAGTGAAGAGATCAGTGCCTGCCCCTCTTCCCTTCACAAGGAAGTTGTAACTGCAGTGAGGTCTCCCCTCAGACTCCAGGCTGAGCAAGTGACAAAGTGACTTTAGCCGCTCCTCACATGGCTTCACCTCGAGGCCCTTCACCATCTTCGTTGCCCTGTTTTGGACAGTCAGCTTTATATTTTACTTATCTTGTGGCAGCTAAAACTGCACACCATCCTCAAGGTGAGGCCACACCAGTGCAGAGCAGAGTGGGACAATCACCTCCCTCAACTGACTAGTAATGCAGTGCTTGATGCACTTTGTACATCTGCTTGATGTCGAAATACTCTTGTAAGATCTGTACAAGGAATAAATAATGAAATACTAACAGAGATTTATAGCTTTTTTTTTATGTGGGAATCAGTTTACTTTCACTGCTGTGATGATTAAGATTAAAACTCATCATGAGTTCTACAATTAAATTTATCTTTCACTGTAAGTTTTGCACATCAAATTGTTAAACATCATGCTTTTCAACTTTGGCAGCCTCTCTATTTACTAGATTTTCAGGATTTAATTGTATAAAGCCCTGGACAACCTGTTCTGACCTCAGAGCTTCCCCTGCTTTTGTTGAGCAAGAGGCTGGAATAGAGACCTCCTGTCATCTTGTACTGTGGAATGAATATTTGTAGATATCCAAACAATCTTTGTACAGTAACTTTCACATGTATTTTTCATATTTTTAATATGAAAAAAAAATTCTATTTATTTGAGAAGATTAATTTAATTTTGGTAAACTGTATGGGAAACGATAACAGGAGTGAAAAAAATCTGCTTTCTCATGGCATTCATACTACTTTATAGTGGATACTACTTTACAGTGGATACTGTTAAAGTACAAGATGCTAAAATGATTAGAGCTGCATCTCAAGTGTTAGGCTGTGGGATTTGATAGAGAAATCCAACAGCATGAGATATATTTTAAAGTGAATGACCTGTATGCCTTTGTGTAGGAAATATGAACTATTCAGTTTCCAAGAAGGAGGAGAAGCATTGGTTATTCTGTTCTGGACCACTTTGAAGATGCATGGTATTACTCAAAACAAACATATATGCAGTTTGCAATTATACATAACTTTATTTTTTAAAATAATTTAATTACTCTTTCATATACTTCAAAGCACTGGTAATGTTTCAATAATGTGTTTAATGACATAGAAGACACTTTGTTTCATCAAAGGTCTTGGTCATGAAATACATAATTTAATTTTTAAAGCCATATTACCTTGCCTTTCCTAGCTTTTTTGTTGAATCCCACTTATGGCTGACTCTACCTCCATCAAAACCAGAGCAGATGCTTACATGTCTGATGAATTATTATGGAAGAGACATAGGCAAAAAAGACTACAGAACAGACTGAAAGAGAAACACATGCTAGATTTTACATTTCCACGGAAGAGGGCAACCAAAAATATGACAATCAAAATATGGGATGTAAAATTGAATACACTGAACATTTAAACCCCATACTTTGTTAAGTAATCATATCTTCTCTTTAATATCTCAGTATTAAAAATAAGAAAATGCCATTACCTGTAGAAGTAAGGGAATAAGGTCCTCAGAACTAAGTATTTGATTGAATATTAGAAAATAACAAAATTATGTCCAGAAAAAAACCACTGAGGAAGCCTGTTATTTTAGTTGATTATATAATAAATGCAGTAGCAAATTGGACGAGAAGGTCATGCTTTTATCTTAGAAAATGCAAATAAACAATCCCTTTTGCCGATTTTTTTCCTTTTTTTTTTTTTTTTTTTAATTGTAAAACAAGTATTTGGCAAGCAAAAGACCTGATTTCACTACATTTAAAATGGAATAATTGTAACATTAGGCTAGTCACATGTTAAATATAATCATCTGCTACTTAGAAAATTAATAAGAATTTTTAATTATTAAAATTAATAAGAATTAATAAGAAGTGTATATGAATATGAAAACACAGAGATAGGACTGCAGCAGCTAATAATGAATTCATCAGCATGTAGTCCAACAGGATCAAGCCTCAGCAGTACCTTATTAAGTTTAAGATATTTTTATTTGCCAATTATTAAATGGTGCTGTCTGCATAAATAACAGATAACAAGTTACTGGACATAACAGCAAATGAAACAATTGGCAGAAGGATTATAGTTAGCTTATTGGGAGAAATCCCCTGGTGATGCAGCTGCATTTGTTTATGTACTGTGGATTTTAAGAATACTGTTCTCTGAAGATTATCAACTTGCAGAGGTATCATAGACGGAAATTTCATCATGGAAGAAAAAGAAGTTACATTGTTATTATAAAAGAAAAAAAATATAATTAAGCATATTTCCTGTAAACAGTTAAATATGGAATAACATTTTGGTTGTCTTCAGAAAGTTTGTCTCTATCTGTGGGGAATATTCTCAAAGAAGGTGTAAAAAGATTGATTTTACCTACTTTTATTTTATAGTTGGTGTTTTACTTATTATTCATATTCTTTCTCAGAATCCATCTTCTCCTTATGACATTAAGAATAAACAGTTCTTTGGAGATCAAATTAAAAGTGAAAATGGATAAAGCGCTCTTTAATTTTACAGTCAAAATTACAATAGATTGACATGTTGCCATATTTTACATTTTTTGTTTATGCATTATTTTATATAAATTAGAGACAAACATTTCTTTTACCTTTCAGATTAGACTAAAATTCTCTCTGCTGTAAAATTTCTATGAGAGAATCAAAAGTTTATTGAGATCACGTGAAAGACTACTATTCGCTTAAAAGATCTTCTGGTGAATCTCTTTGTATACGAGCCAATCCAAGCTAAAATATTCTGGAGGAACTGTATTTTCTTTGGAAATCACTAATATACTTTGGAAAAGCTAGAATTTTGTGAACCTGGGGAAAAAAAATAAAAAAAATAGCAAAACAAAACAAAGAGCAATTTTCACAAGTTGCATACCTAAAAGTGTAATCAATGATTTGTTAAGCAGCAACTATCTGAGACCTATGTGCAATGAGGAAATACAGTCATCTTATTTACCACATCACAACCTCAAGTAAACAGTTTATCTAGGAATACTTTCGTATGACTAATCAAGATTGCTTTACATAATTTATCCTTTTGTGAAAAGATTGCTCTGTTTTGATCCTGCAGTTGAGAGCTGGTCCTCCCTTAAAGTCCTACATGCAGCTTAAGGTTCACTTGATCTATGATTTAAGGTTTATCCCAAGAATCATAGTAAAAACAAAAAACAAATGATGGATCAAACTTCAGAAATTTCCAGTCAGAACTCTAAAAGCTTAGAAAACACAAATCTAAAACGATTTGTTATTTTAAAATTATTTTATAGGTGATTAAAAAAAAGAGTGAAAGAAATTATAATAGATTATATTTACTATTGGAGTAATAGTCTTTTAAAAGATACTTATAAAAGGGAAACAGATTCAACTGTTTACTGTAGGTGCCTTTTTGCAAATCTACATGACAGCGTGTAATAACTCATAGAAGGAAGAGACACAGTCACACATTCTGTAAATTAAAGGTTTGAAAGAAAATATCTGTGTCATTTTCAATCACTTACAAAACCATTACTACAGATTTTTGTATAAATTCAAATAATACTTAATTTATTATAATTTATTTATTTGAATTAATGGGGATAAAATATTCAGAAATTTCTGCATCCATAAGACAATGTTTTGTTTCAGACACCATTTGACTTCTTCCATTACTGAGAAAATAAATAAGATTGGAGTCAGAGAACACACGACACACCTGGAAACAAACATCCTTTAGTCACTCTACTTGTCCCTAAGGAAATTTCCTGCACTTGCGCCCTGAGTATTTAGAGACATCTGAGGACTCAAATAAAATCTGCCTTACTTTGTCAAGAAGTCAACAAATAAAAATATAACAGTGAATATAACAGTTATTGCTACTAATCTACTTCCATCTACTAACACTCATGCTCAAAGTAACTATTTTTAAACAATCCCTTTCATTATACAGTTAAAATTGTACAGAATCTTCCTAGAATCTACCTTTTTTTTTCTGGTGGTGTTTTCATGCTTTTGATGTCCCTTTGGATCCTCCATCACTTTGGTGTTCCTCGGGAGGATAAAGGTGGCACTACAGGGTAATTATGGCAAACAACCAGTAGGATTAATTTTTGCTGAAGAGTATGATGGTGATGATAGAGATTTTCTCCTCAGTCTTGGGTCTGTTTGGAGTAATTTAGTCATGTATCTCATATGCCCTTTTCTCTGGCTCTAAGGTAATCCAAGTTTCTGTTCTGCATTCTTACAAGAGAAACTGATTAAAAAAAACATTGCCACATTCATATTGCTGAAACTACTTTACCAAACATCACAATTTTGCATGCAAATATGTAAATTGTGAATATATTTTGTGTCTCCAAATGATATCTTTAATTTCACCATATTTATGACTGGCATTTTAGAATTTCTATAGACGATAAGTTTTTTAGGATGGACATCAAAATTTTCTATAGTAGAAAAGCTGATTAAATAAAAGTATCTCTCAACCTTTTCTTGCACTCCCAGAATTATCTGTAGTCTTAGATTACACACATGATGTGTCCATTTCCTGTGGGTATTAGGTGCCTGCCAAGCTTGTAAAACACTAGCAAGAACAAAGCAAACATATTAATTAATATGCAGTGTATTCATTTACAAATTTATATCCCTGTTCTAGGTTTGATAACACTTTGTAGCTGAACTACATCATCTCAATCAAATACTCAAGCAGAATGTCACAATTCAAAATTTATTTTTTTTAAGAGGTGAGATAGAAAGAAATGTATTTTCTTTTCAGACTTCTGTAGACACTGTATTTTAGCTCCCATCGTTTCTGGCTATGTGAGCCAGTATCAGTTACTTATAGGATCTCTTTATGAGTCAAGAAACACTAAATGAGCCAATTCCAAAATCAAAAAGGAAAAGAAGATAAGGACTAGGTGAATGAAAAATCCACCCAAAAGTAGAAAAAGAAAGCCTAGTATAATTTTTTTCTATTAAAGTGGTAGACTATAAAGGAATGATTGAAGAGCCTGACATAAGATGTAGGCACATCTAGAATCTCTAAGGGATCCTGCCTGGCCTCCATATCTCCAGAAGCACATGGATCTCATGTTTGTCCAATGTCATGTCTACCAACTCTGTACTGATGTTTCAAATACCTCATAGTGCCTATAACTGCAGTAGAGAATCAGCTGAATAACTCCAGTAGGCATTTTAAATTTGAAAAAAAGTTGATACAAACAGAACGAAATATGCAAATAGAATGTAAGATGGAAAATTGCTGTAGATAAAAACCCCTCAGCTACTATGGGAAGTTTGAATTTTAAATATTTTTAATATGCAGATGATACCATCTAAAGGAGATGACAGCTTGTTTTGCAGAAGTGTTCCACCTAAAGTTTTATTTTTACCAGAGTACCGGGTTACACATTTAGTTGTGACTGGTCTGAATAAGTGGCAGTCAGATGTGCACATACATTATCTTACAGGTATTTTGCTGCTTACCTGACATCTCTGTCCTGCAGTTATTCTGTGCTTGCTATATTCCATTTTAAATGGAAAAGAAAACTATTCAAAGGAACATTTATGATGGTTTGCAGAAGGTAACATACAAATGAGACTTAAGCTCTGAGGTCAATGTCCCATTGTACCCAATGAATAATACTCAGGTTATTTCAGTTGTTTGGGTGAATTACATTATAGTCCTTTCTGAAAAACTTTAATATTTTACTGAGTTATATTTGTATGGGAATCTTTACTTATTAAAAATTTTGATTAATTTTACATCCACTAAACCTAAAACAAAACCTCTGCGTTTCTCCATACCAATTTAAGTGCAGCAATCAAATTAAAGAAACAAGATGATCCTTTCTGAATAAATGCAGCATAATGATAGTTATAAAAGGCCCACCCCTGAGAGCTAAATGGTATCAAATGGCTCTTATAATGGTCTTGGAGTTTTTGTGAGGAGCTGTAATGTTTGCTATGCCAGCAGCATTATATTCAGTTTAAAAATCCCTTAGCCATCTAAGCTGTGAATATGTACCACTCATGGAATGAAATACTTTGGGATAACTATGTATTTATTTTCTCCTGGATATGTTTATATCCACAATTCTTTCAAATTATTGAGTGGCTAAATAGATAACAGGTTGACCTAATGTGTGATGCAAATTAAAGTTTTATTCAAATTATTGGTTTTGGTTTACATTAGGTCAGTTTAAAGTGTTGATATTTCCCAATGGATTAATGTATTTACTGGTTAATGACCAAGCTACTGGGAAAATTGCACTGATACTGACTTATCAAAGAATTATGCATATGCCTGTTTGAGAGATGTAATCATTTTATTACTTTGTTTTATTGTTAGAACAAAATATATTCTCATAATCAAATAAAAATGCATTTCCCAAATCCTAAATATTCTTTAAATAATTCTTCATCTTTTCATATTAACCTAAATTCTTTAATCTTACCTTGGTTTAGTGACAATGCATAAATATACCAATGACAAAACAAAGAATAGCTTCCTAGATATGCACAGTGCTGACTTGCTACATATAAATACGTGCCTCTTTATGGGCCATTGCTTCTTTTGTTCATGTTTTTAAATTTTCTGGTTATGTGATGTGAGTGCTGTTATCATTTGGCTTTCATACCTGTCATGATTGTAACCAGTGGCATACACTGGCTGTTGTATTGTGGTGGGTTTTTTGTTTTGTTTTGTTTTTGTTTTGTTTTGTTTTGTTTTGTACACATCTGTAGAATACCCATTCATTTAGAGTATCTGTTAAGGACATCAAGTAGATAGTCACTGAGAACAACATAAAACTTTTAATGATGCCCACAGCAGATAAGTCTCATGGTAAATTACTGATACACTGCAAAGAACTAAAGGGATCCTAAAACTAAAAAATAAACAAAACATTAAATAAATGCTAATATTGTAATTTTTTTTTTTTTTTCTCCAATCATTTCCTGACCTTTTGAATTCTGGGCTTCTCATCACTCTGTGTCCTTCACGCTGATGAGATTAGAAATACTGATAATGGCAGAACATAATTCATCAGTTAATTTGTGATTTCAGAACAAGACTGAGGCTGAATTTCAGTACAAGCAGCAGCAAATGTATTAAAACATCAGTAAATACCACTGGTGTTTGTAATACTGATATCAGGGAATATATACCATTTATTCCAATAAAAATATTAGAGTTTACATCTTCTTTTAAGTGTCCTTAAGGCCAGTCTATGTAGCTACATATATAGTTGTATTTAAAAAACAAACAAACAAAAAATAAACAAACAAATCAACAGCCTAACCAAACCCACCAAGACCCCAAACAAACAAAGGACCACAGTTAATTTGTTCTAAGAATGTAAATGGAAAATGTAAATCTTGAGCAACCTGGACTACCTCTGCCTTTAAGCCCACTTTGAACATTAGGTGGAACTATCTGAGCTCCACAGGTCTCTTCTGATCTAAATTTTTTCCTGTAATTCCAACTTCAAAATAAAAAGTAAAAAAAGGGCTCATTTACAAACATGAAAATAATGTTAATGTCAATCATTAATAAGTCATCATCTGTTACACAACTTGCCACATATGGCTAACTGGGCTCCAAAGATATGTCTAAATTTCACTGGTGAATATGTACAGATAAATTCTTCAACTTTACACATTTTTGACAGATAAATAGTATGGAATTTGTTGGTCTGATATGAACCCTGAGGAGGTTATTCTCCCAGAATGGAGGAAGTTAAGGGTTGTCAAATGGACACCAAATGAAAAGACTATGCAGAAATGAGCATCAGAAGAGCTTATCAGCAGTTCTCAGTACACAAAACCTTTCATCCATGTCTCAAACATAGTGGTTTTAAGAGAACTAAACAAAATCAAACATACAAACAACACAAAAACCACAAACCCTTACAACCCTGTAATTGCTTGCCAGAGAGCTTTCTTTATGGACATGTAATTGCACGATGATGTTTCTTGGGTTTCCTCTTTGAGTTGAAATCAAAAATTTCTTCTGTGGGGCTAAAGTGCATAGTTTAAATAATATTAAATTCCCTCATCAAAGTGAATTATGGTCCCATTACTTTCACCATATCACTGTGGGAAAATTCAACCACTACAAATTTTGACAGACACCTGTATAAAATATGCAGTGCAATACAATTTTGAACATAACCCTAAAGAGTGTCAATTGTCTGCTTTGTGATTTGCTTGGTAGCTTTATTTTTTTTATCTACTGGTAATCTGAACCATTTTTAAAGTCCTGTTCCTATATCTTTCTATCATCTGTATTAAATACAGTTTTCTTAAATTGACGTACCTTACCTGGTTCAGTGTCCATGAAAAATGGTCAAATTTAACATGAATTGCTCAATTATCATATAAAAATAATTTTTTCAAGTAATATAAGCTACATGCTTTTAAGTCAGTTGTCCTTTCCATGATTAAATATTTTTGACAGCAAACTGTCACACACAATTTTATTTTTCAGGCAATTAACGATGAGTTGTGCATTTTTGTTTTGTAGGTTAACAGGATTTCATCTTCCTCCACCTGTGACAAGTACAAAATCTGTATTTTCACTCCGCTTGACAAGTGACTTTGCAGTTAGTGCTCATGGGTTTAAAGTTTACTATGAAGGTAAGACGTTCTTAACAAAATATTCTGGGGTTTGTTTGGTTTGTTGTTGTTCTTTTTTCTGCTTTCTATACATATGAGAACTAAACATCCCACAAAAATTTATACAAATACACATTTATAACCTTATCCAAGTTACAATATTTGCTTTTCGTGCAATTATTCAAAAGCATAGATTCACATCTGAAACTAAAATATTTAAAACTCTACTATCTATAGTGCCATCCAGATACAAAAGCTTTATGACCTTAACTTTAATAATGACAAATTATTTAAATTCTGAAAAAAAAATAATCATAATCTTTCTGGTCCTTCTAACACAACCTTATTCAAATTAATATCAAGACATTGCTGGTTACTCTTGAATTTCTCTAGGTAGTGGAATTTATATCTGCAGGTTTTATAGATGGATTCCTTCTCGGAAATTTGCACAGGAGAAATGCCAATTCAGTTCTCTGAACAGACATAAAACTACTTCCCTATTGCAATTTTCACAATTGTCTGCAGTTTTCACACAGACACTGAAATAAATAAGCTGGAACATGTATTCCTGAAGTCCAGAAGCTCATAGTATTGTGTGTATGTTGTAGGAAGTATCTTGTTTATGATCAAGCTCACTTTAGTAGTGTTTCGAGAGTTGGTTTATATCATACATTCTTTTTCTTGGTTCTAGGACTGTAAAATCTAACTTGTGTCTATAGGATATAAACAGGAACTCTTCTTTTTCTCTTTTTCTTTGTTGTTGTGTTTTTTGTTTCAGTGTTTTTTTGTTTTTTGTTTTTCTTTAAAGAGAGTTAGTGTGAAGGCACTTGCTCTTTCTGCTTCCGATAAGTGTCTCCATCAACAAGCCAGGAGCTATAATAAACTGCCTGGAGAAGTTCTGTGGCCTGTTGTTGTACCCTGCTTGGTCCCATCTGCAGCAGAAACTAATCTTTGAAGACTTAACTAGCTGAGTAACACTAGGAAAATATTCAAAAATTGGTAATGTAGTGGAGGGTTGCCATAGAAATATAGCCCAGAGTCACTCAGTAATAAAATGTCTTCAGCCATCGATATAGTTTACCTTCAAGTATGATACATTAGAATGCTACTCCATATAGAAATTCCCTCCTGTATATCAAGATATGAAATGAAAAACATAAAATAATTTTCAGGCCTTTCTTGTCCCCTGAGTTATTATAGAAATTAACTGAAGTGGTTGCACACTATTTTTTTTTTTCCCTGGCTTGCACAGAAACAAGAGGTAATCTACGAAACAGGAATTCAGGCTATGTGTAACTGGTTTTGGCTAGATTGTAGCAGTCTGTTAATTTTTCAAGCATTTGGTGATCTTGTTAAGTAGCAGTGTTATTACAAAGTGTTCTATTAAAATGTAATACTCAATTACTGTGGATTTTTAACTGTGCAAAATATAATATATACCTTTCCTGCATGTTGAATTCACTATATATGGTATCATGTGTTGTTACTGTAAACTGTTTGCTGGAAGATTTTGCACTACTAGTGCTAACAGACAACACACTGTGCATCTCAGTTATGACAGAGAATAATTAAATCTAAAATGGAAGATCAACAATAGACTTCATTTTGCACATATGACTGACACCACACATAGTTCCTTTCTAGGTTAAAATAACATGCTGATTTATAGAACCTGAGCTCCTAAATCAGTGTCAAGTCCAGGGACATTTTACTTTCAACCACAGAAATCAGCATTTTAAAACAAAACATAAACTTGTTTTCTTGAACTCGATACTCATCTTTTTTGAAACTGAGGTTTTATTTTGTGAAATTAGGAATTCAAAGAAATTAGGCTAGACCCCAGAGTTTAGTTCAATGGAGTCTCCCTTCCCTCAGCCTGATCTACTAAGACCTGCATCAAGGCAACTTCATTCAGTCAGAGAATTTTTCTGTCAATATCCTTTTTTTCACTTCCTGTGAAGTTACCTGTCTTTATACCCAGACAGCAAAGAAATGAAAACTCATTACCTTGCATTACATTCATTTCATGCATCCTTCCTTGACATGAGAGAATAGATGTATTTAAATGATAATCACATCAGGGCAATTTCCATTTCTCTTGTACTCTTTGTGAATGTGTATAACCCTGCAATCAACATTTTAAGATCTAGTTCTACCTAGTATCCAATTTTCAAAAATTTTGATTGCCCAGTAGCTCCTTCTTAGCTTCCTGATGAAACATCTGCATGCTCAGTACCCCTAAATATCAGACTACATAATTTCATGCTTCATTATGGATTTGCAATTTGAAATGTAAGATAGAAATAATTAGCAACTTGTCATTGCAATAAAGCAAAATGATAGAGGTGGCATGAGAGGATAGGGTGAGCAACAGAGACATATATCTGAAGGGATTAGATTCAGCTGTGATTTAAAAAAAAAAAGGAACATACCTTTTATAATCTGAGTTTAAAACACTTCCCTTTGAAGTGCTTGGAAATAGAGAACATAGGTAGATGGTTATATGGATTGCATTACTGCTCACTATAAAAAATAAATAAACAAAGCCTACAAACATCTTTTTCTTCCCATCCTCTTGACAAGTTGCAGTTGAGCTGGAAGTTGACAAGAAACTCCAGAGTGCCTGGTAGAATCTGTGGGAAATACAAATCATAACATCAATATCATAAGCCTCAGTCGTTAGTGTGTCCCACCATCCCTCTCTCCTCTCCTTCCTTCTCTCCTTCTCACCCTCTTTCCTCAATATCAAGTGTCATATTTGAGTTATCTTTGGTACCATTATGCACATACTTCTTTATGTTTAGTTTCTTTATTATTTGTAAAAGAGCACACCTGATAAATACACCTCTCTACCTATACAATAACCCTGGAGAAAAATGATTTCATGAGAGAAAACTGTAACAGATTACTTAGAAGAAATAGACTTCATTTACAGTGACAACAGAAAACAGTGAGATGCACTGAAAATTAAGGAGGGATTTTAAAGAAAAGCTGGAGCTACAATAATTACCAGCAGTAATTTATAATTTCATTAGTGCCTAGTGACACAGCATTGCTGGTTGGTGAAAGAAATGGGGGATTTCTAAGTCTGCTGATTCTGACTCCTTTTTTTCTGGAGAGGTTTCTGTCATATTTTTCTTTACTAGCTTTCAGGCTCTGTGCAACATATGTAGGTATTAATGTATGGGGAAAAATGCTATATTTAATCCCCTATTTAATAATTTAGGCTAAGTTACAGTGTAGCTGTGTTCTTTTTTATTTTATTTCAGATGAGATTATTTGGTTTTGAAATAAAAGAATTTTAAGGACTTTTCCATTTCTTGTTGTCCTAAGATACATTGAGCAGCTTTATTCATTGTGAGTACAGGAGCGGAAATACAGCTGCTGAGAAAGAAAGCAGTGTAGCAGCTTGGCCCATACAGAAAGGGGCTTCAGTGGACCTAGCCCTGCTTTAAACACTGCTTCATTTTGTTCCTACTGCATGATTTTGCAGCTATTAAACAGGTAGCTGACGTTGCTAAAGTCATTGACTCCATTAAGAAATTTACTTCTAGAATATACGGCAATCTTTATTCAAGGTAAACACAATAAATGTTGTGATATCCTATTGGTCATGACAAAGAAAAAAAGAATGTAATATATCCTTAAAGTGAAAACTCTTACTGTCCAAATTGCAAATATGTATAATAGTAGTATGAAATATAACTTTTTCTGATTTGTATTGCTGCACATCATTTTAAAGCTGAATTATAAAACGGAATTATTAACACTGTATAAATAATGAAATGGTCTTCATGTTTATACTGGAGTGCTGCTGTGGAATTCAGCAATTCTGATGAAATGTTTTTGAGAGGGATTTGAGAGCTATGTTAAAAATTTCAAGAATCATCACATCTTTATGGATAATGGAGGTGGGGGAAGGAAAGAAGGGAGCAGATGGTGTTTATTAACAGAATAGGATTTCCATCTAGTGACTTCTATGGACCTATCATGCATTTCTTTCAGCAATATTAAGAAAAATTGGTAGCTGATGCACAGGATTATTGAAGCATGTAGACCAGAAATACTAGTAGGACTTAAGTGTGCCAGGATGCGGATGCTAAAAATAGTTTTGGCAGTTGGTTTAGAGCTGGAGAATGTGAACAAATAGAATAACCTATTTTTAGCTCTTCTGCATATCAGAATTCAGAAATGTGGCTACATATAATCTAATTCTCGGATTTAGGTATGGTTCATGTAGTACTAGCTGTAGGAAGCTAATAATATCACTGCTAACTTAGTACAAAATTTAAAGGAGTACTAATGAATTATTGTTTAGTGTTGGAGTGCTCTCTACAAGAAGTCCACTGAAAAATATTTTGCCAGTTTGGAGTTGTAAAAGCCACAGACTTTCAGATGTAAAGCTATCACCAGGCTTACTACCTGATAGATATTATGGGCTCTTTTTGTTGTTGCTGTTTAGATTTTGCCATGACTGTTGCGGGTTTGGCTGTTCTCTATCACTGCATAGCTTCAGCAATCCCTTAATAAAACTGGAATAAAATTGAATTTGCCAAGGAAAGGGAAGGGAAAGGCAGGCAAGGCGAAGGGGGAGGGGGAAGGCGA
>JAWWEE010000074.1:135071890-135083649 GCA_035221455.1 Xenops minutus | reverse complement strand
CCACCGCCAGCACAGCTCACAACCTCATAAGGGCACACAAGCTTCTCCCCCACGACAAGGGGGTGTCCGTGGAGAAGATGATCAATTTTTGATACAGTTTATGTAAAACCCTAGAAAGTAACATACTTGAAAAACATCAGTGCAGTATATGTAGGACATTTAAAAAAAAAATTTTTCTGAAAATAATATCAATGAAATAATTAAAAACAAATCATTAAATTATCAGCTCAGGTTTTGGTGCAGAGTTCTAATACTTTCTTTTCTTTTGTTTTTCATTTGACATTTTGCAGTTTCTCTGCTAGAGAAAAGCATCTGAAGCATCTGTATTGAGAAAATGAACAAACCTGATACCAGAAAGCAATCCTATGGCTTTCATACAATAAAATAGATGACTAGGAGACTTCCTTATATATTTATTGTGTGATTAAAGAAGAAACTAAAACATTAGGATGCCAAATTATTTTTTAAATTGAATTTAGCATTTATGTTGTCCTTCCCTTACTGTTCTGTCACCGTGCTTCTAAGCAATAAGTGTTCTTAGGTTTTTTAGGACCAGATATCATGGCCACTTATAGCATTCAATTCCCAGTTGCTCTAAAGGTATAATCAATGCTGATGCACTTAGTATCAGTTGAAGAGCTGATTTCGTGATGAAGATATGTATCATATGGGAAATGATTTGAAATCACGGGGAAAGAAAATGCTACTAAACTATGGCTTCTCCACATGAATGTATGAATCAGGGTCTGAACTGGTGATGTAGAAATGAACGTCTGTGCTCAATGCTTATTCCTCTCAGCATCCTGTGTGTCTAGATCACTAGTTAATAGTAGGTAGACAGATGACAAGAGTAAGGTGTTTATAGACAAGTATTGCTGTTAAATAGCAACATGTTATGTCATCTTTAATTACAGTGTAACATTTCTCAATTCTGTACTTGTCACAAGAGCTCTTATTGCAAGCAATAAGAATGTGTTATTCTGGGCATGAAGCATCTTCATTTGGAAAAAAACTTTCTGCTTCCACCCACAGTTCTGCTACTGTCACACCTAAAATACATTCCATCTTCACATACTGTTGAGATGCAATGAAATACAGACTCCTCATCTAGTTCCAGTCCCCCTGCTCTGGGCAGGGACAGCTTCCACTGGACCAAGTTGCTCAGAGCATCATCCAACTTGACCTTAAACACTTTCAGGGATGGTGCATACACAGCTTCTGTGGTCAGCCTGTTTCAGCCTGTGACTCGCCACCCTCAAAGCAAAAAGTTGATCACAGAATCACAGACTATTTTGGGTTGGAAGGGACCCACAAGGATCACTGAATCCAAATCTTAAGTGAATGACCTGTATGGGGATCAAACCCTCAACCTTGGCATTATTAGCACCACACTGTTTTTCATAATATTTCATAATATGTAATATAAACCTACTTTCTTTCAGTTTGAGTTACTTTAAAGGGTCTTTTTCTAAAACTTTATAATTTAAATACATTTATTTATTTATTCTTCATATGTCTTAAAATTCAGCATAAAATAATATTCAATAAACCCAGAAAAAGTTGCTCAAAAGTAAGGAGTTAATTGGACAAAAAAAAATCAAAACAAGAAATTATTGAAAGATTAAAATGAAAAAGGATACTGAAGCTGAACATTGATGAAACAGATTTGGTTATAACTGCTAAATGATGGGAAGACTCTTATAATACAGGAGTTCCTCACATTAGTATTGGTGAACAACACATTTCAATTTTGACCAGTGGACCAAAAAAAATAAGCACAGTATTAGAAAAGTTGTGGGGGGGATTACCATTCACTTGGTGAGATTAAACCAGAACTAGAGAACAGGAAAGAGAATTCAAAAAAGAGTAGAGACAATATTACTTGAATTTGATTAATTAATGCCACTATTGCTTTTGAGGTGCTACAGACTTGGTCTAGTTCCTATTGTTGTGTTCCTTTCTCCCTCTCTGCTCACTGTAGCACTCACAAGTCTATGTAGGAAGCGAGATCAGGGAATTAATATGGATGAAACAAGTTTTGCTGTATCTGTATTATTCCCTCATCTTTTTCTCTAGTCCAATCTGCTGTATGGTTCCAAAATGCTGGGCAACCTAAGCAACCAAAAGCAGGAATGAGATACATACAGCTGATGGTGTGACAAAACATTGCTCCATTGAAAACAACCCATTTACCTTAATTTAAAACACTTATCAAACTGCCTCTTGATGCAACATATGTAATGCAGAATGACAATAGGAGATTATAAATATCCCAGTTGTAAATTGACTCACCACTTATCTGCATTTCAATGCTGTCAAATTCAATGGGTACTCAAAACTGACTCTTGCTTAGAAGAAAATGCATCACAATATCTTAAATTCCCAAGATTGTTTTGGGTTGCAAAGGCTCCAAGGAGCAAGTCCGTTGTGTTTGGATTTGGGTCTTCCATGGAAGGATTATACAGTGTGCCTGACATATCCACTCAAATGCAGCTTCATCACTATACAGACTTGAAATGATAGATTAAAAACAAACAAAAAAAGTCCCAAAGATGAAATTTGTATTACAGATTAAGAATAGCTACAAAAGAGAAAATTAATTTAAGAACTTGAAATTTTAACATAACATTGATTTTTCTTCTGAACTGCTTCAATATTCTTTGAGATTTAGGTCTCCTTTTTCCAACCTTTTACCTGTAACCCGTTTGGGTTTTAGTTTGGCTTTCCCATGTGAGGTATTTCAGACTATACTTTCAATGCTCCCTTCTAAGGGATGGAGATATTTTCTCTTTTTCTGTCTGTCTATATTTTAGAACTTCAATCAAGTTTTTTTTATTTAATAGACGGAATATTCTGAACTGTCCAGAAAGATCATGATATGCCTCAGTCTTCACTGCCAGTACTACCTGTGGCAAAAATGCAAAAGAAAGAAGGATACTGCCCTGGTTTTTGGGATTGGTTTTCTTTTCTTGGGAGTTTTTTTTAGTTTTCATTTTAATGTCTATTATGTTCTTTCCTTAGGTCTTTCCTTTAATCCCAGTATTGTCTTGTAGGTGACATTTTTAAACACTGCTACATCAGTTTATAAGTCCTGTCATCTCTGAGGGATTAGGTGGTCAGGATTCACTTCACAAAACTTCCAATACACATTACAGTGCTAATGTTGATATCCTGTATTGTCATTGTAGACTCCCTGTATAGTAAAGGGCAGAGGAAAATAATTCTGGAGTGCCATCCCATTTCTTTTGTCACTACTAGCTATAAAGTATGCATAAGTGACTAGGATATGTAGGTATATAAATAAGCCATACTTAGCCACACTGCAACACACAGGTGTGTGTGCATGTGTTTTTCTCTTCTTTGACAGAATACATGGTATGATCACACATATCGGAGTATTAGCATTTTTCACCCTGTTCCCCACAACTGTTAGTCCATTTTAAACCATTATCATATAAGCATGTGTAACACAGAGAAAGAAAATAAGTACTTGTGGCATTATTACTGTTCCTGCCTTTGGGTCACGTCTGTTGTCTTACAGGCAGATGAACATTGTATTGACCTGGGGCTTTCAACTGGTGGCAATGCTGAAAGGTCACAGCAGTATTTCAATTGTATTCACCCTTTCCTCTTCAAAGCACTGGGATGAGTCAAAAACTTTTCTGTACTGCTACCCACAACCAATTTGTTTGATCATTTCCTATGTTATTTCCTTGTGGATTTTTCCTATGGTTTTAGCCTGCTTTCAACAAAGACAAGAGTAGATTTCAGCCTGTTTCTGAATTTGTCCACTTCTTGGAAAGTCTGAAGCTAGGAACCTTATTCACAGAATTTACTTGATGTTGCTCTTGATTTAATGATATGGTCTACAGATCAACCTAAATATGTGTGTCTCCATTTCTAATTAAAAATTAGGACTTCATTATAGTTCCTGTGATCCACTGACTCTTTTTTGTCTTGGAATGTAGCTAAATTAATAAATAGTTATACAAATTAATTTTATTCATACGTCTTTCACAAGAAGGAAAAACTGAAAAATTCAATACATTAGTGATTAAATTTTCTCTTTACTGTTTAAGAAGTGCAAAGCCAAAGTGACTTTCCAGTTTACTTTTTTTTTAATGAATATTGCTAATTGTGTTTAAACCATTTTAAGAATAAAAAATTAAGATTAACATCTGTATCATCTTCTAGTTTTAATCTGTGTAAGTGTAGCATAGGAGAACATAAACATTACTTTGCATTTCCCACAGAAATTACACAGAATTCTAAGGATGATTATGAACTTATTTTAATTCTTTTTTTCTAAACAGAAGAAATGTTATATTCAGGAACAATCTAAAGGAACTAATTAATTGCACAGACTGGGCACCTATTCAAAGTCACTTGGTTTTACAACCCAAACTTATATATGCTTATGGATCCAGATGTTCAAACAATATACTTATTGTTAAAGGGCAATGCCATTAGAGTTTTGAAGCAAATCAGAGGTAAGAGGCTTTATTTCAAGGCCTGAGCTACAGACTCCTCCTGTCCTTCCACTAAATATGGTAAGATATATGTAGTGTTGATTTTCACATCACAGAGTAGGTCACCTTCAGGGAAAAATAAACCAATTACTTTTCTATGATTCTGCTCAGACTGTTCTGAATATTTTTCTTTCTTTAAACTCTCATAGGTATTCTATACTCTCTTTTAAAAGAAAACGAGCATATCAGGAACTCCTGTTCATTTCATGTAATTCCTTTGGGCCTAAAATCATCTTTTCTCTTACTGTGTCTTTTTGGGAAACACTACTGTTGATGTAACAGAATAAAGGCAAGTTTCAGCTACTTGTTACATAAGTCAACATTGCACCCTGGCACAAGTGGTATCTAATAGCATACTGGGCTACTACACAAGTGTAGTCAGTAAATTGTAGGAAGATAACATTTCCCTTTCCACAGCTCTTAAATCTGGAATTTGGCATTCAAAGTTGGATCCTCAGTGCAGGAAAGATGCTGATAAGTTACAGCAAGCTCAGGAAGGAGTCACCATGGAGGATTTACCCTCCAAGGATGGACTGAGGGAGATGAGCCTCTTCAGCCTGGAAAAGAGTTGGCTGGGGATAGGGAAGTGTCAGAGCATTCTTCAAATACTTATATGGAGCCTGGTGAGAAGGGTCTTCATTGAATTGAATAGAAAGACAGACATACGAACCCAAAATTGCCTAGAAGGGTTATGGAAACTCCTTTCTGAGATCTGATCGTCTATTTGACCCTTCTCTGAGTAGGAAGTTGGACTACAGCCCTCCTGAGATTCCTCCAACCTGAATTATTTTATGGCTCTATACTAAGAAACTCATAGAAAGTAACCAAGAGTAATAATTTGAATGTCCTAGTTTAATATGAAAATCGAATGTGCATTCCTGAAGGATTTATTTCCCTATAAATATAGACAGATTTTGAAGTTGACTTGAAATATATTTGATTAAATGTAATTTTATTATCAGAGAGCAACAAGAACTGCATGAAACATTCACACAGGCTGTGCCCTCCTTAATGAGGCACAGTCCCACAGGGGCTGAATACAGGGGGCAGAGCCAGGGTCTGTAACATGGTCCATAAATAGCCATGGCAACATAGCAAACTATGAACCAGGGACAGGCTACATCCAGGGAGAAAAAAAAAAAGAAATGGGGTGGGGGCCAGGCTGGAGATAGGGCACCCAACATAGGGTTGAAAGTGCTTACAGAGATAAACCTGCTACATCATAGGGCCAAGGCATCCGTCCGGCAGACATCTGAAGACTGGGTGGAGAGCACTGACAGCTCCTGGCTGAGATGAAGTGGGACTCTTGGGCCATGGGCAGAAATGAGGGTCCTAGGTGAGATAAAGGTCTATTGCTGCTGTCAGTGCCTTGATATATAATCTGTCTCAGATTGTTGAAGATATTTGTACTTTGTGCATATATGTTAGGTCCTTTTTCAAACTGCGATAGTTGCAAGTGTGCAGACTCTGTGGTTTCACTATGTGTGTTATTCATGAAATCTGAAGTAAGCAGAGATGCTCTGTTAATCTTTACTACATTCATTCTTTATATTTCTGAATTGATAGGTCAGAAATACCATCATGTGAAGTTCCACAGGACCATAACTTTAACATTTGAAACCAGGTGTCCTCTACCTTCAAAGTACCTCATAAAGCATGATGAAAGAGTGGCTACAACTCTAAATTTAGTAATTTGGTTTATCTTAGAGCATTTTAGTTGGGATCTAAATTGTCCTGTGAAAAGGAACTATTTTTCTTGCATTGATTTTCCAGAAGATATTATCTCTTAATTTTGAGAACCAAAATAAGAACCTGATTGTGGACACCTTGAGGGTCTTGAAAGCAGGAACCTTCTACAGAGGAATCTGGGCAGGCTGGATTGATGGCACAAAACCAGCTGTATGAGGTTGCACACTGGGGTCACAACAACCCCGTGCAGCATTACAGGCCCAGGAAAGAGTGTCCAGAAAGCTGCCCTGTGGAAAAGGACCTGGAAATGCTGGTTGACAGTGACTGAACATGAGCCAGCAGAGTGTCCAAGTGGCCAAAAGGTCCAATGGCATCCTGGTTTCTGTCAAAAACAGTGTGGACAGCAGGACCAGGTGAATCAATGTCCCCCTATATTTGATCCTGGTGTGTCTGCACCTTGAAACCTATGTTCAGTTTTGGACCCCTTACTACAAGAAAGACATTGAGGTGCTGGAGTGAGTCCAAAGAAGGGCAGCAAATCTGATGAATGGTCTGGAATTACATGTCTCATGAGGAGACGCTGAGAGACTTTGGGGTCTTTAGCCTGGAGAAAAGGAGGCTCAGGGAAAATTTTATAATTCTCTACAATTACCTAAAAGGAGGTTGTAGTAACATGGAGGTCTGTTTCTTCTTCCAAGTAACAAGCAGTAAGACAAGAGGAAATGACCTCAGTTTGCCTCAGGGCAGGTTTAGATTGGACATCAGCAAACATTTCTTCAATGGAAGAGTTGTAAAACACTGAAACAGGCTGCTCAGGGAAGTGGTGAAGTCACCATCCCTGAAGGTATTTAAAAGACCAGTAGATGTGGCACTTAGGGTCATGGCTTAGTGGTGCAGTTGGCAGTGCTGGGTTAACAGTTGAACTCAATGATCCTAAAGGTCTTTTCCAACCAAAACAATTCTGTAATTCCATGATTCTATGAAATCAATCAAAAAAGCTCTTTATATACATTTGCTTGCCTCTGAGACTTAAAACTTTATGCAACTGTCTAGTTTGCCTCTTGATTGCATGGCATAAACTTAAGTGCAGAAATGTATATATATGCATATATATATATATATCCAGTGTAGGATTTCAATTAGAATATTATTGCACTATTGCAAATCTCTGGTTATTAAGGCCTCTTCTAAAATTGATGCAATAGATACTGATTAAAAACAAAACTCACCATTGATATCGATAGTGAATTTCCTTTCTTTTAAAAATGTAATTATACCACTTTGTAATCTCCTGAAATGAATTCAAGTGAATTATGTTTTGGGTGTTTTAAAAGTATCATTAAATTATGTGTCACTTTTTGAAGTTCTGTAAAACATATTTCCCACCCTTGAAAGGTTTGCAAGTTGAATATATTACAGACCATACACAAGACAAAGAGCTAAGAGAGTGTATTTCTATCAAGTTTATGAACCCAGATTAGACATCTAAATTACATTGCCAATAAATAAAAAATACCTCCTTGAATGTGCATTCCTCTTAGACCAACGTTAGAAAGTAAATTAATTGAATTCCATTAATTAAAGCTGCAAAAACTTGATGCAGCAAACTATTTGCATATTTTCTGTTAATTTTTCTGGCCAAATACCAGCTCTGAAAAACATAACGATGGTTAAGTGGTTATTACTATCAACGAGGACTTGTGCCTTGTTCTATTGTCTATACTCTGTGGCACAGTAGCTTCTTAAATAGATGGCTCATTCTTTTAGCTTTTCTGGAAGTGTTCATCTACTTCAATGAATCATTGAGAGTTCATTAGCAGAACTTATTTGTCTGTGACTTGTTTCATAAATAGAATTGTTTTAAAAACTAAAAAAAAAAAAAAAGGCAATTCTAGAATATACTATAAAGTAGTCCTAAATATTGTTTTTCTAATATTAGCTTTTTTTTTTTTTTTTCATTCATTTAGTAATGGTCAACCCTTCTGTGAATGACCAGGAGTTATATTGTCACTGACGTATTTCAAGTGAGAAAATCTCTGAAACTCAAAGTACTATCATTAGAAAATCTACTGTAATATTAGAGAGACCTAGTTTCCAAGAGCATGGCTTCACAACCTGACCCAGCAAAGTAAGGGAGTTGTCAGAAAGATTGAAATATGACAAAAGGAAAAAATCTCTGGTCTTATCAAAGAGCCTCAGCTAGTGAGAGAATTATCACTGAACTGAGACTTCATGGAAAAACTGAGCAGTTCAAGAAAGATAATGACATTATCGTGAACTTGAAAGAGTGTTGAAAAAGATAATAGGAATGGAAGAAGTCTACAGATTGTTGCGGGGGGGAGGGGAAAGAACTATTCCATTGATTCATTTAAAATTTAAAATAGAAAGGGGGAATTTAAATCTTAGATGAGTAACTCATCTTCTTAATGAGGCTCAATCTTACATATGGAAATATCAAAATAATTTCTTATATAGAAGAACCAGATGCAGTAGATAAATAGCTTTGCAATCTGCAAAAGATACCTGCCAGTAGGTTGGGAAATCCTTATATTGATTAGGAAACTTCTTCTTAAAGAAAAGACCTAAATTTAAATTGCCACCCTGCTTGAAAATTTAGCTAAATTCAAACTGGGCACTTATTCAAGGTCTAGTCTATGTGAACATGCTAATTAACAGATAATCTGTAGTGGGTGTCTCTCAGTCTAGATTTCTGCAGCTGTTCTACTTGTATGGACAATTACGTATTTATTTCATCAGGAATTTCAATCTCTTTTATTCCAGGTGATTATTCAAAGAAGTATAACATTAACTTTCTTTTTCAGCAAATTTGTATAACCCAGTTAGATACTAGCCTTTATATCTTCTTTTTCACCTTTACTTTAAAATGCTGAAAGTTTTTTTCTCATTCAAAAATTTGATATTTAAAATATTATTTTTTTGCAGCAAAATGTTTTTGGAGTCTGTTCTCAGTTTGTTGGGATGAACTCCATGCAAAAATATATAGTTAAAAGTCTGTAACAGAAAAACAGTAATACATATAGACTGAGTAACATAATAAAAGAAGAATTAAATCCTTTGTATATTTCAGATATCTAGATAATCTTAATAAGAAAATATTCTTTTTTACCTTGTTACACAAAACCCTTTTTTTATGGTGCTGTGAAAATAAACTAGAGAATTTCACTGTGGTGAAAGTATTTGCTCTTTTATTGTCTTTGTAGGTATTCAATTAAGCCTTGAATTTTGAAGCTGTTTTTTGTCAGCTAATGAAAGTAAACTTTAATAAAGTACCTTTTTTCAAATGAAATGTTTACTGTATTCCTTAAATTCTTGCTGAATTCTATTAATCCCTCATATGTTCTCTTTAATATTTGTCTATTTTAATTGGATTTTCCTGTCCTGGAATTTAGTGAATGAATAGGAAAACCACAAGTGAACAAGTAGCATTTGTCTATACTGACAGACAAAAAGGTAAAAATGAGGAAATTAAAGTCACTAAAGTCTGTGTGAGAAACTCACTATTGAGACTAAAAAGTTGGCAAGATTAGGAAAAAAAAAAGGATTCAATGTCTAGAAAGACATCCCCACCCCTCTCCTGAGTCTGTAATAGACCGAGAGGGATCCAGGACATTGTAGTATTTAATTTCAGATACAGTTATACTTTTTAAATAATCTCTACAGGGTCCATAACTGTGGCATGTCTGCCACAGAAAATCTAGAGGATTCTTGGTCACTTCTCTCCTGTGAACTGTTAAACAGAAGCTTTGAATTAAAAATGCTTCTTGTCAGCATTTCTACTGCCTACAATGTAATAACAGCAGCAAAACTTATAAAACACTTTTTAAATTGTGAAGAAGAAATCGTACAGGCCCTTTCAGCTCCAGGGCAGAGTGGAATCTTTTATTTTTATTTTCTATAATGTAGTTGGATAGTAGAGCTTCTGTGATATCTGGGAGCATTTGCTCAAGCCGACAAACACCAATAGAAGTAGCTTCTAAGAGAGATAAGAGAGTGAGCTAGAAGCGGTCTTTAAAATCTTCATTTTACCAACTTCTTTTTTAATTACCATTTTTTCTCCAGCTTGTATTTGGATGTATGTACAAAAATGAAAATAACAATACTGGCATGCAAAGTTAATGACAACACTCACACCTTTTACCACTCTGTTCTTTGCCCAATCCCTCTTTCTGTGAAAAGCAGGATTTGAGCTGGCATATGCCCTTCGTATCATTAACACTATCAGAGTGTGCTTTAGGTTTTTTAGTGTGCATGGAGGACTTGGAGTAGTAATTGAGATGCATTGAATAAGGCTTTCTAATACAGTAGCAAGGTAGAAATGTAAATACAGTCTGTGTTCAAAGCAATCTCCTTTTCAGGATAAGTGGTTTATTTAGGATATGTATAGTTGGTGAAGGTGACTGGGAACTAATTCTACTTATATTAGTCAATGACAAAGATGGACACTTTGATAGAACAGTATTAGGACAATGAGCCTTAAGCAGGCTTGGGGAGTGACATTGGATATTTTAAGAGAAGCATAAGCCAGATAGATCTGAAAAAAATGTAGAAAAAAAAAAGAAAAGTAAGTAAACTGATATGCTCTTTGTATTCTGCCTTCTGTTTGCCCTGCTTCTAGATTACAGGATTTTGGGGTTTTGTTTGTCTGGACACCAATAAAATACTTCCTGTAGGTGCTGACATAGTTTCCTACAAAGTGCACCTGAGGGCAAGAATCAAATCTAGTGTCTGATTTGGAATGACCGACCACAGGTTAGGATGCCCAAATTATGCTTTTTGTTTGAACAGAAAAAGTATGTCAGAATATTCAGCAGGCAGCATCGTGGAAACAAACCTTTGTTTTTATGACTCAAATTTTCATTCTTTTCACTGAATACCAAAGCAAGGAAACAGGACTTCTTGCCCTTGGTTCATTTGTACAGCTCCCTATTACATTAGTGTGAGTTGTATGAGTGAATTGAAGGTATGATTATAGCCTAATTATCCTGACACTTTCACTGTGTATAATTTCTGCTGCACAGAAACCATACCAATACAATAGGTTAAATGTATATTACAAAAAAATTAAATGGAAACATAATGTGGAATCAATTTTTTTCATGTAATTCAGGTCTTTAAAGGAAAGGGGGCTAAAAACAGTGTAGGTCACATTACTTCTTCCTGATTTCAGCTTCGAGTTTATTTTTTTAAATATAATGGAAAGGGAGAATAGCACAATGAAAAACTGCATTTTTTTATGTTTCCATGAATGTTCTCATTATTAATTTTATTTTTTTTTCATTATTTTGTTATTTTAGATTTTTCCATCATGACTCAGTCATTTCTTATTTTTGTATATGTTAAAAATTAAGTGCTCGTGCAATGAAACCAAAAGCTTTTTTTCCAGCTTTATTAAAAGGCAGTTATCCCAAAGAACTGTATTTATTTTGTCCATATTCATGTCATGTCTTCTCCACGGACACCCCCTTGTCGTGGGGGAGAAGCTTGCGTGCCCTTATGAGGTTGCGAGCTGTGCTGGCGGTG
>JAWWEE010000074.1:135049778-135060522 GCA_035221455.1 Xenops minutus | reverse complement strand
ATTCCAAGTAACAGTCCACAGATCTTGTAAGTGTCCTTCTCATTTTGCTGACAACTCGATCCACTCATGAAAGTCCTCGTGTTTGCTGGACTCCCCTCCTACACTGGTGCACCATGAAGCATTCACAAAAGTACTTTAAATAGAAGCTTGGAGTAAATACTTTAAATTCACTTGATGTCCTGAGACCTTGAGACACTTAGAAGAATAAAGAATTTGTGTTTTTTAAGGAAGATACTGTGTTGTAAAGATAAGAACAGTCAGAAAAGCAATCTAGTACTGACTAAATAAAGGCACTGCCCAACCGCTATGAATCCTACATATTGAACGATATTCTCAACCCTCCCAGGTGACATGCACCACAGAATGTGAAAAAGATCTATGAAGAGTTGGGTAATGTCCTTGTGACATCCCAGAAGACTGATTATAACCCTTTGTCATCAAATACAAAAGGGGCATTAATTCTATGAAGAAATGGTATGCTGAAAAAAAACCCAAAAACCTGTGATACAGATTTTGGGGAGAATAATGATTTAATAATCAAAAGGAAAATTCTAAACCGTAAAACTTTGTAAATGAAATTACAGAACTAAGGCCTGTCTTTTCAAAGTGGCTAAAGCAGAAATATTTAGGAAACAAGTAGAGGAAAAGACCTAACTTTTTTAGCAAGTCTTCTATAAACAGTTTTGTTACATGCTGTTCATACCAGCAATAATGGTGGAAGCCAGGCTGAAATTTCACTGTAAGAGATAGCACGTCCTTTGAGTAAAAGAAGCAGATTGTCAATGAAGTGATCCAATTGCATCAAACATTTGCACTTCTGACAGGGCACTACAGTGTCTCCTAAATGTAATTCTAAACATAAGCATATACACACCAATACATATACATACCAAGCATATGTAATATATATATAAAAAAAAATCAAATTTTGTTACCTCTGAGATATTTATAGCAGGAAATGCTTGTTACTCTGCCAGGTCATACAACATCTCTAAATGTTTCAGATGCCACCTAGTGCCCAGTTCTCATGTGTCAAAGTCCCTTTCATGAGAAAACTGGTTTTCTTTGTGCCCTTTTATGCCACCATCTAATGATATGTCCACAAAACATCCAATATACACATTTTACAATTTAAATTCCAATTTTAAACCCCAGATGACTCACAGTAGCAGAAATATTTTTCTCTTTTTTTCTCACTCTTAATTTATTTCCTTTTTTTTTAATTGGTGGAGAGGGGGGCAGGCTTTTTTAAAACAAGTTGAAAGGTTCAACATACCAAAAGTTCTCTAACTCCAGTGTTCACTGCCTTTACAAGACACAATTTGTAGCAGGGAAGTCTAGGCTAATGAGTAAGACATGGAGCATGATTGGGTAGCCAAGCGTGCATATCCTCAGACTACACACTGGTCAGTTCAAATGACCTTTGCCAAGAGGAAGCTGAAAGAGATGTTACGTTCTTTTTAAGACTAGTTTATAATAATTAAAATAATATTTCAGATTAGCTTTTATAACAGTTTAAGAGTAAATTCACTATTTAGCAATGCCTATCAGTGCTTTCTGACATTTCTGAACAGTATATAGCATGTGAAGGGGATGTATTGCAACCCCTGGACCATTTTCTGTATTAGGTTTGTCCTACTCACTGTATCAATGTTACTACAATATTACAAATTGTCACTGTTTTCCTTCTCATATCCCGGAGGGATTTTTTTATGTACTTCTTCTTTCTGTTCCCTTACTTGTAGAATTATATTAATGAAGTTCTAATTTACTTAGTGCTGAAACAAGTTTTTTCCTATTAAAATAACATATGACTTTAATGCCATAAACAGAAATGTGCTTATGTTACTGGCAAAGAAGATGAATCCAGTGATTGTTTCAATGTACTTAGAAACAAAATCAAATTCAGTATAAAAATCTTCATTTAAAGTTCCCTTAGAAGACAGTCTTAAAAGACACCATTAAACTGATTTTTTTTTTTTTTCAGGCTGTACTTTATATAATTGAGCTCCTCTGTAATTTTTTGATGTGAATAATTTCAAAAATAAGAAAAAAAGCAAAATTATGCCATTCATTAAAAATAGTTAAGAAACTGCAATGTAATTAGCCATATTATCTTTAGTGAACAGTAGAGACTCTCAGTGATGTAACTATTGCAAAGATATTTATCAAGAAAGAGTGATTAAGAAGAGGAAAAGAAAAAAAAAAAAAGCCTTACCTTGTTGGTCTTTTGTGAAAAAAAAAAAAAAGAAAAACGAACCTAAATGTCTGAGACTTCCTTTCATTTATCTTTTTATAATTAAATATCAGAATATGACAGTCTCTTCTGACTGATCCACAAAAAAATGCAGAAATTAAAAGAAAAACTTCAGAGAAGTTTTGACTGTCAGATAAAGTTTCTGTCACTGCTGTAAATAAATGTGGATTTCAGAACAGTGACTTACACTTGTATCTTGAGGTGACAGATTTGTTGGAATCAAGGGATAACCACTTTTGTTCCTAAACTTCTACAAAGGAGAGACCTGGGTTGCGTGGGAGGGTACCTGGTTTAGTATATCTCTTTCTTTGCTCTCGGAACCCTATATATTTGTGTAGTTAAATTGACTTAGATTTTTTTTTTCCTTCGCTGCACTGATATTGCCTACTCCAAATTTCTCCTGTGGTTTCCTTCACTCTGTAATCTCAAGTGGAACAGGTATATACATGTATATTTCATTATGTGTGTAGGAAGACACTGGTGTACTCACCAGTTAATTCTTATAGTCCCTATTAGATCTAAATCTAGACCATACTTACTCATATGTTCAGAGCAGTGTGAATGTGGCCAGAATAGGAAGAAAAATATATGTTTTGAGAAAAAAAGGCAAAGTATTATTAGATAGAAGCTATGTATCTAAGTTACTGTTTTAGTTTATAAAACCTTTGGAAAACTATGTGCAACTGAAATAAACAGTTATAAGATTCCATGTAGATGAATTTTGGATGATGGAATTTCATGCTTTTTCATGTTGTTGCAAATGCATCATCTGTCCTAATATTTGGGACTCTTGGAATGTATAGCCCTCCCTATAAGCACAAACATACTACATGTGGCACTTCTGAAAACAGCCTTGAGTCTTCAATACCAAAGCATTCTTGCTTGTCAATAAGACAAAGTATATATACATATTTTTTCCAAGGAATATCTGTGTGCAGACATGTTATAGTATTTCCAGTTACACCAAGCCCTGTCCCAATGACAACTGGAGTGGTCCATAGAATGGTATATTCCCTGGACCATATTTGGTTTTGTATGGCAGATGAATTACTGTATTGAAATAGTAGACACAAGTGAACAGGCAGCCTAGGACTGGTACCATGCAGTAATAGAGGGTGATATCCAGTAGTGTAGGGACACCAGAAGTGTTTAATTTCAAAACTACTAAAGGAAACAAGTATTAGTCTCTATTGGGATATTACATAGGTCTTTCAATCAGTGAGTACTCTTGAAGATGTATATATTGACAGTATTTTTCACTTTATGTTGGGAAAAATGGGATCATAGTGATTTGCAATAGCTGCAAAAAAACCTGAAAAAATATGGATCAACCCTTCAAAAAAGACAAAATTACTTAAGTTCCTAAATTTCTAGTATAATATATAATGTGTGAAGAACATTAGTCTTCATCACTAAGCTGAATGCAATGCAATGATATGACAAATGTCTTTTATTCTGCAATATTTGAAAGTACTTCTTTTGGATATTTGGACATTAAATTATAAATTTCATGTTTAAACAGTTTAGGGAGGACATGTGTTGCTCCTGATTTCATAAATATTATAAAATAAAAAAGTTATTTCTGACTTAAAATCTTAGCAAAAAGCGAGTAAATTTGAAATTTCCATATCTGATTCTGACTTGGTTTTCCTTAAGTGAATAATGAAAAAGAGAGTCTAAACTTCTGTCAGCCTTGTTTTTGAAACAATTGTCAGAAATAAATTATATTTAATGTGATTTAATTTGAATGACTTATTAATTGGTATTATAAGTGACTGAATTTCTGCTAATTAAAGTCTTTAAAGGAGTGTGTCCATTCAAGCTAAGCAGAACTCTCTGAAATATATGTGCCCACAGTTTTTTAACAGAATTTCTATTTACATTAATAGAAATCAGTGCAAAATTTATTGAACAGCAATGAAGTATATTTTAATCTTGTTGTTTTATCATTATGGGGAAAAAAAAAAAAGAGGACAAATACGTTCATACATACCTTGTTTACAAAATTAAATCTAGGACAAAGAAAATTCATGCTTGGAAAGAGATTGAAACAACTGGGACAGCTTGCTTTAAAAAGAGATGTGAGAAATAAGACACAATAAAAATGCAAAAAAAGTAGGATGGTGTAAAAAATTCAATTTTGCTTATTTTCAGAGTACATGAACAAGGAGAAGTTCAACCAAATTACAATATGGCAAATTTAAAAGGAAATACTTTTCCACCCTTCATATCATTAGTGATTATCAGAATGTCACTGAAGTCAAGAAGCTGTGCAGAGCTGCATAAAAATTGCAATCTAGTTTGGCAATTCCTGTGTTCCCTGACAGATGACAATCTCAGGGTAACAATCTGCATCTTTAAATGGCAGGGAGTTGGTAGTACAGTGTCATATTCAGTTTGAAAATAGATGCTACCTATCAAAGAAGACAAATGCTGTTACTTGGTGAATTATGTCCTCCCTCCCTCTCCCCCCGCCCCACACACACACACTCAGTAATGCACTTGTATAGGTTCAAAATGAAAATACTCACAGAACAAACTAATATACTTTAAAAAGCACAATTTATTTTCTGCTTTATTATCTAGAATCAGGAGCAAAATTGCTTAAAGGGTTAGAAGTAGTAACATACTCCCTACACACTTTCATAATGTTAAAAAGTTAATGAAAAATGCCAAGCATTACTTTTAGATGAATCATAAAATATTGCAACTGGAAAATTAGTTTTATTTTAGAAGGAGGATGATTTTTAATTAATGCTTTAAAATATAATTTCATAAGAATAAATTGCCTTCTGTGGATAATTCTTGGTGAAACAGCAGTAAGAGTAAAGGGAGCAGTTTTAGGCAGTGACGGTAAAAGACATCACTAATCTTTATATTTTTCATTTCAAAGGACAGGGAGTCTTTCTGTGACCTTTTTTTACAAAGCTCTAAGAGATGTAGGCTTCTGAAAGACTTCATCTTCTTGGAGAAGTCGAAAAGGAAACTATTGTGTAGAGGTGGAGTTTTCAAGTTAGTATGAAATGATTAATATGATAACAAAAGTCCACAGGATCATATTCTTACCTCTATTTTGACATGTTATGATGATAAATAATAAATTGGTTAGCCTTTAAAACTGCTAAAGGGTTTAAAAGAAATCCATTTGCAGAAATACACAGGCATAGCTGTGGCACTGCTTTCTTTGTAGAGCTTGCAAGCAGATTTGAGGACAAGTGAGTGTTGCTTCATCACAGAACACTTGGCTAAAGCGGTGGTGAGAATATCAGCTCTTTAGGTGAGCTTTGAAATGACCAGGACCAGATGGGTCACCTTCTTACTTCTGTGTTGTGACATTGCTCAAGGCAATGAAAGTCAAATTCAGGACCACAAAGTTATTATGAATTTGGATCTGATGTTCTTTCATGTCTGTATTACAGTTTTGTTTATTGTTTTGCATTTGTATAACTTGAAAGACAGAAATATATCAAGTTTCTTTGTTTCCTGTTCCTACATAATAATTTCCTTGCTGTCAAGTTAACTAAAAATATATGTCTATAACTGGATCTTGAGGAAAACCTCATGCTCATTTTCATCTACCTTTGGATATGTGGGTACATAAGCAGATATTTCAATGTTAAGAGTTTTATAATATCCTTGAAAACACACTATCTGTCCAAACCAGTCTTAGTTTATGTGTTCTATATTCTTAAGCAAAATGAAGCATTGATTTATGAAAACGATGTAAGTAATAAATATATATCTGCTCCAGAATTACAGAGTAGTTCCTGTGGCAATCCAGGAGTTCCACCGAAAGGTATCTTGTACGGTACAAGATTTGATGCTGGTGACAAAATCCGATACAGCTGTGTCACTGGATATATTTTGGATGGACACCCCCAGCTTACTTGCATAGCTAACTCTGTGAATACGGCATCGTGGGACTTCCCTGTTCCTATCTGTAGAGGTAAGAGAAATCCTACAGTAATGTTCTTGAATATATACATTCTATGAACGAATTTTAATCTCTGTATTAACTTTCAAGCTATGGTTAAAGGAATACACTTTTGAATGTTTTGATCTCCTGCTCACATATATGAAGTATCTCAGCATATATACCTACTACTTTTTACGTAAATATTGTATGAAAATCGTATTTATCATATATTTAAAAATATATGTTATGTAATAAGACCTGGAAGCCTAGTAATAAGTAGAATTTAAATGTGTACACCACATTTAAAACTACAGGAATGTTGATTAGGGATTTATTGGCACTTCCTAGAGACTGACTTTTTGTCTAGTAATAACTTGGATATTGAGCAAATAGAAATTTGAAACTGCCAAAACAACTGTGCTACAGGGACTTGCCTCATTGTCAGTCAGGTTTGATTATCTTAAGATTTCCATACAGGATATCGCTTGTATTCTAAGAAATATTATAGGTCAAATCCTTTTCTCTTGCTCATATTAGAAATATAGCAGTATCAGGGAATCCAGTCTTATGGGTAGATCTTATTTTCTGAGACTATTAGAGAGAAATAATATTTGCAGAGTAACAAAAGGAGCTATGCTGATAAAATGGAGACATTATCACTACTATACATAGTCAAATACAATAAAGATAGTATTTTGCTGAAACATTTATGTCAGGCATGCTTAAGATCAGTTTCTAGATTTTCAGGTTAATTTTACAGAATGCAACATTTATAGTTGTTTAGAAACATCGATGCAGTCTTGCAGAGGATATAAAAACATTCCAACTGGAATAAACATTCTGGTAAATTCAGTTTAACCAGTACCACAAAAAAAGTGGTACTGAAAAAGAAATGAATTGGCATAAAAACCTGTACTCATAACTGAGGAATATGAGAGACTTGAACCTGATGCTTCCCCTTTCCAGTCAGTCATCACAGTCATAGTGTTGCACATGCTTTCTTTCGATACAATATTTTTCACTAGGTCTTTGGATGTATTTTGGTTTTGTTCCAAGGGGATGTGGAAATACACAATGTAAATTTGAACTGGAATCCTAAACTCCCAAAGTAGCGCTGTGGTTAAACGTAACTAGTGTGCAAGCAGAAGAATACATAAGAATATGAACAACATAACTACATAAGAACTACATAAGAATATGAACAACGTATTCTTTTTTATCATAAATAGAGAGATCATTATCTAAACAGTGTCACTCTTTAAGGCAAAATAATGTTAACAAATTAGAAATGATTCAGAAAAAGAGGAAAAAAGTTCTGATAGGTTTCAAAAATTGTAATTTTTTTTCTCGAGAGTGAAGGAACTCAAACTTTTCAGTGTATGTGAAAGAAAATTAAGAGGTGGCTTGATTTACCACAGAAACTCATACAGAAAAGCTTTTTTTTTTTTTTTTTTTTTTTTTTTTTAGAAGACAGTTCTCTAATCAATAGCAGTGAAAAATGTAAGGGGTAAAAGCTCGATGAATAAAGAATAAAAAACCTGCAAGGTACACATTTTAATAGTGGTGACTGCAAATTACTGAAACATAACCTAGGAACGTGACAAATTCTTGATTTAAGTCATAACATAATGGCTTAAAGGCTTAAGGCATCAAATCACTGTTAAGGTATTTTTGGTCTATGTTCAATTAACAAACAAACAAACAAACAAAAGACCACCTAATTATTTTCAGTAGTTCCTTCTACGAGTCAATGTTTGATATCAGAAACATCTAACCTTGCATTTAATTCAGACCCTTGTGATTCCATTCTAATGAATCTCTCCTAATTTTGCCTAATGCAATTATCCAACACAGAACCCTGCAGAAGGTTGCTAAAGGTGATTACTCACTAATGAGTTTCTTATCTCTTTGTCACTGTTTGCCATGGAGACTCTCTTTGATTAAACACTCATCCTTAAAGATTTCCTCTGGCAAATGTCAAATTGTTCCCTATCAATGGCCATTACATCTAAAGCAAAGAATCTTGGCACAAACAATTGGTGTATAATTTTCAGACGCTGAGTGTATAAGTGTAAGAATTAATGTTCTTCAGCATTAAAGAACTTCATTACTGTTTTTTGAGTTGGTTTGCTTTTTGTTTCTCTGCTGTTGGTTTGGGGTTTTTTGTTGCTTGTTTGGTTGGGGGTTTTGGTTATTTTGGTGGGTTTTTTTGTTTGGTTGGTTTGGTTTGGTTTTTTGTTGTGTTTAGGTTTGTGTGTGTGTGTGTTTGTTGTGTGTGTTTTTTTTTTTTTTTTCCTTGTAGATGGGCAGGTCTCTCCACACATGCATATAAAAGTTGTCCATTTTAATATTACTAGTTGGATGGGGCAAATACAGACAATACCATGACCTAGAAAATATCATTGTTTTGTTAGGGAAAAAAGCCCCAAGAACAGAACAAAGGTATATTTTATTCAGTATCTATTTGGTGTTGGTTTGTTTGTTTTTACCTTTAGGAAATAAATTGAACAAAGTTCTGAATTTACAGTGTGCTTAGAAGTCAGCAGACTTAAGCTCATATATTTCTGTAAATCATCTGTGTGTAAATATCATGACTAGATTTTAAATAAAGCCTTCTTCCCTGACAAATTAATTCTGACGTTTGTTTTCAATAGTAAAATATGACAGCAGCTTTATTATATCACCTATTTCTGAGCTAATGTTACAGCTTACACTTTCTCCATACTGCCAAAAGCTAGGAATAATTTATTTGGGGTAATAAATATGGCTGCATTTATATATAATATTTTCAGTTTATATATTCTTAAAGATTTTCCTATTACACAGTGAAATGGCTGCTATAAAAATCTCCATTCTAAACTTTCCTGGGTTTTTTTAGAATTCAGAAATTTCAAGAGAAGAATATGGTTGTGTTTGTATTCCTAGAAGTTCTATTAAAATACTTTTGCTACTATCTGTACGTATAGCTACAAAATATTTGTCACTATAAAATTTCTGTTCATATTTTTAACTAAGGGTTTCTTTTTTCTCCTTGTCTACATTGACATGCATTTTTATCAGAGAAATGCACAACCCACTGACTAGAAATTCTTTTTTTTTTTTTTTTTTCCCGTGGACAAAATGCATTTCTAATTTTTTTGACTATTTATCTGGGAGAACACCGAGTTATTTTTTCCATATTTTTTCATGACAGGAAAAAGATTAAAGAGGTTGTTACTAAATTGTAAGTCTGTGAATTCTGTAATTCCTCTGTGGTATACCTATATATCTGTACATATTAAGATATGTTTATTGTTTATTTATACCTATCTCTTTAGATGCCTACTTAATTTCTTCTTCAGTGGATTTACTGAAAATTAACTGAATTGAGGTATTTATAAGCTCATATTATAAAATGTGATCTAACAGTTGTCAGAATTGAATTAGAATATTCAGTTCACTATTGAATTATTCTGCCATTTCCTCTATGCAGAACCCACTGAAGTGGACAATTTGTTAATTGCAAGTCACTGGTTTAATTGTGTAACTACATAGGTATATTGCTATACATATTTCAACTACACAAGGTAAGTTTTAGGTTAGATAAAACAGAAGGTAACTTCAAATGAAATTAAAGTGTCTTGTAGACTTTTCAGTTTATTTTTCTTGAGTGGTTGTGTCTGTTTATATACAGTCTATACTAGTACTGAATTTTGAAAAGAAAAAATTAATAATAAAATTCAGATAACTACCAGAAAATAGTCATATAGCAATGTAAGCATTTCACAGACAGATACATTTGGTTTCAGGTAGATTTATGATTTTATGATATCATGGCAAATACAACCTAGTAATATAAGCAGTAAATAAACTGACTGCCCTTGTGTCTTTGTTGTAAGATGGTCTTGTAGGCTGTGGAGAGAACAAAGCAGGAGATAAAGTCAAAGTACTGCACTTGATGCCATGTAGTGCATTAACTACTGGAACTGACAATATACACAGAGGAATATAGAGTGCACTAACCTAAAAGCAGGAATAAATTACATCTCACAGGTAGCGAACAATTTTTTGCCTGAAGCCAGTTCTTATATACAAACAGTTGTTCCTGCTTATTCTTGGGAAAAGCCCCATGAGTCTGGATAAGAAATAAGTTGGATTATTTAAAAGAAGTCAAACAGAAAACAACAAAAAAATATTGCAGAATTATGTATTCCTATATAAGGAATTGTATATATGAGCAATTTTTCACAGATTGTTCCACACATCCTTTTTGGGACATTATAAATCAGAATGTTGGCTTAGAGTGGTCAACATTTTTATGGTTGGTACGATAAAAAATGTAGACGGTCTACATATGGAAATGATGTCCCCTAAAATTAGAGATCTCTGGAGGTTTGACCCTGAATAAACGCCTGATGTCCAGCAAAACTCCTTCAAGGCCTTTTCCCCCCTCTTTTTGCCTTCCAGAGGGAAAGGAAAAAAACCCAGCTTAGAATTTATGGCTAGAGATAACTGAAAAAGGAGCTTTGATTAATACCACGGGCAAAGCAGAACTTAGAATAATGCTTAAATTTATTACTAACAAACTAAAA
>JAWWEE010000074.1:135015915-135049317 GCA_035221455.1 Xenops minutus | reverse complement strand
ACGGGATAAAACAACAAGAGATCCGCCATGTTGGGGATCAACCTGAGCGGTGCACATAGGGAAGCAACCATGGGGAAAACCATAAACGGGGGAGGTTCTGCTTTCTACGAACGATTGTATACTCACAAATTGATCCCTTTACGAGCAATCGTATGCAGGATCAAGGAATGTCCATAAGCAATTAAAGTTCAGTCCTTTCTTCAACCCCCTGCCATGAACGTCTGAAACTCTACAGTCTCTGCTCAGTCCTCGGCCTCTCCATCCTTGTAAGTCCACTTTTTGGAAGTTTCTTTTCCACATTTTGTAGCTCTTGTGTTCTCCCACAAGTTCTTATGATGGGTGGAGAACTGCTCACATGTGAAAACTTACAGTGTGTGGGTTTTTTAACAAAAAAAGAGTTTAATTTTATTATCTTCATTTTTTAATTAAGATTTAAGATTTTAAAATATCAAATATCTTAAAATGTTTTTCTCATTTGTCCTTTCTTTAAAAAATTATATATCTGCATCAGAATATTCATCAGAGTATTAAAAGCATACTTCCATTTGGTTTACATAGTTTAGCTTTGCACATTTTTATGTGATTTCAGAAATTTCTGTCAGTAGTGAAGGGAGTTGTCCTAGCATCCATTAGAAATTTACCCTCAGTTGGTGTGATATAGTCCAGAATAAAAAGGTATTTGGATCAAAGTAATCGACTTCATCAGTGCAGTAACCATGTTAATTTGGAAAACAGGCCTCTTAAATTACATCTCCAAACAGCATATAGAGGACTGTGGCAAGGAGCAGAATTGAACTGCTCCTAAATAAATTAAATTCTGTTTAGAAGAAGAAATAAAGTATATATGATCATTCCAGAAAGGGAAGATCTGCAGAGAGTTGTATTTAATACCAAGGTGTGGAAAAAACGGGCATAACAATGTTTGTTTAAAAAATCTTGCTGCTTATAGTGGCAAACAGTACCAATAAGATCAAACTTGATTACAAAAGATTGTTATAACAATTGAGAAAGGCAATGAAGAGGAAAAGAAAAAGACCAGAGTTTAAATGCAAGAAAACTAATCTACTACCAAACAAAATACAACTTCTTAAATACCAAAAGGTTCCATCTCACCTTGTGTTCTATCTGGGAATTAGGACTTCTTACACAAGTGGGTGGAATTTAGTTTGGGTAGTTAGTGAAAAGCTTGAAACACTGATTTTATCTCCTGTTTTCTTAAACATTTTCTTAAGCAAGGACAAAGGACATAGAAGTTAATGATGTGTTGACTATATTAACATAGGCTATTGGAATCATGTTGCAACATTTTGACTGAGGACAACATAATAGTGAGAATTACACCAGCACTTGAAAGGGGTGAAGATTACTCTGAAGGACCAAGATGAGTGAATGGGAAGGAGGAACGCAGAAAAGTAAAATACTGGTTTAGGATAATGTTTGTCATCAAAGCACAGTGCTAGAGGTGTTAATTATGACAAAGCCTGTCTTTCACATGTTAATTAAAATTAATTTCTAATGAAGTTTATTTGTTAGAAACCTCTAAAGACTACTTTAAGAGGATGTGTATTAAACGTATAACTATCTCAATTCCAGTTTGGCCTAATAAGTTCTCCTTTTGCAAGGTAATCAATTATTTCCCTTTAACCTCTTATATTCCTCTTAGGTTCATTTTCTATATGGCATCCCTGGATAAGTCCTTCATAGTTATCAATTAGCTGAAATAATATTTGTAAAATAATTTGAGATACTTTGAAAGTAATTACTGGTAAGTCTCAGGTTCATTAACTCAATTTGCTAAGCTGCTTAATCCAATAAGCTTTGGTTGCCATGGGCTTTTAAATAGGCTAGTATATTTTCCTCTCATTATTGAAATTATAGCTTTATTAACCCTTCAGTATCTATCAATTTCTGCCAAAAAATATAATTTACCTGGCTATAAATAGAAATTGTGAAAACATTATTTAGTATTTTGGTATCACTTTGAAAACCCTGATTTGTAAATCAGTTGTAATTACATCTGGAAGACAGTAGTCATGACAAATTGTTTTTCTGAGGACTCTTTAAAGCCCTTCAAATATTCCTCTCAAAGAATAAGTGATTGCCAGTAGTTGTTTTTTCAGGTCTTAAAATTATAGCACAACATTTTAGTGTTCTTCAAGACCACATCTCTCTAAGACTACATCTTTCTTAGCCTAAAGAATGATTATTGATTCACCTATAGAACATGAATCTTGATCTTCAGCATTAATTAATTTTCTTGTTTGCTTCATTGGCAAGAGCGTTGTTGGTTTATTTAAGTATTAAGACATCATTGTTGGTGTCTTGTGATGGTTTTCAGAACTGTAACCTGGTTTTAAAGTTACAATATTTACAATTGTACATTGATGAAGGAGTCTGAGGATGGTTCTGTTGTGTTACAAAAATAATTATTTTTTTTTCCCACAAAATTTTTTCATCTTTTCATTCTGCTCTGCAAATTCAGAGGCTAAAATTGATCTGCCTTAAATTCCATTGACAGTGGAAGGGCATTTAAATGTAATAGAAATTGTAGCAGAATTTTGCTACATGTGTATGAAAGATTCCATCGGCACAGATTTAATTTCTCAGAGAACTGACTGTAATGAACATATAGGTAAGAGGTCTGTTTTGTTAATTCATCCATCTTGTATGATGGCCTTCTGAAGTTGTTCAGGATGAAACCTTTACTGTACAAGTGTAGCACATAAAATTTTTTTCACATTTCAGTCAATCAGGAGCTGACCTTATTTCACCAGCACAAAACAATTTATGGGCAGAGGTTCTGTTTGCTGAACTACATCATAAAGCTGATTCTGGGTTCTTCTAAGACAGACTGAGAGGGGGTCAAAAACTTTAACTGTGAACATTTAAGATCATTTGTTGCTTCATCAGTTTAGCCTTCCTGATCCAAATACTCTTCACACTGGCTGGTATTTTAGAGTTCAGAGAAAGAAACTTCCTGGTGTGCAGTTATGCATTAATTCTTCCCATGTCACAGTTCTGTCTTGTTTTTAATTTTGAATGTTTGATGTTATAAGCCAACATTATGTAGTTCATAGAATCACAGAATCTTCAAGGTAGGAAGAGACCTTCAAGATCATCTAGTCCAACCACCAACTCAACACCACCATAATCACCCCTAAACCATATTCTAGGGTGCCACATCCAGATGTCTCTTGAGCAGTTCCAGAGACATTGACTCAATCACTTCCCTGAACAATTTATTCCAATGCCTAACTATTCTTTCAACAAAATTTTTTCTGCTGTCTAATCTGAGCCTCCCCTGGCACAACTTGAGGCCATTTACTCTTGAGGGATGACAGAAAAGAACAACCATCATATTTCACATACTTTCTATAACTTTTTCCACCTATACTTGTAAATATGTATATTTAAAATTTTGTATATGTCTTAGAACTTTTAAAAATTCTGTAACCAATAATGAAAAGAAAAAAAAAAATAGACTTTGTTTTTGAGGCCTGCTAGTTCCCAATTTTCTATTCTTGAGTTAACCACAAGGAAAATAGAAATGTTATTCAGTGTCAATAATATAATCAAGCTGAAAAGAAAATAACTTTAAACTAAGAGCCATGGAAAACAGCATTTTGACCCATATTTAAGTCAGGTATCAGTGGATGGGGATCAAAAGCAAAGTGTGCAGAATGATGGGCACATGGAAGGCATCAGAAATGATAAAGCAGGGTGAAAGCACATCTGCCTCAAGTCAGTTTGGGAACTTCCTCTGAAACTTCCTTTTACATATTTAATTTTTGGTCTTTAACTACATTAATCCTAATGCACTTTTACTTCACAAGTCATGCTCAGGAGACCACTAGTAATTTTTATTTATTTCCCCTTGATTATTTGTAATTTATCTATGCTTTGTTTTCAAGTATTGGGCCCCAATTAGCAAAGACTGGCTAAGAATTTTTGTGTTTCATAGATCACAGCTCATAGTTACAGCATGCTCTTTCTGGTCTTTAAGTGTGTCTAGTTATGCACCCAGTTAATCTATGAGGGTTATTTTAATTCTTCTTCCACTTTTAAAATCATGTTCTGGGTTTTAAAGAACATTTTTAATGAAAAATGCTTTGGTTTTATTTTTGTTTTTGTTTGTTTGGTTGTTTGTTTTGTATTGTTTTGTTTTGGTTGGTTGGTTGGTTGGTTGGTTTTTTTGTGAATTGGTTGGTTGGGTTTGTGAGGTTTTTTGCTTTTTGTTTTTTTGGGTTTTTTTCTTTTTTTTCAGAACAGATTGAATTCCAGGTAGATAGGCCAGGCTTTTATCTTTCTGTATTGTCCATAGAATGAAGCACTTTTGGTAAGGCACAAATAAAAGGATTCCAGTAGCTGTAGACAAATCTGACCAAAGTTCCAGAATTATATGGTGTTTATTTACTGCAATCTATAAATCTCCAGGCTGGCCAAATATATGGTGTCAGATTCCAGTTTTTCGACTGTATGAAGTAAAAATCAAAGGGCATGCATTTCTGAGAATAATGCTGTGGTTTAACTCTTCAGTTACTTCTATTTCATGTCATATAAATGCTGAAAAAGCAGTATTTGGAGATTCAGTCCTCCTGCATCTTTGGGCATCAAGTGAAAATGCTGAGGCACTGTTAACTTCATGTCAAACTGAACGAATGATGAAAATTACTTTCTATACATTTGTTCATCTGAACGTGATTAGAAAAAGCAGAGATTTATGTATAACAATAATGATCATAACTTCATGAACAAACATTTGAGAATTTTCCTTTAATTGGGGATGAAAGCTCAAACACTTTGCATCATTTATCCAAGTCCATTCTCCATACACCAAGGATTTATAAAGTGTTCAGTTTCTATCACCACTAAGAACACCGCAGACTGAAGTCAAATTTTACTATCATTAAGAAACACTAGCACTCCATCACCTGAGTAAATCAAATTAAGATGACTGATACTGAGCTAGTGTTTATAAATGGTACAGCAAAAGAATGAACAGCCGAATAACCAATAGCTGTCTGTCTGGATTCTCAAAGCAAAATAATGACAGTTTTTCTCTTTTCTAATTTCAAGATGATGTAGCTTGACAGGGAAGTTGGCTCTTTTCATATTACATGCAGTTATGCATCACCCACAGCACAGGATTAATAACTCCAGGGTGTTGTCATCTTCCTTGTTTAATTGAAAAGCTGCATTTAAAATGCAGCTAAGTCAGCAAAGTGACTTGCCAACCATTTGCTCTTTCTAAATGTTCCAGGCAGCCATGCTAGCTCTAGTTATTTTCTGGGTGCATGGTGACTCCATTATCCTCTTTTGCTGGTCACTGCAGCAGCTCAAGTAAGTTTGAATTATGTAAGAAAAACAAGTATATATAACAATTATATGTATGTATGTAGAAAAATTTCTACTTTTTAAAGAGAGTTCTTAAAAGGGACTTTTATTCCCCATTTTGCAAATTTATAACATGCTTTCTGAGTCTGTAAACTCTTACCTTAAATTAAATTCAGCCTCACAAGCCTCACACTCAGGTATAGGTTGATGGCACTTCTGGGTACTATTTTTGGTGTTATTACAGGTATAACATTTTCTTTATAACAATCTTCTGGGTTTTGGTGTTTTGTTTTTTTTTTTTTGGTTTGGTTTGGTTTTTTTTTGTAAAAACAAATCTACTCAACTATAATCAAAGCAACAAAATGTAAATTTGACATATGGCAGACATGTTCATGCTTTCTTTCACTTATTCTTCCTTCTGACAATCATATATTGATAGACCTAGATGATACCGTTTGGATCCTGTTTCATCTGAAGTTGTCTGGAAGAATGGCTGAATATTTCAGTCATGTATTGTTGACACAGTAAGCCATGTTTCATATAACTTTCAAGTGGCCTTTTAATTATCATATGACAAATATTCTAAATTAGATATTTTCATGAAATATGTGGGACACTAACTCATTACCATCATTCTCTTCTTTTTATTTCTGTAGATACCAATTAAAAGGCATTTACTTCTCTGTGCTAAGGATTATTCTCTTATATTAAAACAAAAAAGAAGTCCCTCTTAAATTCCCTTACTGATGCAGCTGCTTGCATTGATACTTAGTTCATTAGAAAAAATAGAGAAAAAACACCAACCGTCTTAATGATTTTTACATTATTTTTCTCCATTTCATTTTTAATAGTGATCCCTTTTTCTATTTGTCCAAAAAGCCTTGATAAATCAGGTGTTTCTTTTCACAAATGTAATAATTTCCCACTGTTATTTAAAGAATTGTAGTTATCAAAGAGACCAGAGTGCACTTTATCCTTCTTGAACTTCAAATAGTTCAGGATGACAATATAACTCATTCATTTTAAGTAAGAATAAAGAAACTACATCTGAGACTGAAGTTTTCTAGACTTTGAAAAGTTTAAAATAGTTTTCAGCAGCTTTTCTGTGGTGAACTTACCTGTTCAAAAATTCATAGAAGTACAGGTGCTTAAGACTTTAGAAACAAGTTATTTCTATTCTTCTATTTCACTACATCCTTAGTCAGTTGTATTTGGAGGTGATAACTGCCATATTACATTTAAGCAATGTAGTGTGTAAGCGTAGGAATTCAGATTCCTACAAAGTTTAACTAAGCAAGTAGTTTCCTTGGAGAGACCTTGATTTTAATATCTATTCTAATGGCATTAAAAGCTAAAATGAAATGAAGGAGCTAGATTTCACATATCTCAGAGTCTAAGAACTGTAGCTGGAGTGTCTTTTTTAACCAATTCTTTTTTTTTTTTTTTTTTTTTTTTTTTTTTTTTTTTAGGGGCAGTCATATTAAAAAACCCTGAACACTGAATGAGTATTTTTTTTCTCCTCAAACAGGATGAAATATAATTTGGACTAATTAGATTAGTGATGTTTAATGAATTTACATTGTAAAAATAAAATGATGGCTTTTTTAGAATACAATTTCCATATTTTGGTTCATTTGTTGAAACACATGACATTGTTACTGCAGGTTTAGATTTTTTCTGTAGGAGTCAGGCTATTGAATGACTATGTTATTGCTTAAAATTAAGCTTATCTGTTTCTTTCAGTGTTAACCTTAGCTGGTACTTTCAGTGTTCTCTTACTGTTAAAAGCAGCATTAGCATGTGCCTGACATGATGTACAATTTTTCCTCTGAATTGTGACTCTCCTTAAAGCATTTATATATAGCTATGTGAGGGAATATTCATGTTCTTGCCATGCCAACCTTCCTATTGATCACCTTTAGTTTTGACTGAGAACACTTTTGTATCATTATTTATCAAACATATTTTAAATAATACATAAACTACCAGGACATTATCTAACTGTAAACACCTGCAGCATACATAACTGCTAAAAAGAGCTAAAGGTGAAATGTCCATATAACATAGATGGGTTGAGATGGTAAGGAGAGGTTACTCAGGAGAACATCTTTTTCTTTACCTCAGTGCAGTGACACAGTATTTGTAGCAGAGATTTATCCTGATTTATCCTGCAAGAAATCTCTTCTATTAGTACATAGGTATTGTAAAGTCTTGCTGTCTGTGCCCCTCTACCACCTCCCTGGGAAGCTTATTCCAGTGCTTCAGAAACCCTCCTGTGAAGAAACTTTTCCTAATAGCCAATCTAAACCTGCCCTGGTACAAATTGAGACCTTTTCCTCTGTCACTTGTTACTTGGGAGAGGAGACCAACACTCACCTCACTACAACCTCCTTTCAGGTAGTTGTCAAGAGTGATAAGGTCTCCCTGAGCCTCCTTTTCTCCAGACTAACCATCCCCAGCTCCCTCAGCTACTCTTCATCAGACTTGTGCTCCAGAGCCTTCACTAGCTCTGTTGCCCTTCTCTGGACTTGCTCCAGCACCTCAATGTCCTTCTTGTAGTGAGGGGCCCAGAACTGGACACAGGATTTGAGGTGCAGCCTCACGAGGGTCAAGTACAGGGGGATGGTCACTGCTCTGCTCCTGCTGGTAACACTGTTTCTGACACATGCCAGGATGCCCTCGGCCTTCTTGGCCACCTGGGCACACTGCTGGATCATCTTGAGCCACTGTAGACCAACACCCCCAAGTTCCAATGACCTGAATGGTGACAGTAAAAGGTAGAAAAGAAAATAAAAGAAAGTGTGCAAGACTAAGGATTTAAAGAATTATGCTGCTACTGAGACACTGTAGTACTAGGAAGGTTAATATATATGTTACTTTGCTACAGGAAGATTATATAGGAAACCCACTACCTGACTTCCCTTTTACTATGAATCTATATTAATTCTGTGTATTGGATCCCTGGTCCCTTTTTCTCATCCTACCTTTTACAGAACAACTAAGATGGCTCCGGAAAAGCATATACAAATCTAGGATGATAGACATCTGCATATAAATGTCTTTCAGAACTGTAATTTTAAGGCATTCATTCTATCAACTTTCTACCTCTCTTGTCTCTGGAGGTATGCAGAGTTAAGAAATCCACAAGAAATGCAAAAACATTTCTTTAAGCTAATGTTGCTTTACAAAGAGTATCTCCTCAACAGCATTAAGCTAGTTCTTAAGACTGCAGATATAATTTCTACGTTTGGCTATCGAGGAAAATTATTTTACAGTTTTTTCCAAGCTGTTTACCGAAAAAGCCACAAGTTAATCTAGTTTTGCAGTATCTTCTACAGTCTATGATAACACATTGGTATTTACATGTCTTGTTTCTCCATTATTAATACTAATTCTGCTCACCAACTAGAGCCTTAGATAAATTACTTGACTTAAGGTTCACATGTGCATAGAAGGGCCAGACAAATGTGTCATGGACCCTGAAGTGGTAAGCCTGACTCTGCATTTTAATTCTGTTTGTTTTCCCTATTGCATATGGACTTAAAACCATTCTAATTGCAATTATCTTTGGATTATATTTGTTTGTGTCTTATGTCTATCCTGCTGTTTGCAAGGCTACCTGCCTTTTTGAACAAAGATGCTATAATGATCTTACTATTAGTCAAGTAATTTTCTCTCAGACATAAATTCCAACACTGCATATTATCCACTTTGTGCCAGCACTATGAAAATGGTTTACAGACAATAGTGATTTTGTAGCCCTCTAGTCCCAGAATAAATTAATGTATAATCTGCACAATATCAGAACAGGAGTTCGCAGGCCTGGTAGATTCTGCTGCACTTCAGCCTTTTCCTGACTAGGATAACACATAGAAAGTCCAATTGAGAGATTTTCTAAATGTGCACAAATATTTACACTAACAGCTTCCTTTTCCATCATCCCCAAATATTTCAATCTTTCTAAAGATCAGGCTTTTTTCTTCATTGGTGTACAATCAGCTGCATAACAGTTTGAAAGACCTGTGGTCCACATCAAGAAGTTGCTAGCAAAGAGCTTTGCCATCAATATTTAGATACACTTGAACAAAAGCTTGAAATTTATCCACAACTCCTAGAATGCTAAGAGAACACATTTATTTCTGGACAATGTTCAGATATCTCTGTTAAATAAGAGCTTTCAGTTAGAGGATCAATATTACACACATTTATTGAAAAATATGTAAAAAAGTGAAGATATAAGCATTACAAATTTACAAACAAACAAACTTCATTAAGTTAATGATATCTGTTGTACAACTTGTAAATTGAAGAAAGAATATGGAATTCTGGAACAAAAATACATTTGTTCCTCTCCACATCATCTGTTTATTTAGGGATTTCTGAAGATAAAGCATTCATGTCTAAGCATAACATTTGTCATAGCTACCTCCAAAGACTTCATTTTGTTAAACTACTATTTCATCTTCATATCACAATCTAAAGCAAACCCAAAAGCAAATGAAGATAAATGAACTGATTAAGTCACAGACACTTCTAGCAGGTAGGTAAACAGTCAACACATAATTTTCAAGGTCTTGTAACAGCCCTTGCCCAAGAGGCTGCAAACCTTGGTGAAATTTATTTTGTAACACAATAGATTAAAAACTCAGAAAACAATGAACAGTATTTAATGTGAACAAATATTTGACAGGCAAAGTAGGCCTGTGCAAAATGAAGCCTTATGTAGAACCTGAAAATGAGGAACATGTTTTGCAGATCTGGCTAATGAGGACAAGCGTGAAAGTCCATCTAAGAATAAGACTGAAGCATAGGGTGCCCCAAAGAAAGAAAGGAACTCAGGACAGTCCTGTCTTAAGGCACAGCCATCAGACATCTATTTGCAAGTGCCTGAAGGGCTGATGTGCTGTGTTTCAGGACTCAAATCCACTGACAGTGATTCTAGGTTCAGTGTGTATGATGGGGTGGGTTTTGTACAAGAAACAAATCTAACATTTTGTACAGGCATATATGAATATGCAGATTATTTCTTCTACTAAATATTCAGGTAAATGCATAAAAATGAGAGCGTTCTCACTGAGCTTCTATAAAAAAAAAACAAAACGTTGCACTGTTTGCATAGATTGTCTTGACACCAAATGTGTCAGATGGCTGGGTTCAATTCAACTTGAGCAGATTTATGAGGTTTATTACAGGGTCACTTGGAACATTGTGTATTTTATTGCTTCTAAAAACATGGATTGCTTTCTACCTATATTATGTTTACAATTTTTTGTATCTTTATATATTTAAAATATGGAACAGTAGAATTGGTATAAGTCAACCAAAACCATTGCCTTGTCCTTTTGTGTAGGGCAATTGCATGTTGTATGGCTTTCTTTTTCATTATGAAATTTATCCTGTGTTCTTCTTTGGGAATATAAGTGTGGTATTAAGTGAAGAGCTGTACTTGAAACATAAAACAAGTTGTTGCTAAACAATTAGGAAACATTATGTGATCACCAGTTCCCTAGAGGATTCTATCCAGCAGACTGGCAGGGTTTCCATTGAAACAAGAACCCTATTAAAGCCAAAAAGTCCTGTCTCTCTGGTTTCTCTCCCCGCCTCTTTTTTAGCTAGTTTGTGTTGTTCATAACAATTTAGTTTCAAATGGTGCAATAAATGGAAGGATTTAATCCCCTTATTAAATGGAATATATTGCTTTCCATAATAAGCTCTGAAATTCTGTGGTCCTTGTGCTGCTGTCCTAATTTTAGGCAGTTTTACATTAAGGAGATATGATTATTTGTTTACTGAGAGTGAAGGAGTAAATGTGATCAAGACTCCTATTTTTCTGTCATGCTTACTTTTTCTAGCAGCTTTATGAAAAAAACCAACCAAACAAACAAACCAACCAAAACCAACAACAACAACAGCAACAAAACACCAAAAAACAAGTAAGAAGAATGTGACATGTGACTTAACATCAGCTTACTAACTTGTTTACTCCATATGTGAATTTCCGTAGTTCTTAAAGTATACTAACACTGAGGGGTTTTTTATGGACTGAAATGTTTGCATTTAAATGTTTCTTCTGGGCTCTGAGCTATGTGCATGCAATTGAAATGTTTGATGACAACTGCAGAGAAATCATACTTGCAAAAAAAAACGTTGTTTAGCTGAGAAAACATCCTAATGAAAGACTCATTCAACAGGACAGCAGTAAATATATTGTTAAATCTGTCTTTGTAATGTAAATGAAACTATGTTATCTTTGTAATAGAAGCATCGTGTTCTGTTCTGCATGTTATGAAAAATAAAGAATTTAAGTGAGACTGAGGTGGTTTTTTTCCCATTTCTTATATATCCCTTTCTTCTCATGTTAACTAATTTTCATATTATGTGACTAATTCAGATTAACACCATTTAACAGTTTTAATTGATTGATAGCAGTTCTCAAAATGTTTGGAAGTTAGGAGTGCTGTTAGATGAACAAAGAGTTAAAAAACTTCCCGTAAGATCAACTTAAGTGAAGTTACAAATCAGGGGAGTATTTAGCTGAATTTAGAATAGGCAGAATGTGAAGGATTCCTCTGACTATCTTCAATATAGAAGTCCAGATAAGGACAGAGATAGAGCGCTCAGAATTGCTGTCTCTGGCAAAACAGGCTTGACTTGGGGAAATCGGTTTATTACCACTCAAATCTGAGTAGAATAATGAGAAATAAAATCAAATATTAAAACATCTTCCCCCCACCCTTCCTTTCTTCCCAATCTTAACTTATGATTTTCCCTAACTCCTCCACCAAAATAGTGCAGGGGTGACAGGGAGTGGGAGTTGAGGTCCGTTCATCACATGTTGTTTCTGCCACTCCTTCCTCCTCATGGGCAGGACTCCTCACACTCTTCCTCTGCTCCAGTGTGAGGTCCCTCCCACGTGATACAGTCCTTCACAAACTACTCCAAACTGAGTCATTCACATGGACTACAGTTCTTCCTGAACTGCTCCACCAAGGGTCTCTTCCACAGGAGTCAGTCCTTCAGGAACAGGCTGCTTCAGTGTGGGTCCCTCACAGGGCCACAAGTCCTACCAGCAAACCTGCTCCAGTGTGGGCTCCTCTTTTCATGGAGCCACAGGTCCTGACAGGAGCCTGCTCCAGCACAGGCTTCCCACAGGTGTCAGTCTCTTTCAGATCCTCCAGCATGAGGTCCTCCACAGGTTGCAGGTGGATACCTGCTCTATCATGGATTTCCATGAGCTGAGTGGGACAGCCTGCCTCCCCACAGTCTTTGCCAGAGGTTGCAGGGAAATACCTGCTGTGTTGTCTGAAAAACCTTTCCCCCCTTCTTTGTCACTGATCTTGGTGTCTGCAGAGCTGTTTCCCTCATGTTCTCACTCCTCTCTCCAGCTAAAGTTGCAGGTTTTGTTCCTTTCTTAAATACGTTATCCCAGAGGCACTACCACTGATGGGCTCGGTCACTGATGGGCTCATTCTTGGCCAGCAGCAGGTCCATCTTGGAGTCAGCTGACATTGGCTCTGTCAAACATGGGCGAAGCTTCCAGCAGCTTCTCATAGAAGCTTCCCCTTGTAGCTACGAAAACCTTTCCACTCAAACCCTTTACACTCATACTGGACTTTTAATATGGTGTATCATGAGAGTGTCTGCTTCTCATAAACAGTTATGAAAGGAGCCTAAGGTGACTAGCTCAGATATAGAAGTCTAATGTGTATGCATAGGAAAAGTTAGGTGAGATTTCCAGTTCCATATGTTAAGTGGATTCTGCAAATGCAAAGTGAAAGAAATTGCTGGAAAAAAACTATCTCAAAGTACCAGACTATGAAAAAAAAAAAAAAAAAAAAAAAAAGAAACATGAGAGAAGACAAGATACAGCAGCCAAGAAGATTCTGAGAAACGGAAAAGGCAGTTTTGACACAGTTAATGGAAAAAACGTCCCCCCAAGTCAAAGATGGGACAGAAGATAAAATAAGTAAGAAAAGTACAGTGATACTAGGGTATTGTTAAAGAACCAAATGAGAAGTCAGAGCTGGGGGAATGAAAAAAAGTGCACAAAAGGATATAAATATATACAACTGGAAATAATTTTTTCCAGGACAATAATGACTTGTATGTTTCCTTGCATGTATATGAATCTGTTTAAAAAAACCCAAACCAACAACAAACCAACTTTTGAATATGAACCATATATAGTATATATTTTCTTTTTTTTCTTTCCTAGTCAAAAATATATGATCATATTTAGAGAATGCTGCTTTTCATTTGTCCATAACCATTGTAGTGTGTTCTGCCAAAAAGGGTACATTTCCCTTGGCTGAATTCAAATAAAGATTTTAATTGTGCCAAGAACAAAAACATGAAAATGATCTTGTTTACAAATTAACAGAATGAATGGCCAATTATCTAATTGCATCAGAGACATGTAAAGCTTTCTCCCAAATAGTAGAGCATTTTCTTGAAAAAAAGTAAAAAGAAAAATTCAAGAAGACAAACTTCATAAATCTACCACACTGTCAGTGAATATTATATATTTGCTAAAAAACAACAGTCTTTTACATTTTTATCTGTGTATTTTATATATTTATAAAGATATGAGTACAGAGTATATTATTTATACATATATACATTTATATATAATTATTTATTAAGTACATAAATATATATTTGTATAAACACTATAATGGAGTGACTTTCTATATGTATCTGTATTCTTGTGATTTTTTGTTGAGGTAATTTACTTCATTCATATTTTTCAAATTGTGTACCACAAGCTGAGAACTGCACTTTTATCACAAATTCTAATATTTTAAAAGCACAACTTTTTTATCTTAATTTTAATAATTTCTGCAGAAGTGTAGGGAAGTTCTGTATTAGAAAATAGGGTAGGAAGAAAGTAAAATACGGTTTCAAATATAGTAGTAATTACTGCAGGCCCTCAATACCTAAAGGGAACCTACAAGAAAGCTAGAGACTTTTCACAAGGAAGTGTAGTGGTAGGACAAGGGGAGATGGCAAGTAGCTGAAGAAGGGTAGGTTTAGATTAGATACTAGGAAGAAATTACTTACTGTGATCATGGTGAGGCACTGAAACAGGTTGCCCAAAGAGGTTGTGGGTGCTCCATCCCTGGAGGTGTTCATGGCCAAGATGGATGAGACTCTGAGTAACTTGGTCTAGTGAAAGGTGTCACCCATGGAAGGCACGTTGGAACTAGATGATCTTTAAGATCCTTTTAAATCCAAACCATTCTATGATTCTCTGATTTTCATTATACCTCATTTAGCTGAGGTTATTGTAGACAGAGAGAAATATTATCACTTACAGAAACAACTTTGGTTTAGAGTATGTGAAAAAAGTAATGAATACCATCACAAGTATCAATTTTTTTTTTCAAAATTTAAGATATAAAGTGAGAAAATTACTTAGTTATATTCAGCCTCTGATCTAGTCCTTCAAAAACAAGTGAAGAAAAAACCCAAGGTGAAAATCTTTATTTCCTTTGGTGGTGGTTGGTTGTAACACAGATATTGGTTTCCAGTGTTTTCACTTCTCTGAATTTTTATTGCCTAATAGTATGATTGTATTGACTCTCCAGAGTGTGAATTCTGTAATGGGAGTAGTAATTTATCCAGTTGCCTATTTTTATGAAAATTTTAGCAGCACATTTTTCAAAATGTGTCACTACTGCAAAATTTGCTGGAAGTTCAGCTATAGACTCAAGAGGTGCTGCAGAGGGAAGAATCCAAACTGTAATTCCTAGCGGTTGTATAATCTATTCAGCATCAAGTTTCAATAATGTAGTCTGGGGCTTTTCTTGCATTTTGCTATACAAGTAATCATATGCACTATGTTCTTCTAAGTATAATGTTTAATTTATATGACAATAATTAATGCTGTTGTTGAATTATTTAACTTTCAGGTAGTCTGTATTGTAATGTAAGAAATGTGTTTTTCTTTGATTCTAACTTTTACACTGACATCATGATGAAAATAGCACCTTATGCATTTTATTACCGTATCATTACATTGTGTGTGTTGCAAGTTGTCACTTAATGTAAATACTTTGGCAGCCAATTAATTGTATGATTTTCCTCAGCCAATTTGTTTTTCTAGTTGACTTTCTTTGCTGTTTCTTCACTGAGGTTGCCCAGACATATAAGTGGAATTCATACTGTGTCAGCATAATATTAAAACCCAGTTCATTTTAAAATTAATCTTTTAAAATTCTTTTGATGTGAATTTATTCTGCTGACCTTGGGTTTTATCCTCATGTACCTCTAAATACTTTTACTAAGTAAAAATACTGCTTTAGTAAATCCTACGTAATGCCGCTGCTCCAGATGGAATTGCAAATCTATCCGTCAGTACACATCGCATTCCATCATCTTCATAAGCAGTGTGATCTATCAAGTATTGGATGAGAAATGCTACAACTAAATATATAAATATGTCCACATGTATACATCAGGGTGTTGGAATCTTGAAAACATATCCTGGTTATGCTATTATATTGGTTACACTGTTTCAGTGCACTTATATTGGTGTTCAAGGTAAGCAAATATTAATTTTAGCCTGATTAACACACTTTAACTTATGCATATAATAGATCTCTGCTCTGGCTACAGGAGTCAGAGTATGAAGTTGGTTACACTGTGCTAAAATGTCCGTATTCATTCCCTTTTGATATTTATATTGGCCAGATGCATCAATAGCTTTGTAATCTGATATTTCATTTTCAACATGCTACAAATAAATAGTGATGAGTTATGATACATGTTAGCACGATACTGTAAATCTTGGGTTTAATTGCCTTTATCAGGAGAGCACTTTTGACAACAATATGTATTCAGACTTTTTAATACCCTGAAAAGGTTTTAAACTTGATAAGATAGAGTATACTTCACAAGGGTTTATAAAACAAAACAGTTCAGTGTCTTCTATTTTAAAGGTGTCCTTGCCTGTAGCAATGGTGTTGGAACTACATGATGTTTAAGGTCCCTTTCAATCCAAACTTTGCTTCTATATCCCTCTAAATGATGACTATTGTAAAAAAAGGATGAATATGGGAATAAAGAGAAGTTTTTTTCAGAATTCCAGTAACTGATAAAAGCTACTGAAAAGAAAAGATAAACATTTGGACCGTGATTCAATCACTAAGTTTGAAGTTGTGAAATGAACACCAGCCTTGGAATTTAGGTTGACTACTGTACATGCATTGTAATTTGCTAGGAAAAAATCTATGATTATTGGCACATATCTTCAATGCTCTGGATTTCTATCATAAACCAGAATGACTCTGAAGGTGCCATTACTACTTGTTGAGTGAATGATGTGTGAAATAAAAAGGATTTATATTGTAGACACTTAAAAAGAACCATTACATAAAACTTTTTTGATTATGGGACAAAAAGCACAGATATAAAGAAAGAGGGTGTGTGCATGTGTGTGTATTCACTTTGCAATTTTTCACAGGGGGAAAGGAATACTGAAAAATGTGCTTGTCAGAGCTCAATCTTTTAAGTAGAAAATCAGAGGGATAGATGTGTCACGATGGAGCTTTTACCTTACTCACACTGACATACACTGTGATCACCACTCCAGAGTGGATGTCAGTTGTCCAGAGAAGGCAATACTCATTCCAGTCACTCTCCGTTCTGGTACTCATGCAGGGGCTTGGCTTCAACACACAACAGTTCCACTGTGGGCATTTCTGTGTGATTTTTTTGTGACTGAATCAAAATATTTCCATCAGATCTGTACAGATGAGGGTCTTTGTAGAGAATCAGATCAGTTCACAATAACTCATACTCTCCACCTTTCCACCATTTTCTGGTATTGTTCTCCAGCTGTTGATTTGTGGCCAGTGCCAAAGCTTGTTACACTCAATTCTTGTTCAGAGTATCCTGGTTTCCCTGGCTTACCATAGTCTGCACTGTACTCAGCTCCTGATCTAGGTGAGGGCATAATATTCCCATGTAACAGAATCACTGAAACAGAGAGTAGCTGAGGCTGGAAGGAGCCTGTGAATATAATCTAGTTCAAGACACTCTGCTCAAAACAAGGTCACCTGGAGTGGGGTGCTCAGGATGATGTCCAGTTGAGGTTTGATAATCTGCAAGGATAGTGATCCCACAGCCTCCCTGGACAACCTGTTTGAGTGTTTAATCAACCATATGGACGGGAAAAAATATGCTTAAACTGTATTTCTTCTATTTCAATTTGTGCATAATTTTTGTCTTGTTATTTCACTCGATACCACTGAGAAGAGACTGACTCCATCTTCTTTACTCACCAACCAAGTATTTATGAGTATTGAAAAGATTCCCCTTGAACCACAGGTTGAACAGTGCCATCTCTCTCAGATTCTCCCAATAGGTATGAAGTCCCAGTCCCTGAATCATTTGTGGCTCTTTGCTGGACTCTCTCTGTCCATATCTCTCATGTTTTGGAGCCAGCACTGGACACATTGCTCCAGATGTGATGTAACCGGTCTTCCTGCTGCTTCATGCATTTCACCACCCTTTGAGCCCAGCTGTTTCAGTCATTTTTCAATACATGTCACCGACTCTTCATCTACCCCGTATTTTACCAGTTTGACTATGAAATTGTTGTGGGAGACATCTTAAATACTTTGCTAAAGTGAAGGAGATATATTCAACTTCTACTTGAAAAACTTCATACATCACTCAAGCAGAACACTGAAACTCATTTCTAAATGCTTCTGTGGTGTAAAAATCTTTTCTTTCAAGTTCTGGTTTTAGTTTTCCAAATTTGAACATGTCTCTGAACTTTGAAAATGCAGGCAGACTTAAATTAAGTCTGATAAATTTTGGCAAACAAGATAACAGAGCTGCCAAAGCAGTTGTAAATTGGCTGAGAAAATGTCTTCAGGAGAGGTTAAGTCCTGCTTCTCTCTTCTGGTGAAGCAGTAGTCACAGTTCACATTCAGGAGTGCTAAATTTTAAAGTCTGCATAGTTAAGCAACTCCAGAAATCTTGACTCTGAAATCTTGAAAATTGTCAACATCCTTAGACATTTTGTCCTGCAATAAAAGACAAGTTCTTGTAGAAACATAGCAAGCATTACAGGAGTATAGAGATGACAAATGTGCCACAGAAATTCTAGTTCCTATTTTGCATGATGCTTTGTAATACATCCTCTTGTTTAGTTGTTTTATAAACATGAGCATATGGAACTGTACATTTTAGAAAGAAATTTTGATGAACATTTGTATTTTTCTTTACTGCAGAGAAGTAAATTATTTTAATCTGCACTTTCCTTGTAATCCAGTTGTCATTAGGCTAGAAGGTTCAAATGACTAGACAGTGAAAGTTATGACAGACTCTTATGCCTCTGAGGTCCTATACTGAATGTAATTTAGAAAATTAATATGGGTTTCTTGCATGGTGGTTTACATAAAATGACACTTGAGTGGTCTCATTCCAACATTTTTAAAGCTAAGGCAAAAATGTCTGAAGCTGTATGCATTGCAATCCTTTCTCCACTGGATGTTATAAAACTTAAAATCAATGCATGTGTTCTGAAGAGAAAAAGTACAACTTTGAATCAGGTCGAGAGAATTGAAAATAGAATAAAGGGAAATATTCTTTTTTACCCTTTTCTTGCTCTAGGTGTTTTACTAGACTATCTACATGGAAGTTTAAAAAAATAATACATTAATTCAGATAGTATATGTTCTTAATTTTTTTGGTTCTTCAATTTTCTTGGTTGTTATTTTTCTTTCCTATCTGTTAGCTATCATAGAACTTACAGAAGAACTTATTTTTGGATCCCAGGAGGCTTCAAATTCAACATACTTCTCAAATCTGACTTTAAAGGCAGATATATTTTCTTACGGTCTTGTACAACTCACCATTGAAAATCTCTGAGGCTGGAAGTTCCACAGCCTCTCCAAGCAAACATGAGCTCCAGGGAAATAACCTGAATCACCCCAGTCTTCTTCACTAGCTACCAGAAAACTTCTGCTCCTGTAACCTATAACACCTTCTCCTTCTTCACTGGTCTTGGTGTCTGCAGGTTTACATCTCTCATTTTCTTGACTTCTCTCTCTCTCAGCTGCTGCACAGAATTTTTTCACTTTCTTAAATATGTTTACTACAGAGGTACCCCCAATATTACTGATTGCCTCCATTTTGGTAAGTGGTGGGGCTTCATTTTGTAGTAGTCGGGAACAGGCTTCATCAAACATGGGGGCAGCCCCTGACCTCTTCTCACAGAGGCCACACCTGAAGCCCCCAATACCAAAACCTCACCATAGAAACCCAGTGCAATTTGTGCAAGCTTTTTCCTTGGTGCTTTTTCACATCCTGCCCATTGCATTCTCCATCTGAGAAGGTCCTTCTCAGAGCAGATCCCAAAGGAACTGCCAACTGTTCCTTCCTGTAGGCAGGGTCAGATGACACTGAGTGCCATGGTTGGGATTCAGCCATCTCCCTGACTGCCCCACCACATGTTTTTTGCAGAACACACATAAAGTTCTTTTATATAGTAAAATATCAACAGATAAATAAAACAAGTGCCACTTTGAATACTTAGGTACTCATTCAGAGTGAGTGGCTGCGTGATGCTTGGTTGCCAGCTGTGTTACAACACAACGTTTTCACATTCTTATTTTATACATTAGCATTTTTTTTTTTTTTTACTAGAACAGTGTCTCAGTTACAGGTCCATTGGTAATTTCTTAGCAATTCAGAGGCAAAACTGCAAAATCAGGTATAAAATTCTAAACTCGTGAGTAACTAAACTCATACTTTGATGTAGTTTCTTTACAGAGAAATGAAAAAAAAAAACAAAAACAAAAACACGTGCCCTCTAATAATTTTTAAAATCTCAAATATCATGTTATTTATCATATCTCATATTGGTCATACTTGGTTTAAAAACAATACAAATTTTAAAGACAAAATTACATTTAGAAACCATAATTAAAAAAAAATACTTTGTTCTTTGCAGTATTAAGAATAATTAGAAAGAAAAATAATTAAATTTCAAATTGATGAACTGAAATATTTACTTCTAGGTATTTTTTCTTTTCTTTGTTGGAAAAAATAACTAAAATAATTTCCACTTTCCTCTGTATTCCATTTTTTATGAATTTACTCTTATTATTTCTGTCCATCAGCAACTCAAACAGTAAATATCATATTTGAGAACTATGAAATCTGAATTACTATCTTAACACTGTAGAGCTGCTAAGCTTCATTGTTTCACAAAGCAATAAGAAGCAGTTTGATCAGCAAGAAATCTTTATTATTTCTTCTGTTGTGCTCATACAAGGCCTGTCCAAATATTTCCATTTAAATTACCTTAGTTTGTAAGCAATCAAGAACATCAGTCCCTCCCCAAAGTTCATTTTTATGGGCAAAATCATCTATTTCATCCTCTTGCTGGTAGACAGCAGTAAAGGCTCATCTAATATACTGGCTGGTGGGTTATTTTTGTTAGAAAAGCTTGTGAGTTAATCTATCAAATTTCAAGACTTAGTCTGGTAAAACAGAAAATTAAAAAAGAAAAAAAAAAAATCACCTTTGTACATCTTTTAACCAAGCAGCTTCTCATGCTTTCAATATACATAGGTAAATGCTGGCATGCCTTTTTCACCTTTTTTTTTTTGTTTTGTTTGTTTGTTTTGTTTAAAGGTGTTTGGTTGGTTGTGGTTTTGTGTTTTTTTTTTTTTTTTCTTTCAGTTAAAAACCCCTAGTATTTGCTTTAGGTGCCAAAATTTTAACGATGTTTAAATGTTTCCTTTCTTCATAAATAAGACCTCTGTGCACCCTATACTAGGAAAAACAGTTCCTCTTCCTATCAGTAACCCTTGAGGAGAGCCCAAGTTGCCTAAATCACACCCACAATATGACCTTTCCTTGGAGCAAAAACCCCTCAACTGTGAGGAACTCACTGGAATTTAACTTATGACCAGGTAACACAAATGTTTAGTTACTGATTCAGGATTTGCAGAACAAAAGACAAAAACTTAAAAAACTTGGAGAACAGACCATTTTGTTCAGCCTTTGCCTGCCCCAGTGTGCCTTGTGCTCTGCACTCCCCTCACTCCTACCACACCTCACCTTCAGCCCTTGGTGGGTATGCGAGGGGACAGCGCCCACTGCTTCCCTTTGTCCCTCATCCATCAGGGTGTCCTCACAAGCACATGTCCTCCCGTGCTCCCTTTTGTGCTCTTATTTGATTTCTTTTTGTTTGGTTGGTTGGTTTTGGTTTTGCTGGCTGTCAAAACTGTATAAATTTTACAGGTATAATGAGCACACAAGTGAAAAGTGAAAGATTTGAGGATAATTTATAGTCAATTTATAGTCATCACTGGGTTTTAATATCTGTGAGTTTTACAAATCACCATTTGTCTTTAAGAAATGTTTTATGCCCCTTTCCTCAAAAGCTGGATAAACTTTATGTAAGTCTTTGATGACAAATCTTCTGCAAAGCTTTCCTTAAAGATTTTCAGTTGATGGATGTTTTTCAAGCTTTGTATTTCAATTTCTGAAAGCTGTAAGGTTATTCTTATGAATAAATTATGAGGAAAGGCTGACTTTTTTATTACTGCAAGTTTGTAGGTATAAATGTTTCTCAGATAATATATATATATGTTTCATTATATTTGAACTTTTTAGAAGGTATCAGAATATGAAATGAAAATAAATATAATACACATTATACTACTTATGCTGTTCTCCATACTATACAGACCTATTCTTTTATTCTCTGACTCTGAACATTACATTACTGAGACTAAACTGGAGAGATAGTTTTTATTTAGTAGGACAAGATCTTGCTAACCTAAGGAGATGGTCTCTACATTGTGGTTTTTGTGATTGGTGACCAAAGTTTGAGGTTAATCAAGGAACAAAAATCAGGCAGAGCATGCAGAGGACAAAGTGATGAGGGATTTTCTTGGACTCTTTTTGAGGAAGTGGGTTGACCTGAGATAGCTCTCAAGTGCCTGTATGCAAACACATGTAGCATGGGAAGCACATAAATTGTAAATTCATATTCAGTCACAGATCAATAACATTATTAAAATCACAGAGCCATAACAAAACAGTTGGCATTGCTGGAGTCCCGCGATAGACATACAGATTGTTCAAGAAAGTTGGCCAGGAAACAAAAGGAGTAAGTTGTTTGTGCAAAGGAGGGAGGTGAGGGAACTGACATTGCCTATGGAGCTTCTTAAAGTCATTTTTATGAGTATGTAATCTATAATTGTGTTCTTTTTTAAGTTTCATAATCAGACTTATACTACAGACTTTGAAACTAAATTTAACTTTTTAAGGGTCTTTTCACTTCAGGCTATATAGTTTCCATTCTGCTGCTTGTCTGTAGTACAGCCAATGAAGAAACTTAATAAGAAACAAAATCTAAGCTGGTTTTTTTTATGAAAGAAGTATAGGATGTGCAGAAAATTGCAAAGCTGGAGTGGATATAAGAGCATGGGATTAAACACTGTCCAAGTGTGACATTGGAAATTTGTGAAACTTGCTGATGGATAAACCAGTAAATTCAGACTTGTGGAAAATTAAGTTGAAAAAGTGTTATGAAGCTGATTCTCAATGCTGTGCCCTGTAAAAACAATCTGAGTGTATAAACACACAGAATTATAAGGAGAAAAATACTAAGCCTAAAATGCTTTGTAGTAATAATATTTAAGCCAAGATAATTCTTAGCTTAATCTGAAAAAAAAAAAAACAAAACAAAACAAAACAAAAAAACAACAAAAAACAAAAAACCAACCCAGTAAATAATTCTATATAATTGTTATAGGAATATTTGAAAGCATTCATAAGGAATGTCTACTGAAAACATAAAAGCCCTTCCCTAAACAGTCTTCAGTGTGGCTGCTAGTTGAATGGGATTTGTTTATTTATTGTTTAGAGTTAACCTCTGACAAACTTTCTGAAGTTGCAGAAAGAGACAGGGTTCGTGGGAAAGAAACTACCTTCTGCCTGTCTTTTTAAGCAACACTGCTTTATTTTACCAAGTTAACTGTCTGGAGAAGATAATATCTTCTTCTTTACCCTTTATTTTAAGTATGAAGGTAGTTACTTAAAAATCTTATTCAGAAAACACTGGTAGAATTTTATAACAAAACTATTTTTTTTTTCCTGTCAGAATTGAGATTACAATGTTGTGGTTTTGAAAAAAAAATCAAGAATTATTATCTGCATAACTAATTTCAGTTTCCCTTCTCCTTTATTGCATCAAATAATCATGAGCTTTTTCAGTAAGATACAAAATGCAATACCTTTCATTTAGAAACATCTAAAATGCTTAGCATTAGCATTTTCCACATAACTATTTTATGCATTTAAGTAGTTAATTTATTTTTATTGTATTATAAAAATGGAGTGATGGAGTTGAGGATGACATTTTTAGGGACCCTGTTTTCTTCAGTTGTCCATCAGAAATCTTAGAAGATTGAAACCAATATTTAAGGGTCTCAAAAATCTATACACTCTAGTTAGAGTTTGTGTAGACACACATACATGTGTGTGTGTTTGCTATGTAGAAACAGGTGAAGTTGCTTTCCTCCACAATAACGGAATCAGTAAATTGTGTTATGTGTTTGTTTATATTAAATTCTTTTGAAGAGCACTAGATTTCCTCAGAGAATGGATTGTTTTCATGATCCTCACATGAAAGGTAGTTATCAATGTGTATATTTAAGAGTAATAATTGAAAGGGGTGTTAGAGTGCTGGTTACTTTAGATTGCTCAAATAATTTGCCTGAAATAAGAATGTCTAACATTTGAAAGAGCAGACAACCGTATGTCTGGGATTGTACCTGACCTACAATATGAAGAGTATGTCAAGAATTTCACAGAGCTTATGTGGCTAAGATGAAGCTATAGAGGAATCGCTGCAGTTTGTCTCAGCTTTTCATGACAGTTTTCTTCAAAAGTGCCGCAGCTTGCTCAGAACTTCTGTTGGCTGCATTAAAGATCATTGTTTAAACTTGGAAAGTTGCTGTGCTCTGTCTTTTTTTCTTGTAGTATTTTCAAGAATAGATATCAGATGTTTATTACTCTCTGATGAGTTAAGTACCTAAGTTTAACTGTTCAGTTCAATATAAATATCTAGGTAGATAAGATGATGTGATATGTTGTATGCCAGATTAAAACTTGGTCTACCATGCAATCTCATTGAATTCTCAATGAAATCTACGAACCACTGATAACATTGCCTGTCTTTGATCATCTATCTTATTGAAATTTATAGTTCAATATTTATGTAACATAATTGTGGATATCAACAAAATCTACAATAAAAAGTAGAAAATTAAATAAGACTTAATAAGATAAATATGTTTTCAAAATTTATTGTGAAAAGTGATCAGTGAACAGCAAATCAGGAAGAAAAAAAAAGATAAAATTTTATGAAATTAATTTTCATCAGAAATTATTCCATCATCTAAACATTTCATTTTTTTTTTTTAAGGGGCATTTAGCCATAACGCTGCAGGTATCGATGTACATAAATAAAGAGTCTATGCCCATAAAAAGAAAAAAAAAAACAAAACCATTACTTTCATAATTATCACTCATCATAATATCAGTGATACTCCCTCTGCATAAGAACCCTCATGCATATTCAAACCCAGATCTTCATTTGAATTCATTATACCTTAAAAAGATTTTCTATGCCAAGTCCCCACTTACATATCACTTTGAAAAATCTTCCTTTTTCAGCATATGGTTAAGATCAGAAGGTATGTTGGGAAAAGTGACATTTTGGCAGTATGTCTGTTGTTTTGCATTTATACCTCCATATCACATTTGCAAGATTGTTGTTGGATAAAATTTCCCAGTACATGACAAAATGCATTTAATTTGAAAATATGGGGTATGAATTTTAAAAGTAGATTTAAAAAGACAAAACCAAAAACATCAGTATTAGCTATGTAATTGTAATTGAACAAAAAATGTCGGATTCTATCAAGTCTTAACTAAAGTGCTGTCTTCACACCATTCTTATGAATGTTTACCTTCATATTTGATAAATGGATAACTGGAAATTAAAAGGATAGGGACACACACAATTGTTTCAAGGCATTTATGTGCTTAACTGCTGTTTAGCTACTGCATTTTGATTGCAGTAATTATAGTGTGTGTTTGGTCTAAGAACATACACCTACACGTACAACCTAAACTACATCCCCAAGGCATCTTTATATCCATCATAAAGATTAATACATTTTCATTAACTACTATCCCCAGTCCTTTCACAGATATTATTTTCCCATTTCATGGGCTTCATCCACTACTCCAGATGTTCAAAAACCGGCCATGGCTTGGGTTCCATTTAGTCAGGATGGGTGCCCAGGAAGGAGAAGCAGCACATGATTGTTGGGCACTGACCCCAGCCCAGGTCACTATTATACTCTCCTTATTCCTCTCAAAATTCATTCTCCATGGATTCATGTATTCCTGCTACTTTACTTCTTGCAGCATGCAACTTACCCCAGAAATTACTTTTCCCCCAAGATTTTTCCCCCAAGGTTAAATCTCATTGAGGCACACACTGGGTCTCCCCATTCTGGTGCATTACACACCGGGTACACCCAGGTCCTTAGGCAAAGACAGTCCCACAAATGGGTTTCCCTTTTCCCATCAGAAAAGGGGGTTAGTCACTTAAGTATCTTCCAGGACTCCTACCTTGGTGCTTTGGCAGAGATAATTCAGAGAGTTATGGAAAGAAAGGGAAAGAGATTCTCAGGACTGTGTAGCAAAATCACTGCAGAGATTATCTTCTCTTTCTTCCATATTCACATATCCTTATTGGGCTTGTTGCACATTGATGGAAATTGGCCACTGTTACTCTTCCTAAATGTTCCCTTACCAGCTATTTTTTTGTTTGTAAATTTCATAGCTGGCATCTAAGCAATTATGCTGTTTCAATGTGATAGAAATACAGGTGCTGTTTCTGGTGGGGATTGGACAGAAACAATTACTACATTTTCTTTTATTTGTTAGGGTCTTGTGCACTATGTATTAAGTCAGTGGTAGAACTGCTGTTGACAGTGTTTGTCAACCTAGTTGAAGAAAAATTCCTTTTTTTATAGTGTCTTCACAACTTAAGGCATGAAACATTTGCATGGGGATTAATGTTTGTTAGCCTTCACCCAGGTGGGAGCTTTTATCTACAGGGATCTGACTGCAAGACTGGAAGCAATTAAATCACAAGCAGATGATATTGTAGGTGGAAGAAAATAGGAACACAGCACAATAATTTTGTTATTTATTGGCCTATTGCTTGCATTATAGAGGCTAAGATGATATTTAGTGTGCTCTTGGTTATACTTGCAACAGTTAAATGTAGTTAATTGTATTTGTAGCAAATTTTCTACATGAATCAGAAAAAAATACATGATGATTTGTTTGGGCCCTTTTGCTGCTGGTAGCAAAATCACATTTTGGCAAAAATCTCTAAATAGATGTGAGTCAAAATAGTTGGCACAGTCGTTGACATCTCTTGAGGTTTTAAATACTTCCACACTAATTTTTTAAGTGTTGGTAGACTATAGCAAGATTATTACTAAACAGCTCTTTCTATTGCTAGGAACTAAGATACGTTTCTCTATAACTGATTTGTGAAAAAGCAAAACACGAGTTCTGTAGTACAGTATTTTTCAAAAGAACTTCTATTTTTGAGTCTGAGAAAACTATTTCAAAGTGTGTAGTCTTTTATGATAGTCCTAGTTTTCTGCTTTTAATGAGCTGAAAAGCTGTTCACATGCAATTATTTGCCTTTTCAGTTTGCACAGACCTCAGTAATTTAGCTATGAAAATTTACCTGTAAGAATGTTTTAAAACCAGCACTGGATAAAACATATCCCAATCAATATTTAAAAATCAATATAAAGGTCCTTCAAAATCATTGAACGAGTATGTTACACATTCTTTTAATGGAAATTTTACTACTGTGAACTACCAACTGTTTTTCTCAATGTCTTTAATGCATGAAAATGGTACTATTATTACCTTTTTATAGTTTTTATTCCTTTCACAGTAGAGGAACAGAACCAGTGATGTGATGAGGTTTCTCAGTTTTGTTGTATTTAGTGGATTCAAAGAGCATTGGCTAATTAGTAAGATTAAATGTAAGATATGTTTTCACTTTGTTTTTTTTCTATCTGGCTGTGGCGTAATTTAACAGAATTTTAAGAGACAAAACCTAGTATTTTAAACTCCTAAACTGCTGCAATTAGGAGGTTTCTTACAGTCATGATTTTTTTTTTATTTATTGTTTTTTTTTTATTTCTCCTAGAAGTAAGCTATTATGTGTGTCAGAATTCTTTAAAGTTTTTGTTCTGTGATGGTATACTCCTTAAAGGTTTGGGTTTTTTTCCTATCCTTTTCGTTAATTTTTCATCAGTATTGACTGGGTTTGCAGACTCTAGGACAAGTTTTATTCATGTTAGCACTCTAATTAAGCAGAAAAAAGAATTGCTTTTCAAGTATGCTTCAAACATTTGGATGATAAACTGAATAAGCAATGCAATACGGTATTTCCTTATAAGGTATTTGAAAAGTATTTCCATTTTTGAACGTAAGAACACCACATTTCATATAAATTTTATTAGCTCAGAGGAAAAAAAAAAAGAGCCTCAAACCCAAATTTTGAATTATTAGGCATATAAATATATATATATATACCTTTCATAGAATTAGTTCTGTTAAGACTGGTTATGTAAATATCCAGTCTTTGCCTAGTTTATTCAGCATAAGATCATATCACAGAATATGCCGAGTTGTAAAGGGCCCACAGGGATCATTAAGTCCAACTCCTTGCCCTGCAAAGGACCATTCCATTTTTTCATCAAGAGTCACCATTACAAAAAAAATAATTGGTTGTGATAATTGGTCAAATAATTTCATGATTATCCCATTAAAAATTAGTTCCTATGGATGAATTTCAAATATTTGATTTATTGAAACTTTTACCCATTAAAATTACTCTCATGTAAACATCTTAATTGTGAAAGTATCTTGCATCTGACATTAAGAAATCACTCATGAACAGCTTTGGTTTGAAAACCAATCAGCTGTTTGGAAATTGGAAAAAGAATATGGGAGAATAAACCTAAACATCACTAGATGCTTACTAAAATGAAATATGACCATATAATTGGCTTAAGATGGGTAAGATGCCTCTTTTCTCAGTATAATGTGACTACTGCACATCACATGTCATGTCACTGTATATGATAGGGAATAAAGTCAAATTGCTTTATGAAAACAGATCTGGTTAAAGTAAAAGGGGAAATAATGACATTTTTGTATGGTATTGTAAAATGAATGAAATAATGCTAATCAAGATGTATAATCTACGAATAAATAATTGATTATAGAAATATGTGCTGGCACGTATATAATAATTTTTAAATAATTGAAATCTGAAGCTTGTTTACTTGTTTAATACCTTAAGTTTGCAGCTGCATTCCAAGTCAAATGTATTAAAAAATCTTAAGTAATTTTTCACCTAAAAGGTAATAAATTTCTATCCTCAGCAAGAAAGCATGTATTTTTCAAGGGATGATTTTAATTTTATTTATAATTATTTGATTTTTTTTAACAGCTGAGGATGCTTGTGGAGGAACTATGAGAGGATCCAGTGGCATCATCTCGAGCCCCAACTTTCCTAATGAATATCATAATAATGCAGATTGCACTTGGACAATTGTGGCAGAGCCTGGTGATACTATCTCGCTCATATTTACAGATTTTCAAATGGAAGAAAAATACGATTATTTGGAAGTAGAAGGTTCTGAACCACCTACAGTAGGGTAAGTCAAATATTGAAATTTTAACGTGGTAAAAAAAAAAAAAAAAAAAAAAAAAAGATGAAATGTGAAGTACAACTTTTCGTTACTTTACCTTTTGTCAATTGCCTTGCTGAAAAAAACCCAAAAAACAAACAAAAAACCCCAACAACTCACAGTAGTGATTGTTACCATGGCATGAATGTTGATATTCTTATTTCAACTGTAAAATTATTTTCAAATACAAAGATTTAGCATCAAGATGAAAGGCACTCATTCACCTCATTGTAGGTCTTACTATTCTAACCATTATAGAATGGAATGAACTGATGTCCTGGTAAGGATTGGTGAAGCCTACAGAGAGTTTCATAATGTCAGAAAATGAATGGCATGGAGGGCTTTCAGAACAGACCTAGGGGGCATTAGCATTGGCCACACCTATTGGTCACAGGTTCTCTCTGGAAGAGTTCCTGTACACAGAACTGTAGACAGCAATAAACAACTTGCTGTGAGTGTGGCTGGTGATGCACTTACTTAGAAATTTCCATCCTGATTGGTGAGACACAACACCCTGAGCTGAGTAGTCACAGTACTTTTTGGGTTTGGTTTTATTCCAAATATACTACCTTTAAGAAGCATTTATAATTGTTTGTTTGTTTGTTGACTTAGCATTAGTAATAATATTTTTACTAGTCTGACTTCTGCAATTCTTGATCTCGGTGTAGAAGCATTATGTAGATGTTGTAAAACAAGTCCAAAAAATAAAATAGTAGATAGCTGCTCTCAAGACCCAATTTAAGAAAAAACAAAACAAACAGAAAAAAAAACAACATACCTTCTGTGGTTTTCTGTGTGGTAACACAGCACCACCCTACTGAAGAAATATGTCAATATGAAAAATCCTTGGGTTTATTGGTTTAAATATGCTATTGATTCACAAAAAAAGAGAATGTATACAAACCCATAGATAACAGTTATGATGTCTGGTAAAATCTCAAGCTCTTAACTGGTTCACAAAGTATTATGGGGATTCTGGACAACTGACAGAAGCATTTGAACAATAGGTGATGCAACAGGTGGTTGTGTAGACATATTAAAGTCAGTAGAGTCTTGTTTTTTTAATATCAATATAAACCTCCTCCAAACATACCTTAGACCTAATAAACTAAATTATTTTTGATTTTATAATAAGAAAATGTCCCAAATTAGATAATTACATTGTTTTGAAAACATCAGTCTTGGTTTCTGTAAGTGATGCTTACAAGTAATATATTTTTTACTACTTTAGGGTGTAGTAGAAGTCTATACACTAATTCTAAGTTTTATCAAATAGTGCTTTATAACTTGAGTTAATTCATACTGCCACCTACATAGTTAATTACCTGGATTAGAATATTACTTAAATGCCATTGAGTTTTTCAAGCTCTTAAACTGAAATCTTTTGAAGTAGCTGTCAGATAAAATAATTTTAAATAATAATTTACAACAATTAATGAGGTAACACCAATGACATACAGACATTATGAATCACTTGAATAGCTAAATATGCATTTGATGTTTCTTGAATGTGTTTTATGTATTCAGTCATAAGCTTCAAACAATTATTTCATTTTTTTTTGTTCTGCAAAAGGCTTTGGCAAAATTCAAATGATATAATAAGATTACTTTATATATGGAAATTCCCATTGTGTGTTTACAAAACATAAAAATTTACAATGCTAATTTAATAATTGCTCATGTAGAGAAGCAGACAGAGAGTATATTCTTTTTTTAGCTTGTCATTTATATTCCCTAAATTAGACTGATGTGTTCAATTATGGAAAAGTATCCCCCCCATATGTTAGGAAGAACAGATTTGGAAAGCTTAATTAACAACAATTTGTAAATTAGATTTACAGTGGTAATACTGTATATCCCCTTAGACTATAGCTAATCTAAAACTAAAACCAGGCTCTTTATCTTTCATTTTGGAAAAAACAAACAAAAAACAAAACAAAACAAACAAACAAAAAACCCCCACCATAATTTACAAAATTACTGAAAACTTATCTGTTGATCTGGATAACTAATATTATAAAATAATTCCGTAGAAACTTTGTTTCTTTACATGACTATTTTACCTATTGATTTTAAAAACACCCTCAAGCTTTTCTTCTGTGCAGCTACTGTGTAACAAAATATTCCTTCTTTTTGGTTCGAAGTAAAACAATCAGCCAGAATATACATCAAATATATTCATGAGACAAGGCTTAGAATTCTTTATGAAGTGTTAATTTTCCATAGTATTCCAGTCAGTCATTACTGTATTTCAGATATACCAAGTCTTTTCTGCAAGAAAATCCTGATGGGCCATTTTCTTTTAAGTAGTGGGAAAAAATTGTCAAGATACCCTTCAGGTCTTGTTGCTTAATTCTGATGTTTGGTATCTTGAGCTAAACTAAGGCATTTTTTACATTTTAGAAGTGAAATGAATGGAAAATTATTAGTTTGAGGAAATAATTTCCCCCATTTTTTTCTCAACAACAAACAAAAAATGCACAAGCTTTAGTGAAATGTTCGCTTTTGCCTAAGTGAAAAGTTGGGGGTTGAGACATTAATTAGTGAAAGAAATAGCAATGTCATTATGGGATATCAGATAGCAAATGGAAGTTCAGAGTTAAATCTTCTGAGAATATCTGAACATGTAGGAGTTTTTCAACGCATGCCTCTGGGATACTTTGGTTGGAATGTTTCACTTATTTTGCTGTTGGTCACTTTTATTGGACTATTTAATGATCACTGAACAGAAAACTGAAATGATTCTCTAGGATGCTTTGACATAGGTTACCTGGATTACAGTGTGTACTCTAGTCTGAAATGTTAAAACTATTGTTAAGACACTAGTTAAATAGTATAGATGAAGTGTTAGAACCTCCTTCCCAGAGCAGTCTGTGAAAGATATGCTTAGAGCACCCTCCAGATAAGAGCAGTTGCGGATGGACAATATATATTTCACAGTGTCCTAGGCAAAGACATTTATTCTGTATCTTCTGTTCCCCATTACCAGCCTAATATAGCTGTTGTTGCAAAACAACATGACAATTTTTCTTCCTACATATTTGGAGAGCTTGGTTATGACAGAAAAAAAAACAAGCAAACAAACAAAAAAGCCCAAAACAAAATGAAAACCAGCAAAGGTATTAGATTAATTGAACTTTAAATGTTGATTAGTTTTGAATTAACCAATATGTATTTGGTGGCTAGACTGGAAAGTGATAGAAGATAATGGTTGTCATAAAATAGGTGCTTAGAGCATTTATTCAAAGAACTACTGATGTAGTCTGAATAAAGATCACATTTTTTTACAAGAAACACATTATGTAAATTTTTTATTGTTAACATGAAAATGTGCCTTAATGCGGAGGTGTTTTGAGACTGTAGCAGTGTTTCAAATGTTGGGAAAATTTACCTGACTTATATCATAATGAAACAAAAAGCCCAAAGATTTCAGCTCTGTTCTGTCTGGGTAAGAGTGGTCTTCTAAGAAAATCTTTGTGTAATGTTATAATATTTGACCTGCCACTGTTGTGTTCATACCAATTAGTAGGGCACCTAGAGTACTCTGTTATCACTCACAAATTTGAAATATGATTATTTCTTTTAAAGCAAAAAAAAACCTCACCTCACTTCTCTCTTACTGTTACTATATTCCTGGGTACTTAAAAGTATTTCTTATATTTTCCTAAAATGTAAAGGAGACATAAACTTTTCTATAATAAATTGAAGTATTGTCTAGACCATCTACTTCTGATTTTAGGCAAATTATAATTTTTTGCATATCAATCTAGGTACAATGTAAGCAATGCACACTGAATGAAATTTATGTTTTTGAAACCATAGGTGTTTTATTTGTCTTCTGAAATATATTTAAATATTTCATTGTTCAATATTGCATATTTTGTGCGTCATCTCAATTCCATTAAAATAGACAGCTGTTAAAGGACAATGACTAACAAAATTAGTGTCTCCCTTGCAACTGTGATTTTGTGCATTTTTTTCCCATATGGAAACATTTCCTTTAAATTAATTTTAAATGTTCTGTGGAGAATGAAATAACAATTAAAAAAAAAAAAAAAGCCTTTCCCTTAACTTCAATAAAAAACCCCTTCCAGTTTTAAGAGGTTTTATCTGAGATGCTTAAAACTTTTGATCCGTATAATAATCTTCTGCACAGATCTGTGGGGAAAATCGGGATCGACCACACCACACACAAACGCAGGGTAACGTGGAATGGTCCTTTATTCAA
>JAWWEE010000074.1:134936342-135015815 GCA_035221455.1 Xenops minutus | reverse complement strand
ATTCAACATGAGCTATTCTATTTTAACTTATAAAACTGGGGATAACTTGTCAGATGATTTAATTGTTCCTGTCTTCTATTTTGCTTTTATTTCTATTCTTCTTTTTCCAATTTCGGTAGTCCTCTGACTGTACTCCCACAATCTTCTTCAAGATAGCCTGTTAGCTAAAGACATCCTTACAGATAATCTGGGTGAGAAAAAGTAAGTTCACAAAAATGTGTGAGGGTCTTTTTTTTTGGGTTATCAAATCAGAATTTATTCCAAATAACTACTTACTTGTTTCTTATCAATTTGGACCTATCCTTGACCAGGGAACAGTACTGGGTTTGTGTAGCAAGGTTTTGGTACCAGGGTGGCCTCTGTAAGAAGTTTCTGGAAGCTTTCTCCATGTCCAGCAGAGTCAATACCAGCTGGCTCCAAGACGGACCAGCCACTGACCAAGCCCATTGGCCGTGGTGGTAGTAGCACTGCTGGGATGACATCTTTAAGAAGGGTAAAAGAGCTCCAAAATGGCAGCTGCAGTTGCAGCTGGAAAGAGGAGTGAGACTGTGTGAGGAAAACAACTGCAGACACCAGGGTCTGTGAAGAAGGTGGGGGAATAGGTGCTTCAGGCACCACAGGAGGGTTTTTGCTGCACACACCACAGCAGGGTTTCTGCTGCAGATACCACAGCAGGGTTCTGCTGCAGCCCATGGTGCGGATCATGGTGAAGCAGGCTGTCTTCCTCCAGCCCCTGGAGGTTTATGGTAGAGCAGATTGTGGAAGACCCTGTGCCGGAGCACATATTGATGCTCAAAGACTTCTGGCAGGACCTGTGAGCCCATGCAGGACCCAGCCTGGGGTAGGTTGTTCCTGAAGGACTTCACCCCCTGGGAGGGACCCATGCTGGATCAGTTTATTAAAGACTGGAGTCCATGGGAAAGACTCACTTTGGAGAATTTGGGCAGGATTGTCTCCTGTGGGAGAAACATCATACTGGAGCAAGGGAAGAGTGTGAGGAACCCTCCCCCTGAGGAGAAAGGAGTGGCAGAAACAATGTCTGATGAACTGACATCAGTCCCCATTCCCCGTTCCTCTGCTCTGGATGAAAAAGGTGGAGAAAATCATGAGTTAAATTAAGCCCAGGTAGAAGGGAGGGTTGAGGGAGGCGTTTTTAAGATTTGATTTTCCTTCTCATTATTCCTACTCTGATCTGCTTGGTAATTTAATTTCCCCAAGTCACATCTGGTTTGCCTTTGATGGTAACTGGTGAATGATTTCTCCCTGTCTGTATCTCAACCAGTGACCCTTTAGTTACACTTTCTCTCCCTTGTGCTGCTGAGAAGGGGCATGATAGAGATGCTTTCATGGGCATCTGGTGTCCAGCCAGGGTTAACCCACCACAGAAACATTCCTGATGAACTATTCAGTGGATATGATGTGTTTCCATTATTTTTTTAATTACATTGAGGGCTTAATTTGTTTACTGTTCTTTATAGCACAGTTAAGGACAATTTAATGAACACACGTTATTACAAATTTACAACAATCATAATTTCTCTATAAGGGTTTTGTGAAGCCATTTCTCATTTTAGAAAAAAACCAAACAGTGTATAATTCATGAAGGCTGGAAGCTCAAATAAAAATATAAGAAAATAATTTGATCTAAATAAATAGCATCAGTGTACTGATTGACCAATTGTTTTAAACACACTGTTCATGAATGTCATAGTAGATTCTCTTTTTCATTTTGTAAGAAAATAATTATATTTTAACTTTAAGTGTTGCGGTAATATTGTTCTTGCTGGCTTTTTTTCTGAATCCAAGCTTACAAACTCTGTTAATAAAGTTTTAAGATATTAATAATATGTTTAAAAAGGGTTTAGTCAAATAATGTACAATGTTTTATAGAGAAATAGTATGTTTAAATAAATATTCATATGGAATTAACTTTAAACTATATAAACTAAATGTAATCTACCTCTAATTTGAATAAATTCAACAGAGAAAATCTAGTTTTATAAAATTTTGATGATGATATAGTATGGTATGGCAGTATCATGCGAACATTATTAAGAAAAGCCATTTTATCAATGTTTGTTTGGAGTTCAGTGTCTGATAGCAGCAATAACAGTTGTCTGGGAGAAGAATAGAAGAAATGAGGATAAGCTGGTGTGCCATTCCCACTTGTGTAGACACAGCTTCTGCTGTTAGTGATTTAGGAACTTGTTGAAACAAAATTTGCCTTAAAATCATGTATTACATAGCTGTAAAGAAATTTTTCTTTTGTTAATTAGTCATTCTGCAAGGTTCATTCTTCATGACCCTCTAGAGATGCCAAATAAACTTAAAAAAAAAAAAGGAAAAAAAAGAAAAAAAGGTCCAAGCAGCTTGTTCTGATTAGTTCCCTGTTATCTACACAATCACGTATTCCTGAAAAAAACCTGAATGATCTCTCAGTCACTGCTTTCCTCTACAGAGGATATGCCATCCCTTTCATTTATCCCTATATACACAAATTATCTTCTTAGTATTTTAATGAATTTAATCAATACTTCCTTATAAGTCCCAGATACCTGGTCATATGTGTTATGTGAGGATCTGTTTTTCTCAAGATTCCCCTCTCCCTGAAACTGAATTAGTTCTGGGATTAATATGTCCTAGGTTCTACCTCAGTTGATGATATGAACAAGAATATGTTGGTCTCATCCTTGTTATTCATAAGGTAGTCATTGATCCTTATTCCAGATGGCACGATGCATTTTGAAAGCACCACACATTTCCATGTGCTTGTAGCCTTTATGCCATGTTGTAAATCCATCACCCTACATACAAGTGACAGCAGCACATTACATCAAACATTTTGAGCGGTAAGAACAGGCAAAATATATCTTAGAAAAATGGAAAAGGACCATAGGAAATTTTGTACAAGTACTACCCAGCCTGGGTTTTGCCCACTCACTGTAGAGGAGCCTTAGATAATGTCATGGCATTCATGATCTGATGTCTTGGGATTTTTCCTGGGGACAGTTGGTTTAAACACTGTAGAGCTCCTGTAATATCTAGAATATGAAGTCTCTCACTCTCATGTTCCTCATGATGCTTTTTCTAAATTACATGTAGCATCTTACATGTAATTTTCCATGCTCTTGCTATAACTTTCAATTTAATTATGGAGAAAAGCATAGAATCATTAAACTTGAAAAAGCCGTCCAAGATCATCAAGTCCAACCTTTGACCAAACAACAGTCATGTGGTTATTTGTCATTAATTGGCATTTCCTGACTTTTGATCCCATTTTACCAGTGCTATGAAAGAACAAAATTATAAATGGATAATACTGTAAGATATATTATTGAAGAACTAGTGCTGATTAAAAGCAAAGTGAGGATGAGATTTTTTAATAAAGTGTTCATTCGGTTTAAGCAGCCATCCAGTGTCTGGATAGGTTAGAGTTATTTTCAGTCAGTGTACATGATGAAATAATGCTCTATCTAAGGCTATAGAGGAAAAACCCTGCCTGACGTAAATGTGATAGCACATGAATAGACAATCACACCTCAATAGTACAGATACCAATGAAAATAATAATATGTTGAAGAAAAAACAAAACAAAACAGATATGACTAAAAACAGAGGTGCTCATAAGAAGAGATTAAAATGGAAGGCAAAAAAACTCACCTCAGACCCAACCATTATTTTCTTGAAAAATCACTTCAAATTTGTAAGTGACATGTATAATTGTTTCTTTTTTTGTTAATAAAGACTGGTGACATAGCTTTAGATATTATATCTGTTTTGTCTCAAACTTTTTAAATCTATGTTTAATGTTCAGAGAAAGGACTGAGGAAAGTAATGTTTATGAGTAATGTGATTCTAATATGATATAATAAAAGACCCAGATAACAGACAGTTTGTAATCTTATAACAGTTGAATTAAAATTTAAAGAATAGTAGCAAAATTTACACTGCTTGACACAGGAAAAATGCCTTCAGAGGAATGTTGTGGTTATAGCCAAATAGGTGGAAAGATTTATTCAATTAATATAGCAAACAAAGGGCAGTCATAAAACCCTGCTGTAATTAGCAGAGTATTTGCTTACTGATAGTAGTTAGAATTAATTTTTACTAGATTTAATTACACATACACACACACACACACACACACACACACACACACAAAAGTTAACTGCAAAATGCAGCCAGGTTTTAGAATACATAAGTCCTTCTCCCCTTCTAAAGCAGGGAACAGAAGATAACAGAGATAATGCTTAACTGTGGAACAAGGCGAGTAGAAAATCAGGAATAGGAGGAATACTAATGCTAAAAATATTGTCTGGTTTGAGCCCTTGATAATCCGTCCATTGTGTGTTATCATTTTCATCTTTTTCTGAAGGAGTAAGAATAAAAATGAAACATTTGCTTACTTTCCATAGAAACTAAGTATTTCTGCCCTTTACTGTTTGCTTCTGTGGTTTAATTTTTCACTTGGTGGATCAGCATTTCACCATGAGGTCATTCAGAGCCATCCAAGAAGCAGAGTGCATTCCGTAATGTGTGGGGTCAGGCACAATGGTAATGTTAGGAGGGGAATTTGTTACAGTGACTCTGAAGGTTAATGGAATGCTTTTAATTTTTGTGTTGCATGATTCCATTTGGAAATCATCATCTGAAAAGGAATTTGAGACTGACTTTACATCTGTTACTCTCAAAATTCTTACTGAAATACGAAAAATATTTGAATCTAAGAGAGGGAAAAGATATGAAATAATATGTTTAATAGTAGAGGTCGAGGCTTCTCTGTGTTATTTTGCACTAGTTGTTCTATTTCTGAAGAAGTAGAAGGCCCTTCCATAGTACCCTGTCCTAGTGAGTTTTTCTGCAATAATATCTCAGGTTGTAGTTCAAAGCATAGTGCACAAACATGCCTCAAACTATTCAAGCAGAAAGACACATACAACCATGAGTTACATGATGAAAGTCTGTCATGTAACAGTATAGAGTTTAAGTCCATGCTTCTTTTAATAAATGTAGTTACTTTGTGGCATTTACACTAAAAAGACGCAGTGCTTAATACGGGATGATTCTGACTTTAAGAAATTGTCATATCCATGGAAATGCAAATCAACCAAAGGTGTAAACCCAGAATTTAATCCTGGAATTCAATATGTTACGTATATGTCCACATAACTACATTGTATGGAAACACAAGACAGAATGATAAAGCCTTGTAAGCAGGATAATAAAGCATGGAGGAGAATTCAGGAGCTCTCTAGTCCAATCTATTGCTGAAGGCAGACTCAGCTCTCAGGTGAGACAAAGTTGCTCAGTGCTTTATCCAGACCAGTGTTGCAAATCTTCAAAGATGGAGATTGAACAACCTATGTGGACAATCATTGTCTGACTGTGCTCATGGGGGAAAAAGCTTTACCTTTTTTTCCTTATTTGGAAACCATTGTTTACGGTCAGAATAAGCACATAGAAATTCAGTATCTCCAAACATCTGTTTGAAGTCCAAACATCTTCTGTGGTCTCTTTCTTCCTCATGGATAGGCAGTGGTATGACATTTCCTTTGAGCAGGTTTGGTGATCTGGCCAATCCTTGCTCCTGAGTTGAAGACACATGGGTTCATGTTGGAGTCCTTCCTTCCCCAGGCTCATGTTGTCCCACTCATCTTATAGGGATATGTACCTGACTATAGACATGAATCATGCTCTCTTTTTCTAGACTACTAAAAGCTAAAGCTTATCTGGCACATGTAATTTATTACTCTATAATAGAGTCAAGCCTTGATGAGACAACTATTAGTTAAATTACAGTGTGTATTTTCATTAGGCAGGGAGTCAGATGCAGTCACAGAATTACCTTGGTTCATTATGGTAAAAATTAAGACTTCACAAGGCCACTGTGATGCTACTTTTGAAAAAAAAAAAAAAAAAACAACACATTCCCACTTTTATTTCCAACTCATCTTCTACATTGTGTAGAGGCTCAGGCATTTACCCAGTCATGAAGGAACAGTACCATGAAGTGATACGAATAAAAAACAAGGTTTTTTTCATCCTGTGTTAGTCAGCAGGTAGCACAAGAGTTGAAGAGAACAGTGAGGCACATAAGAGTGAAATAGTGTTTCTTGAAGAAGTAAGAACACTTTATTATCAGCATAAAGGTGGAATATTTTTTTTCCTCAGGTATTTGCAGATTGAATGACAGTATCCATGCAAGGATTTACCTTTTTTTTTAATTATTATTATTTTTGGTGGGGTTTCTTGTTTTTTTTGTTTTGTTTTGGTTTTTTTTTTTTTTGGGGGGGGGGGTGTTTGGGGTTTTTTTACATTATGTGCAAAGACTTCACAGGCTTAGTTGATTTCCTTTATATTTTTAATTCTGTATCCTTAATATATTCTTGTGATGTTGTAAAATATTTTATTTTGATTGATGTACTCAATGTCAGGAAGACAATACTTCATTGTTGCTATTGCGAAAGATAGTGTGTCCTGGTGGTTAAATGCACTTGTCCTGAGGAAACATTTCTGAAGCTGCTCCTAATTTCTTACCCTTCTTATGTTCATGAGTACTCCAAAAGTGAATATTTGTAAACCTTATCTGAAGTTGCAAATTTTCATTATTCTGATGATGCTTTTTAATATATATGAAGTTATACTCATCTGGAGTCAGAGATATCCACCAGCAATTATCAAATGAGCAGTTATACATTGGACAGGCTTTTTACATACATTCTTCTCAACAGAGATATGAGTATATTATATTATTTCACAAAGTCTTATCAATGTTCAGAAACAAATTGAAAAATATTTCTCATGAATCTTTATATGAAAGAGGATTACTCAGGTTTTTCCACCATCCCTCTTGGACAGAGGTTTGCTGCCTACCATTTTTGTGCTTCTGTGGCTCACTTTAACCCTCTTTGGATGAAGCATCCCAGAGTGCTTCCAGTGTGGCTTATTTGTGACTCTGTTTTGTAGAAACCAGGTAAATAAAAGTCTAGACCTTGGGGATTTTACTAATGAATACTTAAAAAGCTTTATCAATAATAAAAAGTAACAAAAGCAGAAATATCTGGAGTCTCCAAGCAACTTCTTTAGAAAAAAAAATAGAGATAGTGAGATGGCTTGATGATTTAACAGAGCACTTTCACTGTGCTTACTCCAGCAGAATACTGCACTTGCTTTGATGTGGTCATTTGCTGTAGTCTCAGGATGGCAATTGTTGGAGTAGTGAGAGAGACTGACTGCTCTTGTCTTGGCTGAAACAGCAGTAACTGAATTCACAAGTGAGGCTGAAACAGCCACATTTTATGCTGCATGGGTCATGTGTGGGGTAAAGTGTATTAGGACAACATAAATCTCAAAACAAACAGGGAAAAAAACCCAAACCCACAACCAACTCAAAAAACAAAGAACAACTGAAAATCAAAACATATAATTGTTTTCTTTGTCATTCCAGATTAATTAAAACTTTGCACTTTCTGGTCATATGGTCTGAGTCCCTGTTGTGTTTACTTTATTTAGCAAAGTAAGTGATGTATTGTGGGAGAACAGTAATCTCTGAAGAGGTAATCCCAAATACCCCTTGTATCTAGATTCTAAATTAAAAACTTCAATATGTTATGTATATAGGGTAAACTGTATGCATTCATAATTCCATCTTTTATGTCTCAGGCACAATGGCCGGAAGTGTAATAGTTTGAATACATGAATGAAATCCTTTGCATTCATGAATAAATTCTGACAGATAAAGCATTGCTTTCATGAGCCCCACGGGCTAATCAGAACTTCAGATGCTTCTTTTTGATTGCCCATCTGTTTCGCTGTGAAAATCACTTTAGGTGATTTAGAGTACAAATTCACTTGTAAACTAAAACAAACCATTAAACATTCTTTGAAATGGCTAATGCAATTCTGTTATATTAAGGATCAACACAATGTCAAACCAGTGTCAGAGCAATTTTTTATAATTACATATCATCCAATATGCAGATGACCAGTCACACGCCACAGTTTCCTGGTCATGATGTAACAGTCAGTAAAGGAGAGAAAATAAGCCATTCATGTATACTTACTGTATCTTTATTTCTTTTGCATACAGTAGGACATGCAAGTTGACACCCCCCCCCCCCCAGTGAAGCAATCTAGAGCTTCAAAATGAGCCTTAAACAAATGACTTGTTCTCACCTCACCCCAGAAGTTAAAAAAGGCTATTCAAGTCATTGTGTCAATTTCAAAAATATTTTTATGTCACAAACTTTTAAACTGTTTCTAAGGTTAACAGTTTTATGTGTTTCCAATTGAAATACAATGCGTTTTCATGATTTTGAAACCCTGTGAGTAAATTAATACATTTTTTTTAAAAAAAAACAATGTTTGAAATTTAAATGCAGTTTTTCTGACCTCATTAATGAACCATGTGAGTATTCTCATACCCTATGTTAAGATAGGTAGGAGAAACATGATAAACAGTACAGAAAAAGAGAAAAAGTATGGAAACAGATGTGGAAAAGAATCTATAGAGGGGAATGAAATAGGATAAAACTTTAAAATTTTGAAAAGAAATAACTGAGAATGGATATGAAAGATTCTTAAAATTATCAATAACATTTCAGGTAAATTAAGAACAGTCATTCCTCATTTCTTACACTAAAATAAATAAGACAGAACATTCAAAACAAAAGGTAGAATTTTCTGCTCTATACATAATTCAGTTGTGGAAGTTACTGGCATGTAATGTTATAAATACAAATAAACAGATTTGAAAATGGATCAGAAATTCATAAAAGGAAAATCTATCAAAGGATATTAAACAGGCTCTCCAGGAGAAACAGGAAGGGCAGGTGAAGCAGGAGGGTGGGGTTATATGTGAGGGAGGGGCTTGAATGTACAGACCTTGCAGTTGGCAGTGGCACAGTTGAGAGCCTCTGGGCAAGGATTAAGGGACAAACAAATAAAGTGGTTGGCATTAGGGGAGTCTCCTATAAGGCTGTCATCTCCAGAATGATGACACCAATGAATTATTCTATAAGAAACTAAGGGATACCTCTAAATCAAACAACCTTGTCCTTAGGGGACTTCATTGGTGAGGGATCTGCTGCTCCAGCTGGATCCCTATTCATCTATGGGACCTGATGGGATTCATACAAGTGTACTCAAAGAAATGGTTGATGTCATCATGAGACCTCTCTCAATGATTTTTGAACAGTCTTGGGAATCTAGAGGCATTTCAGACAAATGGAAACTTGCAAATGTTGTCCCAGTTTTCAACAAGAGCAAGAGGTATGGCTCTGGTAACTTAGAGGCCTGTCAATCTCACTTTGGTGCCTGCCAGATCATGAGAAGATTATTGAAAAATGGGAATTATTGAAAAACATCTGAAAGATAATGCAGTCCTTGGTCATAGCCAGCATAGGTTCATGAAGGGAAAATTCTGCTTGTCAAACTTAATTTCCTTTTATGGCAAGGTAACCCATCTAGCTGATCAAAGGAAACCGGTTAATGTAATCTTTTTGGAGTAAAACTTTTGATACTGTTTCTCACAGTTTCCTTCTGGGCAAAATATCCAGCACGCAGCTGGATACACATGATGAGATGGGTGAACAATCAGCTCATGGGTCAGACACAAAGGGTTATAGTAAATGAGGTAACATCAGTCAGGTTACTGGTCACTTGTGGGGTTCCACAGTGCTCTATTTGAGGGCAAAAGAACTTGCTAAGCCACTCTCAATCACCTACCAGCAGTCCTGGTTAACTGGAGAAGTTACAGCTTCTGGAAATTAGCAAACATAACACCCATCTACAAGAATGGTCAGAAGAACGATCTGGGGAATTACAGGCCTATCAGCCTAACTTTGATTTGAGGCAAAGTTATGGAAGAGATTATCTTGAGTGTGATTACAAAGCGCATGCAGGATGCCCAGGGGATCAAGCCCAGCCAACGGGGATTTATGAAAGGCAGGTTCTGCTTGACCCATCTGATTTCCTTCTATGACAAAGCTGATCCACTTAGCAGATGAGGGAAAGGCTTTGGATGTGGTCCACCTAGACATCAGTAAAGCATTTGACACTGCTTCCCGCAGCATCCTCCTAGAAAAACTGGCTGTATGTGGTTTGGATCGGCAGTCTCTTTGATTGGTAAAAACTGTCTAGATGGCCAGGCCCAGAGAGTTGTGGTGAATGGAACTAAATCCAGTTGGCAAACCAGTCACTTGTGTTGTTCCCCAGGGTTCAGTATTTGGGCCAGTGGTGTTTAACATTTTTATTGATTGTCTGAACATGGGGATTGAGCGCACCCTCAATAAATTTGCATATGACACTAAGTTGGGTTGAAGGGTTGAACTGTTTGAGGTTACGAAGGCTCTGCAGAGAGACCTGGACGCACTTGATCACTGGGTTAAAGACAACTGCATGTGGTTCAATAAGGTGAAGTGCTGGGTCCTGCACTTGGGTTACAACCCCATACAATACTACATGCTGGGGGGAATGGATCAAAACCTGTTCTATAGAAAGGGAATTGGGAGTGCTGTTTGTAAGAGCCAATAAGTAAGCTGTTGGCACCTTCATGTCTCTTGATCAGCCTTTTCTGTGTCTAAACTTGTAGCATTGGATGGGTGTCTTTGTATCAGCAGAAAAAAGAACCTACTGCACAGTACATACTCTTTCATCCTTGAAGCATATAACACAGGTTCTGACATCTTTCATGTGGATATATTGCACTGCTGCAGAACTTCTTTTCCCAATTATTTTCTATGTCAGATGACAAACTTTTACCATCATCTCTATTTGCTGAGCAAGAACATGCTGTCCTGAATGCATTAAGTGAAGAGAAGAGTGAGGTGAAGGACTGTTTGAATGAGGCTTATTTTCTGTTTAGTAGCTGACACCATGTCTTTCAAGGAAAAAAAAAAAAAGAAAACCAAACAACTCTGCACTGAAGCTTTCAAGTTTTTAACAAAACTTTCCAATTCTGTATAAATTACAGAATCTGAGATTCAATCCCAAAATGCACAGAACTTTGCTTGTTTGTGTTTTGGTTATTTTTGACATGTGTGCTTTCCAGAGAGTTAATTATAAAAGAGGAATTCCTTAATAAGGTGAAATTAAGGAAGTGATACAGTGTTGAATGCAATTTAAAGCAGAGTTCAGCTCCTGTGGGAGAGAAATGAGAGATGGTTATGACAGAGACAAAGGCTAACAGTCCTTAGAGTATTATTTTTTCATTTAGTTTTGAATTAAAAATTAATCTGCTAGCAAGATCTTCCACAAACCTGTTAATGGATTTAAACTAGTTAGCTGAAAGGTTATACTGAAAAGTTCACTAACCATGAAGCTTTGCTAAATGTGCTGAGAATTATTTTTATTACCATAGTCTATGCATCAGGCATTTTTAGACATCCATTGGAATGTCATTGAATTGTTGCTATTCTATTCACTTTTGGTGACTTTGGACACTGGGTCCCCAAAACTGTGAAGCAGAGCATCACACTGTACTATCCTGTTCTAGAAAGATTCAATACACAGAAATGAAGCTGAAATCAACAAACTTGCAATATCAAGTATGTGTTGCTGTTTAAAAAGTAATGCAACTTGAATTAAATTAAAGACTGATTTATTTGGTATGAGTGTTCTCCTTAGCTTCTGCAAAACTTGTTACTGATGCAGGAAAAGGGTAAACATTAACCCGGTGGTTTCAATTGCCTAGTTCAGTTTGCACAGAGGAGTCCAGATTACTTTGTGACATATCCCGTATTGCTGATCTCAAATTTTCCTTTGGCTGCCCCCTGAAGTGTGGGAAATAGATTTAAATTTTAGTGGCTCAGAATTCATGGCAGGAGTATCTGTCATGGTGCTCAGATTGAAAACCAGTTGATGCAATGAACTGGCTCATTCAAGAGAATATGTATATGTGTTTTCCATTAAAAAAGGATGTGGAAACAAACACTCTTTAGTCTGCAATTAACCCTGAAAGAAATGAAGAAATCAGAGTTCAGAGTAGGATGCATTGGGGAGAATAATATCCAGTCAGCTAAATAAATGTTACTTTTTTATGGCACTACATCAAATAGACAAAAAAAGAAGGTAGAGGTACCATATCAAATATTAGGCATGTATATATCTATTTGCATTGAGCTAAGCAAAAGTAAAAAATTATGGTTTTCTTGATTTATATCCTTTGGTATTACATTTTAATGTATATCTGCATTAAAAAAACCCCACAAAACAAACTAGTGCTATCAATATTAAATGTTAAATTAGAAGAGCAAGGCATTCTTTGTATTCTGAAAAATAATCAGATACATGTATAAGACTGTTTGATGAAAAGAAAGGTTTATTTTACCTGGAAATCAATTGAAAGAGCAGAATTTTATGGGCCTACTATGTTTTTACAAATAAGGTCTTTGACTTTTTATTTTGTTGTTGTTGTTGTGCAAAACAAAAAGAATTTGTTGAAAAGTATGAAGAATTAAGGCATTATTATGTATGGGTAAATAGACATCAGTACTAAGGAAAAGGACAATAGACATTAATAAACTTACCAAAACAAATTTCAAAAAAGTAGGGTTAATATAATCTGTAGGAAATCTGGCAGTAAGTGGAAGTACTTAATAACAGATTACCCTAATTCAAAAGAAATTCATAAATCATATTAAGAGACCTTTAAAGCTCCTGGTGCAGTCATAAAGATATACAGAGCAGAAAGGAATTTTGCAAAAGGTGAGAAAAGAACCACATGACTAATGAATAATAGCATAAAATAATAAGAAGCTGTGAAAATACAGTATGAAATGCTGTCACAGTTGCTGAATTACAACTACCAAAGGACATAAAAGACAGTTATGGAGAGAGCTTGTAAATACATTACAAGTAAAAAAAAAAAAAAACAAGAAAAATTGGGTCCTCAATGGAAAGGAAATATAAGAGGGCAAAGGACAGGAACACCTGAGAAATTGTAATAAAGACAGGTGAACCCTGGAAAAATAATTGACTAAGTGATGAAAAATCATTTACTGCAAAATTTAATTCTTTTTGCTAACCATTTTTTTTTATTACAAACTAGTGGAAAAAAAAGAGTCAGTGTTTTTTCCTAAATCTGTGGTGTACTTAATTTGGAAAAGGTGCAAAAGTATAGGTCCTGGTTAGTCTCTGCAAGTCATGTTGTGTTGCATCTCAGTTATAGGCCTGGTAAGGTTAAATATTTTTGCATTATCTTGGATAGTGGAAGAATTATAGAGAAATATCATTAATGACACTGAACTGTGTGTGTGTGTGTGTGGGGGGGGTGTAGGGTCTTTAAAGAACATATATACACTTCAAAATGATGCTGATAATTCAGAGTGAAGTTGAATAATGGGAAATTTTCTTCAGAGAAGTACAAAATGTTGTAGTTAGTGAAGAAGACAAAGGCATATCAAGTGAGGAGTAAACACCCAGACAGAAGACTAGTGCCCAGCAAGTACACCAAGAAAACACAAAACAGGAAATAGCCATAAGAAAAATTGATGAACAGTATATCCTTTTCTGCACATGCTTCTTTGTGTGCAAAAGTAAATTGCCATTACAGTACTTACCCTGCATTTAGGCAGGCACACAACCTTCATAATTTGCAGATAGGGTTAAAGAGGATGTTGGAAAGTGTTGAATTCTTAAATAGCTGAAAAACAATTGTGCATTGAAATTCATTTGCAAATGTAAATTATATTTGATATTTATACAGTCTTTAAAACTGCATTAGCAGTTAGCACAAATCCTTTCATGTTTCCTAATCAGATATTTTCCAGTATATCTTGATAAAATTGGAACAAAAAATAAATTTAAATCATCAGGTGGTGTTGTAGCTCAGTAGGATTAACATTTATACACTATGGCATGCCAGGATGGGTATCAAAGGTTAGGTGTAAAGTATACTGATGCAGCTGTGGACCCCAAGCTTTCTTTCACCCAGCTGTGCCTATGTGTAGCCTGCTCTGGTTATCTTTTTAGTAATTGCATTATTATAAGTGCAATATTTTAAACTCACTTGTAATTTATAGCAAGTGGATTAGTGACCTACTATATTTTATCAGTTATTAGATATGAATATTTGCAAACTTTTCAACTCAGATATATCAGGATAATGGAGTCTCTCAGAGTGCTTAGATAACATTATCCCATTACCACTAATATCAGTAAAAGACATAATAACAGAATTTAATAGGTAATAGACTCTGATGCAAGATATTTTCACACTGATATTGTTGGCTTTTTACTGCATAATTTAGGTTATATTAGTTTCCAGTGAAATGTCATGAACAAAGGTTTTTTTGTTTTTGTGTTTTTGTTTGTTTTTTTTTTTTTTTGTGAAATACAACTTAAATTTTTGCAGTAATACTTTGTTTATATAGTAAAGTAAATCAAAATTATTATTCTAAGGAATATTTACTCACTATTTGATCTAGTCTGGAAAATGGATAATGAGCTGGCTTCTCGAGTAGGGTGCTAGATTTTCCTGAAGCATATTTCATTCTAAAAGCACAGATTATTAGTAAATTCTAAACTAGTAATTTAATTACTAATTACTAGCTAGTAATTAGTAAATTCATAAATTCTAAACTTTGTTTTGGTTCTTTAACAAAGCTTTTATATGTATTAGTCAATATATAAAGCAATTATATTAATTTTATTAAAGAAAATATTTTAGTAAATATTTAGTGTTCTGTATAAAAGCCAGTATTATTTAGTAGGCCTACTTCATTCATTTTTGGGGGGAGAGGGAGAGGCAAAGAGGTGAGGATTAAGAACAAATTATATCACAATGAAAATATTACTTTTACATTCTAAGACACAAACTTTTTTTTTTCTTTTAATATTTTAGCAGCTGAAAGTTAAAGACTTTTGAATCCAAGCAGGTGTTTTTTTGTTTTTTGTTTTTGTTTTTTTTTTAGTAACACAGACTGATATAGCAAAATCAATTAGAAATATTTCCAATTATCACTTTTTGGTATTTTAAGTAATATTAATTATCCACAATCAAAAATAGACTATGGTATTTTATACTATTCAGGAGGATCTTATACATTTTTCTTAGTTCATAATTTATTGTTGTATTGGGGTTTTTTTGACATTTATTGCTCTTTAAATCCTCAGTATGGCCTGTGTTAACAGGGAGTGTGAAGTCTTTTGTTAGGCAAATTAAACTACAAATGTTCAATTTAGAGACATGGTTCCACATCACGGAGAGGTTAAAATACTGTGACATGGATCACTAGTTCACAGTCTGATTTACTAGAAACAGCAGGCAATTTGCAGTCAGACCCATGCAGTGGTGCCCCAAAGCATATGCTCATCTCTGAGAATAGCATTCAGTTTTAGAAAGAAAACAATGGCATAAATTGTGACTTTACGCACACCTGTGTGTGAAGAATAGACATCAGTAAAATAATTTTTACATTTATATATACTTATACTTCAAATTAAGAAACAAAAATTCCTTGTCTCATTTCCCATAAGATTTGCAACAAATGTTGCCTTTTCAAATTGTTTTTATAATATCTATTTTTTCTAAAAAATGTTTAATGCATTGAAAAATTGTATGTCTGTGTTTTTCTGGATATCTTAGCATATGTAAACACAATAATCAATAGTATACCAATACTACAGTTTCATGCATCCTTTTCAATATGATTTCTCGAAATTCAGTAGACTTTGGCCCAGACTTTCTTTATACACATCATCTCATGTATATCTACAAGGTTCAGTTCACTGTCACACCAACCTAGATCTAGAACTGGAAGCAGTACAGCTGCAACAATAACAGTCCTTGCTCAGGGCAATTATTCGTGCTTCTGTGTTCATATCTCTGAATGTTGTTTCACTTCATAACACAGGAGTGTGTTAACTCCAGCCAGTTATGTGGCACAAAGGGCATAGATATGCCAGTAATCTACAGAATATACACAGAACTGAAGAGGACGTCGGTTCTCACTAAAGAACAGAAGAAATAATTTCAGTCACTAATCTCTGGGATCAGTCATAAAGGCATTATTTTGGATGAGAAAAGCAGCTGTTCTAATTTTCTAAGATTCAATATGCATTTCATAGTTACAGGGTTTAATGCCAGAAAACACTAGTGGATAATGTAGTTTCCCCTCCTGTAAGTGACAGCCTTGTGCATTTCATTTGTTTTTGTGTGCCAATTTAAGAAAAAAACAATAACTGGTCTTCTGCAGTCTTCTCTTAAAAGTGCTAAGTGGTAAAACCCCCCAGCTATCTCATTTTACTTTATCTGTTCTAATAATCCTTCACCATTGTCTGCAAAACTGGGGTGAAAAATACCCTTTGTATGTCTTTAACATTGACTTCAGCTGCTAATATTGAATGTCTTTCTCAGGTTAGAGACAAATATCTTCTATATTTTTTACATTCCTTTTCTTTTAAATTTGATACATTAAGAAAAGTTGGTACATCAATTTTGGGCGAGGCATTTTTTGAAGCACTTGGAGCACTTCCTGTCTCTCCTTCAGTTCCATGGTGTCTGTAAAGCTGCTCCTCTCACATATTCTCACACCTTTCTTCTGGCTCTGGTTGTGCAGCAGTTTTTCTCCTTTCTATATGTATTACCCTAGAGGTGCTACCACTGTCACTGATGAGCTCATCCTTGGGCAGCAGTGGATCCACCTTGAAGCCAGCTCCATGCACTTTGGACATAGGGCAAGCTTCCAGCAGCTTCTCACAGAGGCCAGTCCTGTAGCCACACCTCCTACCAAAACCTTGCCGCTTAAATCCAGTACAGTCCTCCAAGTGCTACGATTTCTGTTAGGAAGGTTGCCTTCAGCACAGTGCTCTCCATGGGCTGCATGGGAATAGCTGGAAGACCTCCTGACCCTCCTTCTTCTATGACCTTGGAATTAGCAGGATTAGTTCCCTGCATATTTTTTCCCCCCTCATTGTGATTGACTGTTTATTTTTTGCTCCTTCTCAAATACATTTTCACAGAAGTCACACCAGTTCAGGTGATGGGCTCAGCTGTATCATGTGGTGAATTCATTGCAGAGCTGACTGGAGCTAACTGTGTCTGGTCTTCTTGCAGAGGCCACTCCTACAGCTCTCTCTGACAAGGAAATAAAGTGTTCGAAGATTTTTTTTTTTTTGAGGTGTAAATATAAAAAAAAAAAAAGCAAAACAAACAAAGAGCATCCCCAGAAGGAAAGACAATTCAGATTACTAAATCTTATATGAACAGAAACATCATGTGTTCTTAACTGTTCACTTTGAAGATTTTTTTACTATGATACATCAAACTGAGACTTAGAGTAAAAAATCTTTTTACAAAGTGTAAAAGCATTTTCTTTCAAAATGAACTGTTTTGCATGAGTGCTGATACTTCTTGTCCAATCCCCTCCTCCCTTTTTAACTCATCTGATAGGGCTAAATCCTTCCTGTCCTGTCCCTTTTTACTCAGATTGTTCAAAAATTTGGTCCTTAGTTTTAAAGACATTCTATTGGTTATATGTCTATGAAGTTAAATTGATGGAGGCATATGATAACCACATCTCAATTTTATCATAGCATCTTAAAAATCCTCCATACAAAAAAATACGAGAAAGGTTTCCATAATTGCAGTCAGAGAACATTTGAATATGAATGTTACGAATGCAGTAAGAGAAATATGATCAAGTACACATAAAAAGAGCAAATTCATAGTGTTTAAATTGTCATAGAAAACTAGCACAGTTCTAATGATTAGAAAAGTTTAATTGAGAGATTTGAACTCTATTTCAGTCTAGGAATAGCAGGAGCAAGGAGGGGACAACTGCGAACCAAGAATGACTTCACACAGGCCACACTTGCTATGCGCTCACTGATGATATGCAGTCCTACAGGGGCTGAACACAGGGGTCCCAGTCAGTGACTTGGATAACAGAGTCAGTTGACAGCCCTGATTTGCTAAGTGATAGACCAGGTCCAGGGTCCCTCCAGGAGCCCAGTCAAACAGAGACAATCAAGGACAGAGCTGGAGCAGTTTTAGGCTGAACTGGAATGGTGTTCCTGGGCCCAAGGGCAGAGCTTAACAGAGTCCCCAGGCCAGGCTAGTCAGGGTCAGGTGGGTGCCCTTATGGCCCCTCATGGCCCAGGCACTTTCTGATTTTGTCTGAGATTTTTGTGGTGAAGAACAGTATATTGTCTCTTTATGCACTGGATTATTTTTTTACTATTGCTATTAAATAAAGGATGGTACAGCTTCTTGGTAATTGATAAGCACTTTGAAATGAAAGTTCTATAAAATCATTGAGGAAGAAATTTATTTGCTTACAGATACATTGCAGAAGGAGGAAAAGTTACAACAGATAGATATAATCAATTTTAAAATGTAAATGATTTCTGTATTAAAATCGGTAGAATTAGAAGAAGCCCAAATGTTTGAGATATAAAAGAAAGTTCTTGATCAGTATGTAACTGAGCAAACTATTAATTCACAAAAAAACGTAAGGTGGAAACTAAGGTGAATGGTTCTGTGAGTAATCTGCATGGATACCTTGGTAACAACTATATTTAAATTATGCAAAAGCATTTTCTGACAGATATCAAAATCTACCTTGGTACATTTTCAAAGGGAGAAAATAGGAAGAAGTGAAGATTTAGAAAAAGATCACCTGTAATTAGCTTTGAGCTGTTTAATGTTTATCCTCTTACTTTGTATTGATGAGTTGTTCTTTAAAGGCATTTCAGGTCTTCTGTCTTATTATTACACCTTAAAAAGATGGAATAATATAACTGACTCAGACCTAACATGACATCATACTGAATTTTTATTCTAGCTGTAAGGAACAGCTCTTTTAAGATATATTCACATTTCAATGTAATATCTAACTGTGAGTAACTAGAGTGGCAGGTACTCAGGAAAACTCAGATTCTAAAAGTACTTTTTCTAATAAGACCCATGGGATTCTTAATTTTGCTGAAGAGTGGGAGTAATTTAACTTATATTTTAAACTTTATCTCCATCCAGAGTTGCATACCAATTTCCCTTCATGCTCTACAGAAAATGTAATTAGAGTCTTTTACCAGTTTGAACACTGCATACCTATATGTGCTTTTCATTTTAACCTCTGTAGTTACATGAAGTACTAAGGATTAGAGAGAGAAGTTAAATGAGAATTATTAGCTTCATGAAGAAGTACTCTTTGCTTCCTATTTCCAATGTCTCCAGGTTTCTTTAGTGTGAATCTGGTCATACTGAGAGCGACTGAGAACTCAGTAAATATGACTTTTGCCTTATTGGGAAGTGGCCACAGGCCTTGTATTGATCTGACAGCTGGATTGTCTTAGATCTTTTCTGAGATGTCATGCCCTGGGTTGTTTTGAGCTTGTCTTTGTGCTCTGACAATTGCCTGTTTATCAAGTACTACAGGATTATCACGTATACCAAAGGTCTGATAAACCTAGGCAGTTACTGTGTAACAAACATTGGCCTTCTATGTTAATTTGCGATGGAGAAGGCTTGGAACCAAGGCAAAAAAACCAGAAAGTTCTATTTAGGAAACATTAAAACTGCCCAAGATTGAGGAAGGAGAGTTGTATCATGATTATCTCAGGATACTGATCGTAGAATAACTGAATGGTTTGGGTTGGAAGGGACCTTAAAGATGGTCTAGTTCCAAGCCCTCTCCTGTGAGCAGGGACAGCTTCCACTAGACCAGGTTACTCAGAACCCCATCCAGCCTGGCCTTGAACACTCCTGGGGATGGAGCATCTACAGCTTCTCTGGGCAATATGGTCTAGTGCCTCACTGTATTCACAGTAAATAACTTCCTCCTAATATCCAATCTAAATCCACTCTCTTTTAATTTAAAGCCACTCTTCTTGTCCTATCACAACATGCCCTTTCAAAAGTCCCTTGCCAGCTTTTTTGTAGGCTCCTTAAAGCGCTCAAACACCACAATTAAGTCACATCAGAGTCTTCCATCTCCCTACTGAACGATCCCAACTCTCTCAGGCTTTGCTCATAGGACAGGTGCTCCACCTCTCTAATCATTCTCATATCCCTCTTCTATTACTTGCTCCAATGGATTTATGTCCTTCTTGTGATTAACTCTAAGGAGCTGGATGCTCTTCTCCAGGTGTGGTCTCATCAGGGCATAGCAGAGGGGCAGAATAACTCACAATAAACATTTTCCTTTTTCATTTGGGAAAGAACAAAGTGCTGATCTCAGGACACAGAGAGACACGGAAAATTTGAGCATAACACTGGAGTAAAGAGACAGATATTAGAAACATTTCTTTAATTAAAGAAGTTACTGAAAATTAATTTTTTAATGAAAATTTTATTTATTAATGAAAATATTCAGTATTTAGACTGCTAGTCTGTTGCAGCACTAATTGGACAAATAATGTTTTGACACTATATATGGGATATTCTCTTCTGTCACAACAAAATTTTGTGTATAACAAGCTATACAATACTATTGCATATATGATCTATTAAACACCAAATTGGAATACAGTTGATGGTTTGGGCTTTTTGTTTACTTTATTTATTGACACTTACCAGAAAGACTCAAGAACAAGCTTCTTTCCCCCTTTCAGGCACTATTTGTAAGTATAACAATTTGTTAGATAGAATTGAAAAGAAAACAACTGGTTCCGAAATAGCAGAATTATAACAACTTCTTAAGAGAGGTAAACTATGTAAGCCTCTCACAGATAATGGCCCCAGTTATTCAGTTCAACTGTTGCCCAAAGAAGTATTTGGTCACATACAAACTGCATTCAATTTAGTTTTATTTAGAGGAGCTGTGACAGTAGCGGAAAGAAAGGAGCAGAATTCAAAGGAAAACACTCAATCACATTCATCTTTATAGCTATCCAAGTTCTTCATCCTTGGGATTCTTGAAAGAGACAGGTTTGTTTTAACATGTACAGGGAAAAAAAATAAAATTCCTGTGACAGCTCTTGGTGTCCATGTTATCATAGCCTCTGGCCCACTGGGATGAGTGGCTTTGGGGAACACCTCACCTGCACAGCCTGCAATAGCTGGGTCTGTCAGTTCTCAGCGGTGCTTTCAAACTTACCCACCTCTGTTCCTTGCTGATTGCCCTGACCCCGGCTTGGTCTCATTGGTTACACCAAGGAGCTGTGCCAGTTGCCACAGCTTGTGGGGTAGAAAGACTCATGCACAGACATGTGCAGCCCAGCTGAAGTTAGTATATATGTATATTGTTTCTGTGACCTGCTCAGGGAGTTGAGTTGAAAGTGCAAGGTCGCTTTGCATAAAGAGGTATTTCCATTGCATTTATGAACAATGACTCCTGACATCTCTGTGAAAATCAACAGCTTATACTGGTGCTGCAGGCAATTGGGACAGCAACACTTTCCATTAGTTTTTTTTAATTTTGGGACAGCAACACTTTCCATTAGTTTTTTTTAATTTTGTCACAAAGACCAGATTACTTGATCATGAGCTAACAATTCACAGTATGTGTGTTTGGAAGGTTCCTTTTACCTTTCATCATACTTGATTATTCTGCCAAATCAAGAGATTAACTAGAAAATCTTTGACATATGAACAACCATCTTTATAAACTGCAATCTACTTCTGAAGTTAAAAAGTATTTATAAATTTTGACACTTTTCAAAATTCCATATCTTCGGTACAACAAACTTTCATTAATCATCAGTTGGACCTTCATTAAGTTCTTAACAGTTATACAGAGGCTTCTTATAGACTTGCTTTAGTAATTTTACAGTAACTTTACTCCAAAATTGAACTTTTTCTGACACTGCAAAGGCATGACAAGGCTTTCATATATTTCAACACCAACATTTTTAAAACAAAGACTTTTTTTTTTTTTAATCTTTCAGAAATTGTAATGTTCCTGAAAAAAAGAATCATAGGGTGAATTATTTTTATCTGTCTAGATTAATAGCTCGAAAGTTAATAAATAGATTGTTAAAATACTTTACAGAACAAGTGTTTTTCAAGGTTACATAATGTAGAACTTTTTTTCCTCTTCTTCCCAAACACTGGCTTATTCAAGTTTTCATTTGTTTGTTTTATAAAACATAAATGATTTCAGTGGAGTTTCTATGTGGATCCTTAGTTTAGTTCTAAATAGATCATGAGGATAAATTTGAAGAGTGGTAATTTACTGTTCTAAAAATAAACCCCAGCTTTTTGTCATTCATTCAGCTGTGATTCTGAGATATGGAAACAACAATCAAAGATACATATGGCTTCAAACGTGTCAATGTCCAGATTCTCAGAAACATAAAATGCTCAGCTCGACTATAGACAATATTACAAAACTAATCATAGGAATTATGTCTTTTGCTAACTTCTGCTTTTGTAATCACTTAGTACTTAGGTTGTATATTAGCCTCAAACTGCTAGAAGAGCATTATATTTTAGACTCTTCTTTTGGACGTTTTCCCTTTACTTTTCTACTGCATATTTACGATTGAGAAGGAGATGAATTTAGGGAAAGAAGACTTTGTCTTCTTTCCTCTTTCAAGAATGAATTAGTACTGTTTATTTTCTCCTTGGAATGATGTGTTCTGTCATTCCCTATGACTGGACATTCAACTATGGCAGTGCAGAATGCTCAATTCCCTTCCTCTTTTGTTTATTTATATACTTGTTGTGTTTCCAAGTTAATCTTGCTGTATTGTTTCTTATTTTGTCACTCAAAAGACTCAACTGGGAAACTGCTTATTTTGATATTGTAATTACCTGCAGTCTTTTTTCTTATGGCAGTCTGTTATTTCACTAGCTGGTCAATTCCTTAATCATCCAGGGAATTAATAACTCAAGTGTAGTGGGTGCACACACAAGAGCAGCCCTGATACCCACTTGCAGCTTTGGTTTCACACATACAATTAAATGAAAATTTCAACTTAAAAAAAAAAAAAAATCTATAGCTTCTGCCACAGAGATGTCTCATCAAGTCTTTTCCTAAAATACAGATATACCAATGTTATACATGTTAATGCTGCATAAATGTAATCTGCAGTTAAAATTCTAGGAAATTCACAGCTCTTGAAATATTTATTTTTATATTACTTGAATATTTATATTGGAAATACTTTCACAGAAGGAAAATTTACAGGCTATATTCGATCTTGTTGACCTATGTTACTCAACGATAACTGAAAATTCCTATTAGGATTTAACGATTATTTGATATCTTCAACAGAATTCAGATCTTGAGTTCGCAGTTTAAACAGTAATAGATTTTGTAAGAGACAGAAGATGGGTTTTTGTTGTGTTTTTTTGTTCGTTTGTTTTATTTTTGTTGTTGTTCATTGTTTGGTTTGTTGAGTTTTTTTGGTTTGTTTTTTTCTTGGGGGGAGGGGGTTTTGACAATATATGTCACAGTACCTTGCTTTGAGATGATTTAATATAATTTGGATAGAACATTTCTAGGGAAAAAAAAGGCCAGTACCCGAAGTTGTCATGCAACAGGCATTCACATCTGTAATGACTGCCGTTAAAACCCATAAATCTTATTACTGGAACTGGTAACATAAAAAAAAGTGATAGGCCTAGTCATACAAAAAACTTACTTTTTCAGTGCTTCACAAAAGTAGTGACATTTAGGTTAGTGTCTGAACTTCAGTGTAAACATAATACAAACTGGGTTGATGGAACAGGAGAGATGTGTTGCCTTAATCATTGAATCCTTCAGGATCTTTCAAATCAAGCAATGTGTTAAATATTCAGTTGGTTTCATCTTTGCTTCTCTAGTGTGCAACTGGTTGTTTCTAAACAGATCTGTATTTATTAAATGAGAGATCTCAGTTTTAATTTTGGGCCCTTAAATCTACATTGTGGGGTGGATCCTTTTGCAAAAGATGTTTATTTTGAAACTTGCTTGCACGAGTTGTTTTATGGGAACAAGACAGTCATGGAGAAAAAAAAACGATGCTTGAAATCTTTTTGAATAAGTATGTGTTGTATACGAGTGTAGGACACACAATAAGCTTTAAGTGATTGATGCTTCAAATTTGTGTTTAATACAAATAGTGACTAATTTAATCAAAATTCAACCAAATCAGATAGGTCATTGATCATATTCTATTCTATTTGGTACGTCTTTCTTGTCCTGTCAGAGGAGGACAGGTGTCTACTGTCTTTTGTAGTGTATTATACTGTGTTGTACATTCAAGTGTTAAGCTCCACTCAAATGTACATGTACATGGATAATGGTCAATAGGTCTTATCAAAGTATGTGATGCCTTGCCCTTTTTTAATCAAAGCCTTTATATAGTAGTTTTATTTCAACAGGCAAATAATACCAATGAGAAACAATCCACACAGCTGCAGTTTGCATCAAAACCAGCACTTAGGTTTTTGTAGTAAATATATATCAGTGATGAGATCTATGTATGCACCTTGTCATAAGATGTAAGTCTAAAGTGTTAGCCTAAAGTTTTGGTAGTATTAGAATAGGTTTCAGCACTGGATATAGATGTGGTGTCAACCTTATATTATTTTTTTTATTAATTCAATTTCTTTGAGTCTTCTGGCACATGAGGAAATTTCGAAGCTATATGCTTAATTAAAAAGTTTTATGTTAAAAACTTTGTGGTATATTTAAAAAAAAAAAAAACCAAAACAAAAACTTTTTTCTATTTGGAATATTTTTGGACACATTGAATGCCTAAATTAAGGCTTGTATTAGCAGGGCTCATGTGCTTGTTATTTGATGATAATTTTGGCAATCATGACAATCAGTGTCAATATGTTTGTAATAACTAGAGTTTTAGATGATTTTTAGTAATTAAAGGTAGCTTGGTATATGAAGAAGACAGGAATTTTTATACCTCTTCTCAAAATTACAGATAGCTGGCAGTGTGCATTTCAAATGTCAGAGTAAGTGTAGAGTATTCCTCCTCTGGAAGAAACGGAGGATGTGCACTATGCTATTAAAAACCACAAACAAACAAATCCTTATTTCCACTTTGCAACATAAAGTGGGAGTTATGTGTTAGAATTTTGTGGGCAAATAAAATACTAATTGATTTCACTGAATAGTTAACCTACACAATAGTGATTTTTTTTTTTTTAATTATCCCCTAATTAGTGCATAAAGGAGGGGAATGGAGGCATGCTCTTTTAATGAAGTGCAAGAAGAATGAAATTTTGATTCTCAGAAGTGTACTGTCTTATTTCTTCTGTAAACTGTGGTTTACCCACATACAAATAAAATTTATAGATGGGAACTTCACTGACACATCTACATGCACAGTCTTACACTTCTACTCATGCGTTGGTTAGCAACTGAGGTGCATGATTTCAGTAAATGCTTCTTTTTTCCAATACATTTTACAGTAGATAACAGTCAGTGCTGTTGACTGCACATAGTGGTGAGGTACTTTAAATGTCTCGTTCAAAATCAAGATTCTCGATTAACATATTAAGGAGTTTATGAAAGATGGCTGCAGAAGGGAAGTCTGCTCTCTGTTGACTGAAATCTGCTATACAACATTCAGTGTAGCTTGAGAGCGAGTTACATCTTTTGAATTATAAAAGAAGATGAAACAGCTGCATTTCCTTTATGGAAGATATGCTGTTTAAGTTTGAATTTTAAGAAAATACTGTAGATGATGCAGCATAGCTATGATTGAAACAGTAGCTGGCACAGAAGTAGGTTGGGCTGCCAAGGCATTATGGTAAAGGTGAACAGCTTTAAAATTTGCTGAGAAGATAAACTGACATGAGGAAAGGGGCAGTTATATGAACAGAATAAATTTGTCATTTTGCAAATCTACTTTCTGGGAACAATCCTATAGAAATCATGAAGTTCTGACTTTAATCGTTACAGAGAAATGTGCATTTGTAATTTAATATCAGCTAGAAGCATGAGCCATGTAGTAGAGCTAACCAGAAAAGGAAATTCTTTGGTATTGGGAGTTTTTTTGTATTGCATATAACTTTATGAAATTTCTAATGGTTTGGTAGAAAAAAGGGCCACTGAACCCAGCAGCTGGATAGGCAGTTCGGGAGCCCAGAGCAAGCCTGGCAGCCACACAGCACAGTAGCAGCAGCTGGTAAATAGGTTTCATCAGAGGGAAAATTTCTACAGCTCTTACTGACTGTCATAATTTCATATCACAAATACCAATTTGGTATTAGAATTATTTGGTAATAAAATGTTAAATAAATGAGAATAATTCACTGATATGAAAACTAGCCATGCACACATGAACACAAAGAAGGAATAGAACCATACAATCATTAGGATTTGAAAAGACCTTCAAGATCATCAAGTCCAACCTCAGGAAAGAGTTGGAGAGTTGAGGGTTTTTTTCTGCATCTTGTGCCTACACGCGAATATTTGCAGACCAGAACACATTTCATTTTCCTGCTGGCTTGATCCTTTCACAGAAAGGCTCTTTAGTAATATGAATGATTGACAGAACACATACATGAATACACGTTTGTATTGAAACAACTTCTACATGTCATCTTGTACTGAGGATGATGAGAATGACAGTTTTGGATTCCTTCCCCTTTGTCTGAAAGAAGGATTAAACATATATGTTCAGTTTTCTATATAATTGCTGTAACTTCTTAATTGGCAATATATATTAAAAAAAAAAAAAAAAAAAGTAAATCAAGAGAGACCGTAAGTAATGTTTCTGATTACATCCTGCATACTTTGTGTTAGGGACAGTATTACTGGCTTGGGCCTCTCAGAGGACTACACAGAGTAGATTTTTAAAACCCAAATACCAACTAATATGAAACTATTGTTCCTTGCAGTGATGTTTTACAGGGAAAAACAATGATAGCACAATTTCAGAAATGTGGAAAGTGGTCTTAAACATATTCTGTTTTCAGATAGGGTGGTTGGGAAAAGACAGAAAGAACACTACCTTTAAACTGTTAATTTTTCAAAAGTCTGCCTCACAAAATAATACTTACGCAAGCTTATTAGTTATTTATTGAAGTTTTGGGATTTTTTTTCCACTTAAAACCAGCTTCAAAATTACTTGCTTTATTATGACTACAATTTTTCTCAAAAGAGAAGAGAAATCCTCCATGTCTGAACATAAAATGGTATACTTGTTGGCTATTATTTTATTGTAATTATAAGAAGAACTGCTTAGAATTAAATTCAGAATAACTGAATGTAATTTATTTCTCTTTAGAAATAAATGAAAGGACATAGATAAGTATGTTGACATCCTGAAGATTTCTTATCTTTTTGTTTTGTTGAGAAATGTGTCTTGGTTTACTGGCTTGATGGAAGAATATTTTTATCTAAAGCTTGTTCACCTTCTTTCTAACATGACATCACATCTAAAAACAAAATAAAAAAAAAAAAAAACACAACTCAAAACCAACCAACTAAACAAACAAAAAAGAACTTAAATCCAGATCTTCCTAATGAGCAAGTGAAAATGAAAGACTACAGTAATTGGAGCAGTATGCTGATTTTAAAACACAAACAGAAAAATACCCTGATATAAAATCCAGGTAATTTTGTATACTGGGTCTAGTGACTCGGACTTAATGTTCTTCATACAAGCCCATATGGTGCTGTAGTTTGGATTTGTGACTAAACCAGAGTTGATAGCACAACAATGTTTTGGCTACTGCTGAGCAATGTTTGCACAACATCAAGTCTTTCTTTTCCACCTCCTCTGTGCCCATAGCAAGTAGACCAGGCATAGGCAAGATACTGAGAAGAATAAAACCTAAACAACTGACCCAGATTGACCACAAGGATATTTCATACCATATAACTTTATGGTCAGCAACAAAAAATGAGGAGAAGGGCTGAGAGACAGGTAGTCATTGCTCGGAGGCTGATTTGCCTACTCATGGAATATGTCTTTGTATCAGTTGGGAGTTTTGTGCTTTTTTCTTGCCTCTTCACTTCTTAAACTGTCTTTTGAAGTGTCTTTATTTTCACCCAGGAGTTTCCTTTGCTTTTACTCTACCTGTTCTATCCCCTACAGCTGTTGAGGGCAGGGAAGGGAGGGAATGAGCACCTGTGTGGTGCTTGGCTGCTGGCTGGGGTCAATCCATCCCAATTCCCTATTCTCCTTGTACTTTAAATAACTAATTTCAAATTCACAAAAGTGATGGAATATTTCATTTTTCTTTATACCCTGAATATAGAAAATTACTTACTATTGAAAAATAGATGTCTGCTTCATAGTTTCAGATAGTAGTCTGCGTAACCTAACATCTCTTCTTTCATATCTTGAATATGAAAGTCACCAGGTCAGTCCTTTCCCTGATGCACAGAGCAATGTTCTGCCTAACCCATTTTCTGGCCTGGGTAAAGACAAATTCTTTCTATCCTGGATACCATGTGGTTTTATCTTGACAGTGCTGTGGCTGACCAATAACAAGGTTGTGTGGTTTCTAGATTAGCACTGATTTGTATCCCATCACTTGGTCTTGCATAGTGGACAATTTTGACTGCTCATGCTTGTTAAAACCCTGCTAACTGATAAATAAAATGTCCCACAGAGGGCATGTCAGTTAACGTTAATTTGAATATAAAATTTTTCCTGATAATTTTAACATCTTTTAATAATGTTTGGGTTTTTTTTGATTGTTTGTTTTAATTCAGGCTCTCTGGAATGAATATACCTCCTCCAATTATCAGCAACAAAAACTGGCTCAGACTACATTTTGTAACAGACAGCAATCACCGATACCGTGGATTTAGTGCTCACTACCAAGGTATGTTTAAAGAAATACATTTTTTGTTGTGGCTGTGGAAAAATAGTGCCTGATATTTTAGAGGAAATTGGAACTGCCAGTTAAAAAGTCCTCATAAATGTATAGATGGCTGTGCAAACTGCTATATCAAAATACAGTGTGTTAGAGTATGGGTAGTATATTATGTAATGTATCTAAATTCAGTTAAATACCACAAGTTATCTGCTTTACTTTAGCTTATGGAAGTACTTAGCTTTTAAAATGGTCACATTCTGAAAAATGCCGTGCAACAGATACAGAAATAATCTGTTTTTATCACTAAATAAGTTTTTATCACTAAATAATATAATTAACTCTATAGTTGCATGCCATGTTTGCAAAACTGTAAGTTTCTATTTACTCATGCAGTATTTAGTCACTTATCTCTTACTAACTATTTCCGAATGTTTTGCACTAAGGGTTTAATTACCTTGTAAGATTCTTATTCACTGTTTTTATGAACAAGCAGTAGTTCGGGTAAGAGTGAAAGCATCTGAAGCATTAATTTCGGAATATCACCATTTGGAACAAGGTCATTATAATGGTAAAGTGCTAATGAAAACTGAACTTCATTAGTTTATGGTAATACTGTAAATAATATTTTTCAATACCCACAGCGTATGAATGGATCTTCAGGGAACAACAACCCTTTTTGTGTTTTTGTGTTTTTCCCATCTATCTGGTGAAAAAAAAAAATAATCATGGCATTCTTAGCAAGTTTAGTTTAGGAATTTCTTTTATTTTTTATAGAAAATTTAGCATAGGAAGAGATTTTGCAGAATCTGATAAAATTAGTCAAGTAATGTAAAAAGTTGCAACTAACAAAGCTTATGACTATTTTTTCATGTAATTGATCTTTGATAATGGTATGTTTTACAGCTCTCTGTGGTTGCCTCAGATAGCTTATTTTATACAAGAAAATAAATATTTGATTACTATTTCAGCAAATATTATACACTTTTATTTGGACTTCCTGAGTACATAGATATTCTGGAATGTGCATTCTAAGTAAACTTACATGAAAGAAGCTTTCTTACTCTAGCTCCAGGGCTGCTATACCCGTTTATGAAAAGCATGGGCTCATTTTTTTTTGCATGATATTTCACACCAAATATGACAAACCACACTTTTTACTAGGAAATTGTTTTCTTACAGGACTATTAAAAATAGAAAGCAGGAACTTTCTCTATTAAATCTACTCCACAACAGAGAAATCATGTGATAATCATTTTGGTGGCTTAAGTGAAGTAGTTTGGATTGTTTAGATGTTAATTTCTAACTACCGAGAAAAAAAGGTCAAACTATTGTCTCAGATGGCACACATACACGCATCCTGCCAAAGGTGTGAAATAATAGATAATGAAAGAGAACAGACTTTCAAAAATGTGTTTTATTCAAGAGACATAAAACCTGTGAGTTGGTAGGTGTGGGAGATTTGAATATGCTGTGTGTCTTCTATTTCTCTTTACTAAGAATGTAGTGGTTACATAATGGAGTTTTTACTAGTATTTTGGATTGGTAATTTAATTTTTAATGTTTATTGCTGAATGTATGTTACAAAGTTAAAAAACGTTGCAGTAGCTCACCATACTTAAAATGAATAAAATGTCTTTCACAATTCTCTAAAAAAATCTAGGCAGTAAAAATATTCAGCATGTAAAGGCATTGTGTGCATAGTCAAGCCTGTATGATCAATAAAATGTAACCTTGATAGTAGAAAATGTAAAAACTCATGGTCAGGTAATATGAATGAGTAGTTTCTGGATCCTTGGTCAGACTAAAGGAGAGATTGTGAGGAAATTAAATAAATATCATAGAATCATAAAACAATTTGGGTTGGAAGGGACCGTAAAGGTCATCTAGTTCCAAGCCCTCTGCCATGGGCAGGGAACCTCTCACTAGACCAGGTTGCTCAAATCTTGCTGTGAACACTTCTAAGCGTGGGGGATACTAAAAATCTTTCACATATTTAGGAAACAAATAAAACTGTATAGCACAAAATATTTCAGTCCGTTAAGAACTGAAACCTTGTATTTTTTCAGTTAGAGACAACCTTGAGCCTTCTTGTAAAGACCATTTTCAACCATTATGTCACTGATTCACTGACATGAGTTTTCAGAAAACCAGATACCTGATAAAAGTCAAAAAAATTTTTGCAAAGAGCCACATAGTGCATGTGCCTGTTTTTCTTTTCAAGAGTGTATTTCTGCTTCACTTTGGAGAGGGCATCTGTTAATCCTTTTGATTGCCTGTATTATCACTATTTCACAGTAATAACTGGGTTAAAAGCTCATGCTTCCCTCTCTTTGATTAGCATAGATGTGACTGTAACTTCTTTCTGAATTCCCTCTTTGAAACTTAATATTTCCTATGTAGTACCACTATAGCCAGAATTACTATTTCCTTATTGCTTCTTCTAGTTTAATTTTATTTAGCCCATTGTTACATTTTGAAGGGGCCAGACTCCAAATTCTGAACTTCAGAGCACTGCATAATTTTACTCTGTAACCGAATGGCACTTCAGTACCCTTTTCATCTAATCATTCCCTTGGCTTGCTGATTTTGTTTGCACCAGTGCACATTTTGTGATAATATATTTGGGTCATGGTTTAACCCTGAGTAGCAGTGAAGCCCTCCCACTGCCACTCACTCATTCCACCCCCACAGTAGAACAGGGCAGAAAATGGGAAGAACAAGAGTGAAAAAGTTCATGGTTGACATGAAGATGTGGAAAATCAGTCGTCTACTACTCTCCTGGGTAAAACAGTCGTATTATAAAACATTTAATGCCTAATTTGGGTTTTGGAAAACAAAGACAAATAATAAAACAATCACAAGAAACATCGTTCCTCTTCTCTTTTGCAGGCTTCATTTCTTTCCAGTCACTTCTTCCCATTCCTCTATATATTCCAACACAGATTACACTTTGTCACTTTGGTGATGTGATGGGCAGTGCAGAAAGTTCAGATCAAGGTGTAGAAGTTAATTTCTGCTACTCCTCATTTCTCATTCTTTTCTTCTGCTATTTCTTCCCTCTTATTCATTTCTTGTGCTTTGGTGTGCATTGACCATGGGCCATAGTCACTTAGGGGAAGAACCTTCTCCAGTGTGGGTTATCCATGGGCTCCAGTCCCTAGAGGGTTTTACTAACTCTGGAATGGAGCACTCATGCTCTGACCTTGTTCCTTTCCCTCAGTGCTTACTGCCTTATCTTAAATACATCTTCATAGAGATGCCACAAATTCTACTGATGGACTCATTTATATCTTGTCCATTGTGGTCCATTGTGGAGCCAGATGTGACCAGCATGGGACTGCCCCATGCCTCCTGAGGGCAGAGGTCACATCTGCAGCCCGTTCACCCCCTTGTTTCCAAACCCATGGCATTTACACTAATTACAATCATATTCCCTTCTGTTCTCTTAAGTCTGTGAGAGCTGGTTTATTAAGATTCCTAACATGGCTGAGCTGCAGTGTAATATATGAAGCTACTGTGGCCTAGACATTTGAAAGGAAAACTAAAAGTGATGCAGTGCAAAGTCAAAATATAGCTGCCTGTGGAAAAAAACCCAAACAAACAACAAACCGAACAAAACACAAACTCACAACAGAAAACCCAAAGTATTATATAATATTTTTTAAATACCCTTCTAATTTAATTAATTATCATATTTTCCTAATTTTCTGTTTAAGACATTGCAAACAGACAATAGCCTTTTAGGCCTTTGAAAACTTTTAAATTGACTTATACAAAAAAAAAAAAATACTGAGGTACATGAAACTGTGGGAAGCTCTCAGCTTCATAGAAGTACATAGTCATGCAAATTATGTGTATTACTTTCTTTTAATAGCCATTTTCTTTCCTGAAAGATATTAATTTGTACAGTATTTAAAAGACATTGGTAAACAATAATCAAAGTGGTATATGTCAATTAGAAGAGAATCAAAATGTTTCCCTACCCAAGTTGTGCTGTCATGACCAAGACTCCCTTATTCTTCTTTCTCTGATCATTTGTGTTTCAGCATTTTATTCTATTCACTGCGGGTTCTTTGTCTTGAAGTTTTCTCTTCTTGTTGCTTTGTTAAAACTCCCTTTGAGTCAGAAAGTGTTGGCTGAAGTAGAATAAAAACTTCTTTGGATCCTCCTGAAGCAGCTGCTTCAATGTTTCTTGCCAATAGTAATCCTCTTTTGCTGTTTCTAAATTAGTTGTGCTTTTTTACTTCATCCATTTGCAGTTCCTTTTGGTTGCTGCTTTCTGTTGGCTACTTTTTGCACTCCATCACTTTTGTATAAATCCATAATATTATCTAAGTGGACAGAAGGGATTAAGTTAGCCTCACAGCATCTGTTCTTATAGACTGGCACACAAAAACTTCAGCCTTCTTTATATTAAGCACACAGATTCTGAAACAGTTTTCAGGAAAGAAAAAAAAAAGATCATTTTCTGTTGCTTAAATGTTACTTTAAACATCTATAACTTTGGGGTTTTTAGATCCAGCTTGCTTTTCCTCTTACTCTGCTTTCCTCTTCATTAAAGCTCTGGAAGGTTTCAGTAGTAGCCCTACACTTCCTACTTACTTCACTGGTGAAATCCTTTTCTAAACTGACTGTTTGTTTACCTCTGTTTAAACCATATGCAAATGAATGTCTTCACTCTGAGAAAAATAATCTCAAATATGTACATTATGTGCACAAATGCATTGCCTTCCATTAAGTATTTTTGCTTATAGGAAAATAGAGATGAAGAGATTAAATATATTCATGAGCTTTTCAGAATAAAATAAAATTTAGTTATCATGATCACGTTCAGAATCGTGCCAATGGTTAATCTGCTTAATAATTGACAACCAACTATATAGAACTTAGGTTGGATAAGTGCAAGTACTTTAAATGTGGGATTACAGACAAAAAAAGATGTTGTAAAGTTTCCTCTCACTCTTCTTGATTTTCTATTGTTATTTTCTTTGTCTTTTAATTATTTTGTATGTGAATATAAATGTAAATCTTCATTCAGAAATTATTTACGGAGTTAGTATTTTCTTAATTTTTTCATTTGTTTTGCTTTGAGAAAGGGTTTGAAGCAATTGGTAATCAGGCAGACAACAATAGTTAAGCTGCCTCAGAACATCATGGCTAGACTTGCCAGAAGGAGAAAACTGTCTTCATCATTTTTTTTTCCAGAACATTTAGCAATTGAAACAGATTTTGTCATTCATTCCTCATCTCAAAAGCGATTGCAACAAACAGTACACAGTACTACTGCCAGAAGACTCAGCAGTTGTAACAAAGACATAGGTGAGAGTTTTATGTTTAGACACCTCTAGATATCAGGATACCCATTATGGTTGGAGAGCTGTGAGGCACTGTACATGAATATATATGCACTATCACTGAAATCACCTGTGGTACCCAAGATATTTTTATGACAGCAGCAGAAGTGCAGAGGCTCTTTGTGAAGTCAAACCAAGGTGTTGCAAAGAGATGTGTTATGAAGTTACAAAATTGCACCAAGTCAGATTAGGTATGGCTAACTAAACCTTCCCCATACCTGGAGAATCCTGCCAGTGCAGATTGCAGAGACTCAGCTGACCACATGGAGGGTGTTGGGTAGGGGTGTTCCAGAGTAAGACATTTACATGGTTTTGGCGAATTAGAATTTCAGACCACGTAGTGTGGTTTACTGTGTCAGGCACTAGACAACCATTCTCTCCAAGTGAGACAAGGAAGAGACTCAGAAAAAACAGTAAAACTCAGGGGTTGAGATACAACCAATTTAATAAGACTAAAAGGATGGGAGAATAATAATAATGATAAAAGAATACACAAAACTAGTGATACACAAAGCAACTCTACCTGCTGACCAATGCCCTGCCAGTCCCTGAGCAGTGGCTGCCACCCTCCAGCCAAGTCCCCTCAGTTTTATTGTTCAGCATGATATGATATGGTATGGAATACTCCTTTGGCTAGTTTGGGTCAGCTGTCCCAGCTGTGTTCCCTTTCAGCTTCTTGTGCTCCTCCAGCCTCCTCACTGGCAGAACAGCATGAGAAGTTGAAAACTCCTTGGCTCAGCAACAATTTAAACATCAGTGTGTTATTGTCATCCTAAATCCAAAGCATGGCACTGTAACAGCTAGTAGGAAGAAAGTTCACTCTATCCCTGCAAAAACCAGGACATCATGCCATTCTGGCACAGAAATGAGAAGATGGGGAAAAACAGAGATGTATAGATAACTGTTATGTCCTAAATGTGTGCTTTAAAATTAATTCAAACACTGCTTTACACTGACTACAATGACTAGATTTCCATTTATTATAATAGTTCATATACCTAGTGCAACTACAGACACAGTGATGAAGGTATTTTAATCTCAGCTGGCATCTTCTACATACTTGCTGAAATGTTTTTTCACTACCAGAAGACTCATGGTCTTGAGATTCCCTGGGAGAAATAAAGGTACTGCATCACTTCAGTCACATTTGTAGAAGTCTACTACTTAAACAAGGGCTGTACCTGCTTCTGCTTAGGGCAGTTCAAATAAGTTGCTGCTTGCATTGATAATTTATTTGACAGATGACAGATTTTTCTCTTTTTTTTTTTTTTTTTTTTTTTGTAAGATACTTAGTTATCAGAATTGTAAATCTGTGACTTTTAAGAAACTTAAATTTTATTGTCAAAACAGCCCAGATGGCTACCTGATTTTGCAATGAATGGAGGGAAAAGGAATTCTCTCTTTATAGAGTGAAAGGAAATTACCAGAGCTTCTCAAGATTTTTTTTCTCCTCCAGGCATAACAAGACTTAAACTGCATACATTGTCACATAAGTAACTGTTTTTAGTGGATTTTCATACTCATGGGTCTTTTAGCTCTAGTTCATCTCATACTGAGCTGTATTTTCTAAATAGATTATTTTTCACCTTTGCACCCTTGAGATGTCTTCTATTCACAACTATACACCCACATAGTGCAGAGAATGACATTGATTTTGCTGTAGTCAAATAATAGAGGAGAAAAATTGCTGCATTGTGTTGACCCTCCCCCATTTTAAAGAACTTATTTTTAGAATTCTGCCAATGATAGGTTTTAATATCACCACTGTTGACAGTTAGTACTGTGTACTGATCCAGAAAGATCTTTTTTTAAAATTTTAATTCACCTTTTTCTATTTCAAATAAGATAATATTTCATTTTAAAAAGTTGATAGAACTAATGTTAAATATTAAAACATGGAAATCTGTGCTAATGTTTAAATTGATGGATTGTAATTTACTTCTGAAATAAGCATTAAGTCGTGCAGTAAAGAATCCTTTCCAATTTTAATGATTTAACAGATGCATCTTCTTAATTTCATACTTACCATAAAGAAAAACCTCTATTTTTAGGTGCATTCAAACATTTTAATATCTCTATGTTTCATTTACTATTTTACACACTTCTGTTTTTGTTTACAAAAGAGCAAATGATAGTGTTCTATGTAATACTGACTGTAAGAAATTCTATTTTGTCTGTAGAATAAAAAAAAAAAAGTACTGAATTATATTTATTTCAATTTCAGTAATACTTAGAAAGCATTTTCTTTACTTAGGTCAGTTTTGTTGAAAGTTCAGTAATTTATGAATTGAAATGAAAAGTATGATTTCAAACAACAATAAAAAATCCAGGAAAACAGTATATTGAAACTATAAAACCCATAGGTAATATGAACTGTCCTAGTTTATGGAAGGGGAAAAAAAGTATTTAAAACTCAATATGGTTTTAGTGATCCCATTAATATATATATATACATATATATATAATATGAAGTTATATATAATATATTTTTATATTTTATGTATAAGTTTATATACTATTTATAATTATATATAGATTTTTGCATGTATTAATGCAATGTGTTTATGTATACATATATTAAAACAGGTTTTATCCAATGAAATCCACTAAAATTCAAGAAAAAAATAGCTATTAAATAATCTCTGGCAATTGAACTCTTCTATTAATAGTAAATAAACTGTACAGTGTATAGGACCTTCAGAAGACTTCATTTTGAGGTCAAAACATTGATACATTAACCTATACATCTGTATGCTTCATAGCCACCAGTCTAACATATTGCACTGATGATTTGTTCATGTCAATATAATAAAACAACTGAGGGAAGAACCTGGAATAAAACACTTGTTTACATTCAAAATATTTAGTGGTATTTAAATTAACTGTTGGAACATTTTCTTTCCCCTTTAAAAATTGTTGGCATGTAAATATTCTCAAAATATACTTGGGCTTTTTTATTAAGAGATTTACATTTTTCTGCAGTGAAGATTATTTCACCATAACAGAACATGATAAACAATTCCAGTTAGATTATTAATAGTTTTGACCATTATACAGTTTGCTGGACACTAAAGGAACAAACCTGAAGTGGTCCAATTTTATAAACCAGATCTTAAGTGTTAAAATTAATACTGTCACTGACATCAGATGTATCAAAGCCATTTCTGCTGGAAGATTGGCTCCCATTTCCTTCCCTCCCTCTTTCATAACCTAGAATTTTTAACTCTCTTTAGTTCTGGGGTTTGGTTTTTTTTTTTTCATTTTGGAGGAATGGTTTTCTACCATTAGGGGACACACACACAGTGAAAAAAAATCATTTTGATCAGAAAACAACAGTCAGATGAAGAGACCTAGATAATGAAGTCACTGAATAAAGGATTTTTTTTGTCTAGCCTCACATTTGAATTTTTCCATGTGCATTCTAATCAGGCCGCATGAATTATTATGCAGAATTATCTCTTCTTTCTGTATCTCTTTCTTCTCTTTAGCCGAAAGAGAGAATTGTTTGTTTGTTATTCATTTACAGAGAACACTTGCACTTGTGAGAGAAAGTATATCCTCATGTCCTTGAGGATATAAATGTAGAGTAGTTATTTAGTTTTAATTTTAATTGTATAAACTGGCTAGCTATGTGTTAAAGCATAAAGTATGTGAAATGTAGCTGTTGTGCTCTTTTAAATGTTTCTTTGTCCTTTGTTAATTGTGAAAACTCTAATCACACCATATGCATGAAGACTGACTAATATGTGGAATAACCTCCTGTCTACAAATAGAAAAGCTATTTTTTTTTTCAATAGAAAAAATAGAACCAAACTTCTGCTTTAGAACATGACTATAGTAGTAATCCATGCAACATGTTATGCCAGAAGTTATTTTAGTGTTAAATAAGATACTACAGTTTTTACTCATTCCCAGTATAGGTAAGGTTGGGGACATTTGGCATTACTCTTCAGAATTAAGTCTAAGATTATCTAATTTCAGAAGTAAAAGTACATTTTGCAAAGCATCTCTCAGTAAATAAGAAGGCAAATCTATTTAATGAAAAGTTATATATTTTAATGAATGCTGCATCAAGTAAGGAATGAAATTTCTGAACTACCTTTTCAATTTCCAGTTACACTTTCTCCACCTTAGCTCCAGCCAATGAATACTTTTATACTTTAAAACATTGGCTGCTTTATTTGTGTACTGCATCAGTAACAGTATAAGAAAACTGAAAGAACTTGACTGTTCTTCCCCATTCACAGCACCTGGAAATTATTAAAACACATCTTTTTTCAATAAAGTATTTTCACTTAAATGCAGCTGAGGCAAAGACCCTGGCATACTTGTGAGTATGATTCTATGACATTTGTTAATCTATGAAATCACTAACTAGTACCAAAGAGATTCTCAGCTGTGTAATTTCTTTAGATTTTCATTATGTGAAATTTCAGTACCGTTCCTATCTGAAAGAAAACTTAGTAAAAGTCTCCTGAGAGCCATAGTGGTCAAATCTTCTCTGTTTTTAAGTCTGAAAATTGCCAGAACAAATGTAGAACAGCAGTGTGAATACTAAAGTGAGTCTTCCATTGATCTTTGTTGATTTGCTTTGTTTGTTTTTAATTTACTTACTTGCTTGGTTTTATACATGACAATATTTTTATTTGTCTGAATCCTGCATGAACTTTTCTGAATATGTAGGAGAAAGACTGAGAGCCAAGTAAAGCCATTAGAGAAGAGAGTGAGGGGTTGTGAGGGAAAGATTTAGGTGACAATATGGTCAGTAATAAGGAGATGGAACCTGAAGGAAAACTGTTGAATAATTATGACTTACTGGATAAGAAAACTTCTTGTATGATACATGCCCTGGCTGGAGTCTAGTGTGTTCTGGTTTGATTGAACAATTAGCCAGGACAAATCTTGAAGGCACAAGGAGAAATGTTCAAAAATTAATCTGTCAGTATCCACTGCACAGCTCTGAATATTCTCTTTCTCACCATGAAATAGCTGAAATCTGACAAAAGAAGTTTGGGTTAACAAGGTGCTTTTTGCACTATATAGAGTGGACTGATGATCTGTTAAAAAATAATGTCATGCAGAGGTTTCATGGTTCAAAGACCTTAGCTTGTGTTGCTTCTTTGCCACTCTCTTTGCATTAACAAGAACTGCAAAATTACCTTAATTTCATAGGGTCATAGAATAGCTTGGATTGGAAGGGATCTTTTAAAGGTCATCTACTCCAATGCATCTGCAATGAGCAGGGACATCTTCAATCAGGTTTCTCAGGGCCCTTCTAGCCTGACCTTGAATGTTCCCAGGAATGGAGTATCTGTCACTTCTCAAGGTGAGCTGTTCCAGTGTTTTATGACTGTAGTAAAAAAAAATCTTTCTTATATCTAGTCAAAATCGACCCTGCTTCAGTTTAAAACCATTAACCCTTGTCCTATTACTTCATGTCCTGCTAAAAGGTTTGTCCCCATTTTTCCTATGGGCCCCCAAGTACTGAAATGCCATAATAAAGCCTCCCTGGAGCCTTCTCTTCTCCAGGTTGAACAATCCAAGTTCTTTCAGCCTTTCCTCATAGGAGAGGTATTCCATACCTCTAATCATCTGGCCCTCCTCTGGACTTTCTCTAACAGGTCTGTGTTCTACCTGTACTGTAGACCTCAGAGTTGGATGCAGTATTCCAGATGGGACCTCATAAGGGCAGAGTAGAGGGGCAGAATAATCTCCCTTGACTTGCTGGCCACACTGCTTTTTATGCAGTCCAGAATATGATTGGCCTTCTGGGCTGCAAGTGCACATTGCTCTGTCACATCCATACTCTCGTCCACCAACACCCTCAAGTTCTTCTTGACAGGGCTGCTCTCAATCTGTTAATCTTCCAGCCTGCACTGATACCAGGGTGTTGCCCTGACCCACATACAACACCTCGCACCTGATCTTGTTAAACCTCATGAGGTTCTCATAGGCCCACTTGTCAAGCTTCCCCAGGTCCCTCTGGATGGCATCCCATCCTCCAGGGCTGTCAACTGCACCACTCAGCTTGAGGTAGCCTTCAAACTTGCTGAGGGTGCACTCAGTCCCTCTGTCTATGTCCTTGATGAAGACAGTACATAACACTGATCCCAACAGAGAACTCTGAGGGACACCACTTGACCACAATGTCCCTCAGGACAACTAAACTGTTGACCACTACCCTCTGGATGCAACTGTCCAATCAAATTATCATCAATTGAACAGTTCACCCATAGAATGCATCTCTTTCTAGTTTAAAGAAACAGATGTTTTTGGGGACTATGTCAAAGGTTTTACAGAAGTCCAGATAGATGACATTCCTTTGTCCATTGATGCAGTTGGTTCACCATAGAAGGCTGATTAGACAGTGATTACCCTTGTTGAAGTCATGCTGACTGTCCTAAATCACCTCCCTGCCCTCCATGTTCCTTAGCATTGCTTCCAGGATGATCCTATTCCATGATCTTCCCAGGAACAGAGGTGAGGCTGACAGGTCAGTAGTTCCCAGGGTCCTCTTTTCTCCCCTTTTTAAAAATGTTTTCCTTTCCCAGTCACCTGTCACTTCACCTGACTGCCATGGCAGTATCATGGAGTGTAGCAACCACATCAGCTAATTCCCTCAGAACTGTGGGTTGCAGTTCATTAGGTCCCATAGACTTACACATGTTCAGGTTCTTCAGGTTGTCCACAATCTGATCTTCTCTTACAGTGTAAGTGACTTTGCTCTTCCAGTCCATGTCTTGCAGTTCATCCACTCGAGGGGTGTGAGAAGAGAGGTTACCAGTAAAGATTGAGGCAGAAGGGTTTGCAAATGAAATTATGAGATCTGTTGATTGTTACTATTGTTATTAATACCAGCTCTTAAATTCATAGTCAGTATACTAGGAGCACTTTATAGTCCTCAGGTTCATACTTTGAATGCTTTAAAAAAGCACTCCTTAGTGATTTTGAAGCTAAATATTTGGGGAAAAAGTGGAGGACAGAACAAAAAACATTCTACTGTATAAATCAACCTTCACCTTGACTCCACTTGGTGCTCTGGCCTCTCTGCATTTCAGAAGAATATCCAAAACCAGCTGTCATTTCTGAAAAATCACAGAATCACAGAATTGTTAGGGTTGGAAGTGACCTCCAGAGATCATCCAGTCCAAGCCCTGTGCCAAGGCAAGATGACCTGGAGCAGGTTACAAAGAAACGTATCCAGGTGGGTTTAGAATGTCTTCAGATAGGGAGACTCCATGACTTTCCTGAGCAGCGTGTTCCAGTGCTCTGTCACCTTCAACAAAAAGTTCTTCCTCATGTTGAGGTGAAACTTCTTGTGTTTTAGTTTATGGCCATTGCTACTCATCCTGTCTCTGGACACCACTAAAAAACGTCTCGCACCATCCTCTTGGCACCCGCCTTTGAGATATCTAGATGCATTATTGAGATCCCCTCTCAGTCTTCTCTTCTCCAGATTAAACAGGCCCAGCTCCCACAGGCTCTCCTCATAAGAGAGATGCTCCAGACTCACGGTCATCTTTGTGGCCTTCTGCTGGACTCTCTCCAGTAGCATCTTATCTTTCTCGTACTGAGGACCCTGGAACTGGACAGCACTACTGATGTGGCCTCACGAGGGCTGAGTAGAAGAGGAGAAATCACCTCCCTCAACCTGCTGGCCACACTCTTCCTGCTGGATGGTAGCACAGCCTTCACATATGTCAGTCACTCTCCCCATTTTTGTATCATCAGCAAACCTGCTGAGAGTACATTCTACTCGTTCATCTAGGTCATTGATAAACAAGTTGAATAAGACTGGAGCCAGTACTGATGGCTGGGGAACAGCACTGACTGCAGGCCTCCAAATGGATTCTTCGCTGCTGATCACGACACTTTGAGCTCTGTCATTCAGCCAGTTCTTGATCCACCTCACTGTCCATTCCTCTAACCCACATTTCCGACAAGGATGTTATGGCAAATAGTGTCAAATTATCATGTTTTTAGACGTGCCAGTAAATCTTTTCCCTATAGAAGATTTATCTTTGAGCATTTCTCTGTACTGCATAAACGTGAGGGAAGAGTCTTGCAGTAACAGAGGCTGCTATTTTAGGTATTAGTAACTATTTTGGCTATTAAATGAGAACACTTCCATTGCTATCATTGTATTGTGGTGCAAAGTTGCCTGAAATGCTCATTAAGGCAATGCAAATGTAACTCTTTTTAAAATTATTTTGAAATTTATTTTAGTGTGTAAGCATTTACCTTAAGGCATCTTGAAACTGTTGACTAATGAATCACTGGGGGTATCTCACAGGGAAGCTTTTCCTGAGGCAAAGCTCTTGTTTTGCACTGGATGTCACTTCATAGCTCAAAAGTTCACTTACTGCCCACTTGATGCTGACAGCACATAATGTTCTGCAAGAATAGCTTTATCTCTCTAAAGTCTAAGTGGATTTTGAATCAGTTTTTATATTGAAGGAACCTTTTTGCTTCCCAGAGAATTGTTTTCATCTCACTTAGGACCTGACCTTTCTTTAAAAGTATTATTTTTTAGACTATTCTGACCTTTTTAGATAAACCCCAAAAATAAAAGATGGTACCATTTAATTTATAAATCATTCATCTTTGCTTTTCTTTATAATTAACATTTATTCTGCTTAGAGATTAACTTTATTTATTTATTCTGAATGAGAAATAAGGGAAAAATAATACCTTTTTTTAAATGTAATGCTTTGCTTTTTTTCATAGGCACTGTATTTTTCACAGTGAATAAGGGACAAGCAAGGGCCAGTGGCTCCCTGAAGGCTGTCGAGCTGGGAACCACAGGGGATTGGGGCTGAGGCCAGCGGCGCCGGGCTTTGCAGCCAGTTCTGGTCCCACTGCCCCAAGCCAGGGAGCAGAGCAGGCTGTGGAGGGCATTGAGTGGCAGGCACTTCTATGGGAAAGAGGACAGGCCAAGGCCAGGCAGAGACAGTAGCCTCATGGCTGGACAGCCATGGGATGTGGGGAGCAGGGGACCAGCACTGCAGTGGCATCACTGGGGCAGGGAGTGGTGGCTTCAGCTGTGGTCCTGGACCCACAGACATGGGTGGGGGGAGGCTTGGGGAAGGCTGGGCAGGGCTGTTTAGGCCCCTTAGAACCCTCAGAGTCCGGACAGTCACTGAAAAGTACTTCAGTGGTATAACATACACAGAAAGATAATGTATGTTTGGTATACAAAATTTCAGACCTAAAGTTAGTTGGATTGTAATCCACTTACATAATACAATATTAGCCATAGAACCTTGTTGTAGCTGAAGGGAACACAGTTTATATTATAAGTTAATAATATTATAATATAAGTTAATTATTATATATAATATTATAATATAAGTTAATTATATTATAAGTTAATAATTTATTGCAATTGCAATTACAATTTTAATGGTCTGGTAGTCTGAATTATGTAATATAGAATAATATCAATAATAATAATAATGTGCTTATCAGAGTTAAGAACTGCCTTCCTACTCTTCACTGTATTTCTCTTGTCTTATTTTCACCGTTTTCACTGTGCCCCTGGGGTGGCATTACAATTAATTGAGAGCATCCAAGGATCTGTATTAGGAGGAGTTTGGTACTTTTGGAGTTGATGGAGTGAGCTTCCTCTTCATTCTTGGAGTCCAATTTTCTATTTTTTAAAATTTATTTATTTATTTAATTTTAATGTTTTCTTAACACAGTCTGCATCTTTCTCATTGCTTTCACAAAAATCTGAAAGTTGCACATTAGCTTCCCTCAGCCTCACTGAGTATAAAAAGCTGTTATTTGCTATGCATGGACTATGTAGCTTTATCAGAGTGTTATTGTATGCAGTATTATCAGAGCACAACATTAATAAAATAAAATCAGGACAGAAAATATACACTTGGTAACTCTGAGCTATCAAAAATAGTGAATACATCCTCAAGCCAAGGCAAGCCTACACAGGGTCAACATAAATCCTGTAGCCTTGTATTAATAATGGTAAAATTATACTTATTAGGCTTAAATCTCTTAATTTGCTAGATATAGGTAATGTAAACAATGCAAAAGATTTGCTTAAGTGTTAAAATTTCTATTCTTTTCTATGCAATGAATAAATACAGACTGATACTGAGGTAAATGGCAAGATACCTTTTCTGCAACTTTGTCTTCCCCATTTGCCTGGTAAATGAACCACCTTTCCAAGAACTTCACATTATTTCTAATCTGTTTAAAAACAAATAATAATGCAGAAAAATGAGTCCTTAAAATAATCTTCTTTGTAGTGAAGATGAATACATTGGATATATTTCTGGAGTCTTAAAATATTTAGTAATCTTTAGTGATAAATTTATGTCAATTAGCTTCTTGATGCCTAGCACTGGATTTAGAATAGAAAATTTTAGTAGAGATACTAGAAATTTCTGAAGAGTAGAAAAAGTGATTTTTTAAAAGAATTAGATTGGATTGACATATTGAAAATATGTTAAAAGAGTCAAATAAGCTGTTATAACTACACTAATTTGAAAATGCCTTTACAGATCCAGAATACATTCTTCTAATTAGCTTTGTAACTTTATTGGAACTCTTTTGCAAGCATCAGATATTTAATGACAGAGAACATCAAAGAGAACAGTTAATTAAGATTGGAAAAAAAAAAAAAGCTTTGTCTTAACAGGATGCACTGGTCACTCCAAAGTCAGTTAATAAGGAAGATAAATAAATCTTGACTAAAAGTCCTTGAACATCTGAAAGAAGAATGAAGGTGGAATATAGCTGTTACTAATTTTTAAATTCTTTATATAATTGTAACCACCTCTTTTTCTCTTTAATAAGATATGCATTTTATTTTTTGCTTGAGATGCTCTACACTTCTTTCTCAATTACCCACTGCAAAACGATAGACTGGCTTACTTGTTAATAAGATTCAGAGGAAAAGACCCAGGCTGACCTCATGCTAGACACCTCGTTAGCACTTTACTATAGTCTGAGTTCCATTTAGGGTCATCTGCATTAAAGACCTTTAGCTTTATTTGGGAAGTCTGTCGCTGGATCATATGTGTCACAAGGACTAATAGAGCCTTGTATCTTAAATTCATTCTAAATAAATAAGATAGTGAATATCCCTATTTGCTTTCACATTTTGATCTCAACCTGGTTCTTAGGAATTAATCAGCAAAATTAATTCTAACGAATTAGAATACTGCTGGACAGTACCCTTAGATCCCATTTATTTGGTCTTATGAAGAATTTGCTTGTTTTCATCTGTTCTTTCACCACTGTAGTTAAAAAAAAAAAAAAATAAATTTAGAAAACAGCCATAAATGAGTCAGACTCTTTACCTAGTCCAGTAACAAGTGGAGTACTAAAGTGGAGCGGTCTGTTCTGGTTCAAGTTCTATTCAGTGTATTTATCAATGAGCTTGAATAAAGGGTAGAGTGCAGTCTCATTAGATTTGCACATGACACCAAAATGTCCATCATTAAAGTCGAGGATCAACAGTCAGTATAGTTGAGGACAGGGTGGCCACAGGGACACAGACAAGCTGGAGGAATGAGCCACAGGAATCCTATGAAACTTAACAAGGGCCAGTGTAAAGTCCTGCACTTGGGTAGGAAACCCCCCTGGAAACAGTATTAGCTGATAGAAAGGAGCTCTGTTTAATAGACCCTGTGTGTAGCAGCAGACAGCAAGCTGAGCATGGCCAGGCAGTGTGCCCTGGCAGCAAAGAAGGCCAACAGCATCCTGAGTTATAAGAGTGTGGCCAGTGTAGACTAAAAGGAAGGATCATTGTCCTTTACTCAACACTCCTGTGACCACAGCTGGAATAATGCATAGAGTGTTGGTCCTCATGTTAAGGAAAAATGAGTTTTTCATGGAGGAAAGCTCAGTGGAGGGCCACCAAGATGATTGGACTTGCCCTGTGATGAGAGGATGAGGAAGCTGAGCTTTTCCAACCTTGCTAATACAGTAAGGGAACAGGAAAGCTTTTTGAAGTCATAGTCTTCTAAAAGGGAATATAATAAGATCATTTACAACAAGCATTTTCACTTTATTAGATACCATTTTTTTCCTCTTTTTTTTTTTGCTTTTTTTTTCTTTTTTTTTTTTCTGGTGAGTGCTTCTGCAGAGTAGGCAAAAGTATGTATTATCTCCCTAGATTATTCCCTCAGGAATTGTAACAAGTTAGTCCATTAGATTAATTTAAATAAAAAACTTCTGGGGAAAATTTCTTTTGCTATTATGTTTACAACAGGAACCCTGTGTATACTTGTAGTATATTGCATATGCAAAGTGTGTGCATCTAGCGCAGATTCATTATCTATTTTTGGAGCTTTGTTTCAGGCAAATGTCAAAGGTTCTTGCCTCCTTCCTTTACTAAAAATGATCCTGGAATGACGAACAACTTCCACTCCTATATAAATAGAAAGGCTTATGGGTCTCCCATATGTTTGCATTATCTAAGTTTTAGCAGTTACACCACTTCAGAGTAGTGGTTTGTTCAGACTAGTTTTCTGGACTGAATTGCTCTGTTCATCATCAGCTTGATCTCTTTCCACTTCTACATAGTTACAAATATTTATGTGTAAATACCACTTCAAATCTTTCCTTCTGTAAGCAGGCTAATTTAACACATGAAAACTCCTCAGTTTTACTGACTTTAATCTATTCTCCTTCCACAACAGCTCACTTAGGGGAATGCTTGTCCAGGCTAGTAGGACTCAGTTGGGTTAGTCAGGTACTCACTCTTTGCCCTGAGCAACAATTACTCTTTCTTACTGCATCTTTGTATGATGCAGCTTGGCAGTTCCTAAAGTCTCAAGTTTTCTCAGTCGCTGATTGTGAATTCGAAGTGATTACCTACCTCTGAGTTTACTTCAGCTGACTGCAAATTGTTGGTTTAAGCTCTTCCCAAAAAGCAGAGTCTCCGTTTCTTCCTTCTGCCAGTTATCATTGCTAGGGGTTTTTTTCTTTTTTTTTTTCTGTCTTTTTTTTTTCTTTGCTTTTTTTTTTTTTTTTTTTTTTTTTTTAAATCAGATTATTAAAGTAAAATAATATGTGAGTATTTTTTTTGGGTCATATAGGAAAATATTATTTTTAAATAACCCGTTTGGCAAACTGAAATGTCAGATATGACTGCAGATGACAAGTGGAGAGGATGTTACAATGCCCATACAACGTAAGTGTTTCAATGGGTCTAAACTATTTTCATAAAATACTAAGAGACCAAAGTTCATGCTTTTACAGATTACAAAAAATGTTTAGAGATATATCAATGGATCTGTTCCATGCAGTAGCTGATACTTACGAGATTGTTTATACATTACATTAATTTTCTCTGAAAAATCCTCCATGTAATTTAAACCATGATATTTAACTTTACTGATCTTCATGCGTTCTTTTCTGTAGTGGAAATGGACGTGGAAGCCTAACAAGTTAGGTGCTCTGCTTGAAAGGTGCCTCTGTATCAAAGTAGTACTTTTCAATATATAAGCTTTTTAATTAAGTTTAATTTTTCTTGTTTTTTTAATTTTTCTTTTGAGATTAACTTTCTTTTAAGTTGTTTTCATTTAAAGTGCTGTACCTATTTAAATAAATAGGCTAGAATATGCCATTTGACTAAGATTCTGAATATAATTTTGCTTTGAGCTGGATATTGAAAGAAGCTTGATCTTGTACATTTTCTTGCATGATAAAGATGTGTCCACATAGGTTTTGCTTTAGTAGTGGTGGTTATGTAACATAATTTAAGTTTTCTTTGTTTTAATCAACATTTTTATGTTCTAAAATATCTCTTGGCCATGCATTTATATTTTCTGTGTTTTAAACTTGATACCAATCTGTCAAAATTTATTGTATACTGAATCATAAGTAGTCTAGTCTTTTGATATTATGCATTGTTGTGATAATTTCCTTCTTTTATTTTGAAATAAAACATAAAATATGTCTAGCTCTATTTTTAGTTCTTTACATCACTGTCATCATAGGACAGTAAGTAGTTTTTTTTTGTTTGGTCTCTGACACATTAACCTGGAGTCTTACATGGTTCTTTTAAGACTTTTTAGTTTTGCAGAGGAAATAAACTGTATGATTTAGAAGTGCTGTACTGCACAATAGATTTTAGGACATTAAATGTAAGATAGCAAAAATAATATGTACCCACAGCAGCTTTATTTGTTCTCTGTATAACACTAAAGTATCCTGTTGTGTTAGTATTTATTAATAGTACAATGAAATAAAACATTTTTAGCTGAAAATTCTGCAATAAACAAAAAACACTGTATTAGCAAGACTGAAGGATTTTGACATGAGGATCTGTTCCATTTATTTATACAGAACATTTGAGAATTCTGATCAGAGGTCTGTTATACTTTGTGCATGAAAAATTATATATACTGCTTAGCTCCTCTGGGAATCTTATTCCCATTTTCTAGAGTATAGGTTTTTCTAACTGTGAAAACTTTCCATTCTGACATCCCCCACTACACTTAAAGGACAAGTCTCAGAGACTGTGTGAGAGGACAGCTCAGGAGTGTGGATTATTATTTTTTGAATGACTGTTCAAGAGCCCCTAATAATTTTTATGGAATAAAAAAGCTGTATTTTAAAGATACTATGATAGCATAGTACAGTTCATGCTACATCAACTTTGTTTATGCTAATTTTTAAGGTGAATTTTGTTATGTTTTACACAGTCATTTATTCATTCCAGTCAAAATGGAGTTTCTACTGTGTTAGATTTTTAAGCTCACAGGTGAGAGACTTGGCTGCCAAAAATTTTCAGCCAAATATGGGGAGTGGGGAAGGATGAAAATGCTAATAAAACATTGAAAAATCTCACATGGATTGTATATTTTAAGTACTAGAAAAGTTAGAAGTGCTAACTTAATGTTTTCACAAACAGTGAATGGACAATTTTTTAGCTTATCAAACATTTTGGGAGTGGGGTTTTTTAGAAAAATAATCTGTCCTATTACAGAAATCAGAGAGCAAAAAGAGAATTACACGTGAAGCCTCTGTATAATCTTAAGTATAAACAATTATGCAGAGATATTTTGTTTAAATGTGTACCTTTTATTATCTATCTACCCTTGGCCTTGTGTCAAGTCTAAATGGGCTTTTAGAGCCCTCTCAAGCTTTGATGAAAAGAATGAACGTATTTGGCAGCCTTATTAGCAGTTGGAGTATGGAAGCTTTGCCTGCTGCCTAGGTTACTATGTAATGCTGCTGTTTCACTCCTCAGTAGGATGGTTATCACTTTTCTGCATATGGGGGCCCTTTTAATGATATAGCTGTATATTTTGCTCTAGCCATGCTGATTTCATGATTGAGTTTGCAGAGGTGAAAATTATGTGCTGTCATTATGACTGGTGCAAAAGTTTATAGAATAAGTTTTGAGGACATTTAAAACTTAACATGCAATATCACTATAATTACAAGATGTTCACTAGCATTAAACACTGTTCTGATTGCTTCAAATTTTTAAATAAAGCATATTGACCTTCCTCTTTTCATGTCAGTTGTCTTTACTATGTTAAACAGAGGGAAATTTTATCTCTTAGATTGATCAGGAAAACACAATTCAAAAGAAAAAGTTAGCATCCAGTGCTACTGTGTGTCCCACAGGTTCTTCTTTCATCAAAACTGCCTCCATTGGTGAGTTAGAGGAGCATATTGCGGCCACTACTGGTGCCATTACTGTTGCTAGCACATCTGCTGATGTTGCTGTATCCAGTGCAGTGACCACCCATAGACAACCTCCTGGAGAACAACAAGTGCAAGCTATGAATATAAGAAAAGCAATTCTGGAGTCGGCCACTTACAAGGAAGCACTCTCTCTTCATCAAGCAAATTTACAAAGTCCAAGAAGACGGCCAAGAAATGCTGAGCAGATAGAAAGAACTAAAGAACTTGCAGTTGTTACTCATAGAGGTATTGGATATTATTTTACTTGTGCCCATGTAGTTATGCAAAATATTTTGTATAAGTTAAAAGTGAAAGTTCAGGTATCCATTAAGGAAATGTAATTGAACCAAATGGGAAAGGGATTAAATCTGCCTAAATTTATGTTCTAGTGGGGCAGCCACATGGAAAAATGGAATTAATATTGTCTTGGTAATTTAAATTTATTTGATTTATAAAACAACAAAAGGGAAAGATAAGGAATTTCCTTTTGGTGCCACTCTATAGTTTATATCATTATATTTCACAATAAAGCCTAGTGTAAGTGATATCCAATAAAAGTTTAGAGAATTGAGATTAGGATATTAATCTATTCTGCATATGTGTGTAAATATAATTAACTATAGAATAAAAAATGTACTTTATAAATAGCTGCTGTGCTAAACTACTGGGTGATGCAGTTGTATTCATCTTGCTTCTGCCTAAATCTTCAGTAAAATTTCAGCCTTTTAAAATATCTGTACATTTTTGTTCTGTCAAATATGAAATCAATGATCGAAGCAATGTTTACAACACTAGGAAATTCAGTTGCATGTATTAAAGTGGTAAAGCTAAAGATTTTTTAAGTTCCTGTATTCAGATAATTTAATCCGTATTCTAAAGTATTAATAACAGGCAACATTTGGAGTATAAACCAAGCATTGTTTGCTGTGTCAAAAGGTAAATGTTGATATCTGAAACAGGAGGCTGAGAAAAAGTAATGCTGGAATGTCACAATTTAATCAGCAGACATTCAGAAAAAAATACCATGTGATTTTTTTTTTTTTAAACATACACAAATTCAGAGAAGGATCAGTTTAATTTTGCAGGGTAGCTGTTGAATACCATTTATTATAAATTTTAATTTTTTTATGTTATTCAATTGTACATGAAGAATTTATAAACACAAATAGGAAATTACGGAGGAGAAACATCTTTTATTGCAAAAACAATTTGCAGAAATCTCATTTTATGACTGATATTTATTAAAGACTTCTTTAGACTGGAATTTGTTGTCCTACTGCATAGTCACATACTATAAGTTATTGTAGCTTCATTTACTAACATCTTTTGAAAGAGCAGAGCTGCAGTTCTCCAGAAATTTAAATATGTAAAATAAATAGAATAACTAAAAAACCCAAACACAGTGTTTGGTTTGCATATGAAATATAAATCACTAAACGTTTGTTTATATTTCATTTCTATTAATTTCAGTACAAATCTGAAGTACTTTCTGGTTATTGACTGGTATAAATTAATCAACAATTTGATTTGTACTGGTTCTGTGGATATGCATTCACTTCAGAACAACTTCGGTCAATAAAAGAAGCAGGCTTATTTTCAGTTAAGAGGGAGTATCTGAGGGCCTGTGATAATACCTTCTAATTTAAAGATGTGTGAGTGTACTAATTTGGCAGTAATTGTGATATGAAGGCAGTTTTTCCCATTTTCTTCTTGGAATCATTCCACTGCAGTGTCCTCTTCACTGTCTGCTCAGTGTCCCTGTCTTTCCTGACCTATTCTTTATACAGGATATAGGTAAGGCATAGGCTTCTAAATTATTTTTTTCATAATAATGTGCTAAACATTAGATTACAAAGAAAAAAGAAAAGAATAATTTAGAGATCAAGATATTGCTACAGTAATGTTATAGTGCTTATTTGTCACATATTATAGTAGTATCACAGGTACTAAAAGGCACGACAGCCCACATACATGTAATTCAGACTTATATAGACCATACTGGTGAAGAAAGCCCAGACTGATTTCTGTGTGCATTTTATTCCCTCGTGGCATTTAAAGCCTCGATTTTGCTAACATTCTTGTTACAAAATCTTTTTTTTTTTTTTTTTTAATTGTGTCATACTAACAGAACAGTATATGTGTGCCTACTATCAATGTAGTATTCATATACTGAGAATAAACTTACAATTTTTGCTTGGCAAACACCAATATTTGATAATATACTTATAATAGTTATTAGAATTTATCAAATGACAATAAATAAACTGTAATTGTCTTCCTTAAAATATTTTGTTTTAAAAAGACAGAAACATATTTTGAAGGAATTTTTGTGAATGTGAGATCATTGTAATCGGCTTGAAGGAATTTCCATTATGGGGGGATATTCCTCAGATGTTTCTACAGAGTTTCCTTTATGTTATGATTGAAGTATTTAAACCTCTCTCTGACAATGAAATGTGCACACAAGTCTTAAAACTACTTGTCTTTCTCTACTTATTCAATTACTACGGAACTATATGTGAGCTACTTAAGAATTTTATATAAATTGCTTTCAAAATTAATAGATATTAAAATTAAATTTCACTTTGGAAATGCATTTTTTGTTAAGTTCCTGACTGTAATTTAAGAATTACACTCCCAAATTATGCAAATTAATTAATGCTGGATAAGATAAAATTGAATATACTAAATATAATTTACTAAAAAATTACTATATATGTGTGTGGATATTTAAAATTGTAAAAATGTATTGTACATATAGTCCTCATTGTAGACTTTTTTGAAAATATTACTAGTAAGACTAGAATAGCGCAGTTTTACATTAACGCTGATGCAAAATCATAACTACGGAAAAAGATTAATACTGTTGGCTTCTGTGGGATTGTTCTATCAATAAGGCCTTTCAGAATGAGTAGATGATAACAATACTGTTTTGTTTTGTAAATATATTTTTTAAACTGTATGCATGAATGAGATGTGAAGAGAGAACTAGAGGTATATATGTATCCAAAATTCAACTGCCACATGTTCAACTGCCAGTGTTTGGTAATTACTGTACCAAACTTACTGTCTCAACAATACCTCAACAATAATTTTCGATCGTGTCAAAGGCTGTCTGAAGAATTTCTTCTCTAAGCTTATTAGTTGGAAATCACAGATGAGGAGATGACTTTGTGCTCTGATTATTTAAGAGAGGAAAAAAGAAACCCTCAGTGCATTTGGTGAAATATTTTCATTAGAGATAGGAAAGTAAAAGTATCATTCTATAAGGCAGTAGTGAGATCCCATGAGGAATAAGGTACATGATTATAGTTTCATCAAGAAGAATGCAGACTGAATCTGGAGAATAAAAGTACTATAATGGTGTTGCATTTTCCAGATCGTCCCATCTGACAAACAAAATATAGGATGAAAGGATACATTTTCAAGAAGTGAATGCTGGTATATGGAGCACTTAAATAATGACAAGTTAGTATATAATATATAAGGACATATTATATACTAAGATATACTATTATACTAAGATACACTAAGGAGATGAGCAAGAAGAGTTCTGGTTATTGAAACAATAAAATCTTCTTGTAGAAGGATGGAGCAGATGAAGGACAAGAAACTGACTTTCAAGATGCACCTAGATAGGCTACCAAAACTCTCTTTAGATGAGATAGCTGGAATTAAAACATAACATCTTTTGCATACTTAGTTCTAGTGATACTGTATAGTCAAACTCAGGAAAATTTCTCTCCTTCTTTATTCAGAATTAGGGGCAAAAAAGGAGACCCCTGACCACTTTCATTCAGTTAAATGTAGGAAATTCAAATGTCTAGCATTCAGTAAAAAATCTTGTAGACACTACAATCAGTTTCTAGTATGATCTGTGTTTTTCAGATGCCAAGCCAGGAAGGAAATTAAGCATGCTAGGAACATGTTATAGATATGACATTTCTCTTTTGGTTTGTTGTTGGGGTTTTGTTTGTTTGGTTTCTGGTTTTTTGTGGGTCTTTTTGTTTGTTTTGGTTTGGGGTTTTTGTTTGTTTGTTTGTTTTAAGTTTTGTGGGTTGGTTGTTTTTAGGGGGGGTGTTGTTTGTTTTTTGTTTTTTTTTGGGGCGGTGTTTGTTTTGGTTTTGGTTTGATTGTGTTGTTTTTTTGTTTTTTTTGGTTTTTGGTTTTTCGTTTTTGTTTTTGTTTTTGTTTTTTTTTTCTGTTTAAGGGTTTAAAAAGACTATAAAGTGAGTTTAAATAATTTTTAAAAAGTGAGTGTAATTTTTTTTTTTTTTTTTTAAACTCCTCAGTTCTACTGAGGTAGTATGAAGTGTATTGAAAATGAAGTATATCCAGTCAAGTCACTGGAATTCTGTTCTTGATTGTAATGAGCCTGGTCTTATGCCTGAGAAATAAATAACAACTATCACATAAGACCAACTCAGAATAAGCACTTATGTAGTAGCCATCCTTTTCTTTTCCTTTCTTAAGGAAGAGCCATAAAGTTTAGTTAAAACCTTTTTATGCAGCAGTCACGATCAGCAGAGGCAAATGAACAATGGTTTAATTTCTTGTGTTGAAAAATTAAGAATTAAAGTATTGTGCTTTTTTTTCCTAAGGAACTGAGTATTCATAAAGAATGCTTACACTCTCAGAAGGTAGGTAATTATATACACCAAGAAAGTCACAAAGTGGCAATAATTGAAATTATTTTTAAGACTTGATTTTAATATGAAATACAAAGTCTTGCATTCTAAGACAGTATCCTTTGTAAAGGTATTTCTGAAGTAAAGAAACAAATGAGTACCAGGTAAAAGCAGTGTAAAAAGACCTCTAATGCAGTTCATAATTAATAAATTAAATTTAGGAAAAAAAAAACAAAAAAAATCTGAAAAGGATATACAGTGATTGGAGGGACAAAAATTGCTTATTGAAGTTAAGCTCAAATAGCACTAGGAAGTCCAAATGGATGACTCCAGTCATCATCTAGCAGTTCAAAAGTCACTCAATGCTTTCCTTAGAATGTTAAATCCCAGTTATTTTCAAGAAAGCTTTGGATTCCTAATTTCACAGCTCCAAACTTCTCTTTCTAAACAGAAGAAATGTCACTAAATTTGCAAATTTTTAACTATATATGCTCAGTTTGGGAATTGAAATATATATACATGTTTTGATGATTTTACTTAGCTATTTGTGAAATATTACTAATCTTACTGATATCTCCATTCAGCTCTATTTTTTATGACTGTCTTATAAAGCCTTTACTTCATACTTTATCCTTTCCCCTTTATTCTTTAAGAACAGTAGTCTATCCCAGCTTACAGTATGTTTTTTGATATCTGGCTTTGTGTAGTATCTTACTAATAGCCAGGACAAAAGTAATCAGGAAGCAAAAATGTTGCTAGTGGGTGTTCTCCATTAAATCATCGTTTCTTTTTCCTGTGTGGTACAGGAGAATTTATGATGATAGCAGGCAAGAGGATTTTAAGACTTGTTACAGGAAATAAAATCAAATGGTAATGAAACTTTTTAAAACAAAAGGATGTTAGGAGAAAGTAATTAATTGTCTTGATTTTTTTTTTTTTTTCAAGTTTCAGTACCATAGATCACTACTTTGGGATTATTCAATAAAAATTTAAAGATTTGTTAGACTATTATAACAAAATGTATTTATTTTGAGGTTTACATAGAAGCAGGGACAAGAAAGGAGAAATAAGGAAGGAGAGGATTTCTGAAGAGCTGTTAGATATTTTTAAGTCAAGTAGGTAATGAATGTGCATATATCCTCAGGTGGTTTTTCGTATGGGCTTTGGTGGAGCGTTGTTTGGTTTTTTTTGTGGTTTTTTGTTTGGTTGGTTGGTTTGGTTTGGTTTTGGGGTTTTTTTGTGGGCTGTTTTTTTGTTAGTGAAACATAGAACTACAAAGATGGGAGTCGGAAGAAAGTAAAAGTAATCTGCAGTAAGACTGTATATGTTCCACAATTCAAACTATATTTGTGTATAAGAAGAGTGTGTATTTCTAATAGGATTTTTTTTTTTACAATAATTTTAAATGTTTAAAGAAATAAGCATAACACAAATGCAATCTAGCACTCAGACACTTAATCCCTGAATTATATTTGTTTAATATTTCATAATACTTTTGGAAATATCCATTTAATATGTGCAATAAATCACATATATATGTTCTATTTGGTGGATGAACTCTTAGAGCCCATCGTTTATTCAAGATTTTTATTAGAGAATAATAATGTCCAATAGTCCAGTCTGGAGTGATTAGAAAGAAGAAAGGGAAAAAGAAAATCAGTCATACTTATTTCAGTAAATGAGTTATGTTAATGTTTTAATAAAATTTTTGCCTTTCATAGTTGCCTGTCAATTCTATTCTACAAAATTTTTCCTCCTATTTATTTTTCTTGCAATTCCTGCAGTTCTTAAGTATTCTTCATTACACTGCCCATGTTTACTTCTATAATTGGTATTTCTCTTCTGATATGTTTTGTCATTACTTTCCCTCAGTATATCAAGTTTTCTTCTTTTGACAACAATATGTTGGTATGAGTTAGATGTATTGTAGTTAGAATGTAAAAAGCAATTTCTTATTAGTGCAATTATAAATTAATATTAAAATATAAATATTAACAATACTTGATTCCTTTTAAACAATTATTTTTTTTCCAAATTAGAGGAATTTGAAATACATATAATTTGGAATGTACTAGCAATACTTTAATTTTGTAATTTTGAACTAGTCATGCAGTTCAGTGTAGTAATGCAGTAGTTGCAGTAATTTGAAATATAAATATTCTTTACAATCTGCTTTGATCAGGGTACTTTAGAGTTGAAAGGGGCAGGGGGATGTGGGGAGATGTATAGAGAGAGTGGATAGTAAAAGGGAAACTAAGATCAGCTCATGGAAAAAGTGAAAAAGGGAATAGTATGAAAAGTGGATGGTTCTTCACTTTGTAGTCTGATTGTTCATCTTCTGAATGACTCCTCATATTTCAGAAATCATTACCCTATGCACTTCATGCTGTACTACAAAAACTGATGAAAATTCATGTCCTGTAATGCTGACTTTCAAAGTGCAGAGAGGTTTTAGAAGATAGAGCTACATTAGTGAGTGGGTTGGGTTACAGTGAAGTTTATTTGGGTGATCACTAGGTTTAAAGATTTTTAATATAAATTTCTGAAGCCTTAAGTGCCATCATATAAAAACTAAATAGGTTGCTATCTCATCCCTCCTATTCTCATCCCATTTGTGTAATCCCTTGAAGTGGTGATCTCTAAGATATCTGGATATCTAACACTTGTATTGCTAGAGTTTGGAAATTCTGGATAATTAAATGCATCACATGCATAGTGAAAATGATGTGCATGCCAAAAAAAAATGGAACCAACCTTTACATGAATAGTAAGTTCAATGCATTCAGGCTGTGGATGTGCTGTGCATGTAGATCAACTCCTAGTAGAAATACAATGAATTAGACATATGCCAAAGGTGAAATGGAAGTATCATGCATAATTTATTTGGCTTATCTGCATATGAGCAGCAAATGTTGGAAGTCCAGAGTATATCAGACTCTTGTTCCTGTCATTAGAAATAGCAGTTGCTGCAAGTAAAATCTGCCATCATCACATATAAAAGTTTTTAAGTAATTAGTGAATTACCAGTTCTGCACAAGTCAAAAGCAGTTCCACACAGTATTCCAAACAAATGTTTCCTCTCACTTCAGAAACACGTTAATGATTTAACCACTTTTTATTTCTCAGATAACTTAAGGACAGCAAGAAAATACTTACTGATGAAGATCATGCAGTTCTGAATCTGCAACTGTTTTTATTTCCAACTTGTATCTCTATAATCTGGATCTGATGCAAAGTACACAAATGGCATTGATTTCTGTTTTGTAAATAATAGCAGTGTGGTGGAAAGAATTTTGAAAGTGCAAATGCATAGGAAAGATTAACTTTTTCTCTCTCATCCTTCTTTGAAAAAAAAAAAAAAGAAGTATTCTGGGGACTTTTTTTTTCCCCCCAGGTTTTGTCTAAGAGAGTCTTTCCAGCTGATTTTAAGTAAATGTCAAAGATGAGAAACAGGAATACAAAGATTGTGAGGGGGTAAAAAAGCTTCCTTTTATTTTCAGTGATATTACAAATTTTCTAAAAATATCGTATATGAATATTTATGGATATGCAAAGAAAAAAAAAGCTTAGGCGCAGTCAAATAAGCCTTTTTTTTCAGATAGTAGTAGTTCTGCAGATGTCATTTAAGTAGAGCTGTACATACAATCTTGAAATAATGGCTTTGATGTTATGATGTTCACCATCTCCATTAGCTGAGTGGTAGTGAATATAAAGTGAGAATAGTTCTGGAGAAGGGACAGGCTGTTTCAGTGCTTGAACTACTCTGAATTACAGCTAAGGAAATAAGTATATAAGGTCAGATGAGGCCAAGTTTCTATGGTTAATACTCTGTAGAATTTCTTATAGTAATGCAACCCAAGTGTCTGTTTTGCTTAGAACAGTGGTGTTTTAGTCCTCAGGATTTTAAATATAATTTTTACTTGATTTTAAAATTTACAAAATGCAGACATGACAAGCTAAACAATTCCTTTACACAGATGTTATTGCATAACCAATATAAAGACATGAATTTTTGTGTTGGCATTGTTATAAATTAATATCATTCACATGGCTATATACCTTGATGCTTCTATATTGTAGAAGAAAATTTTACTTCTTGAATTTATGTCTCATGTAGCCCTCATGATACACTTTTTCAATGAAGCCAGAACTATGTCAACTGAGTAATTTTTTATTCATTCAAAATTAATTTTGTTTCTAGTATATGAGAACTTGCTGCACTCAAGGTTGTTAGTCAAATTATACACCCATATTTCTTTTTGGTATACACACTTAAAACTTACTTATATGAGGTCCTTTTTTTTTTAATGCAATACCTACCCTGAATTATAAAATGTGGTAATTCTCTGGATTAGTCCTCTCTCACAAGTTTGTATGCAGTATTTATACATGAATATATACACTTGCATAGCCTTTTTATTAAAAAAAAAAAAAAAAATAAGAAAATATTATACTTTTCATATATGTCTAGAAGTTTGCCTGTAAGTGTTTGAATCTCCCTTATCTTACATGAGAGACCATTTTGGTCAAAAACTTCAACAAAATAATTCTGAACATATTTTGCTTTACATATAAATGGGCTACTTGAAAAGTGTACATGACTCTGGTTTGCCTATTGACTGAATATTGACACACACATCTGTCATGTAAAAATTCTTACCTGAACTTTTTTCATTACTAGGACTGTTCATAGCCTTCCCTCCTCAATAAAGCATTCAGTTCCACTCTTCTTGTTTGCAGAAAACATTGGGCCTTCTAATCTTAGAAAGAGTTACAGAGAGAGAGAGCGAGAGAGAGCGAGCTAGGGCGGTTCAGTCTGAAGAAGTGAAGGCTTTGCAGAGAACTTGGAGCACCTTCAAGTACCTCAAGGAGGCCTGTAAGAAAGATGAAGGACCTTTTACAAGGGCATGCAGTGACAGAACAAAGGGGAATGGCTTTAAGCTGAAGGAGGGTAGATTTTTTTGGATATTAGAAAGATATTCTTTACTATGAGGGTGGTGAGGTGCTTGAACAGGTTTCTCACAAAAGCTGTGGATGCCCCATCCCTGGAAGTCTTTAGGACCAGGCTGGATGAGGCTTTCAGCATCCTGTTTTAGTGGAAGGTGTCCCTGGCCAGCGCAGGAGGAATTGGAATGAAATGGTCTTTAAGGTCCCTTCCAACCCAAACCATTATATGATTCTATGTTTTGCTATTTCTATTAAAGTTACTTTCACTGGAAAAAGGCATGAGCAGTGTTGAACATAAGTGCAAAGGTGGATGCCTAAATTATTTCTAGGTTTTCAGGGCTTTTTGACATAGTCTCTGATTTGGTGTCACACAGTTCTGGTGCTACTGTTTATGTTTCATCAGTTCGCAAAATCAAAATTACATTCAGAGACATATTTGGATAGGGGATGTTCACCAGAGTTCCTTCTCCTCCAAAAATAAACACTAAAAAGAAACAAACTTGCTGTCTCTATATATAAAATTTAAAACAAACAAATCAAACATCCTAGAAAACATATGTGTTCAGTGTTAAAAATTTTAAACCTCTCCTTGCACTGGACAGCTGGTTATGTCACATAGGTGTTTATAAATTTAGATTATTTTTAAAATATACTTTTATGGTCTTTGCAATCATGTAATTAATGTTATTTAAGTGATGCTGAAGATACTGCAAATAGAATTTAACTGAGTTTGGTCTCTGAACATTTTGATGTTTTTGATCTAAATGTTCAGTTTTATTTTTGGATTGATTCTGAAGTGAATTGAAGGATAAAGTATAAAGGAAGCTTTGGGTTCACAATTAGTTTAAGTTATGCTATGTTATTCTCCAGATTATTGGAGAATTTATTCCTACCTTCCTATTACATTGATATGCCTCCACAGGAGTATCAGGAGTATCAGTATCACAGGAGTTTACACCTTGTTGGTGTAATCTGTTTTCTGAGCTCTTGGCTGTTCAGAGGTATGAGAACATCACAGTCTGTCCATATGCAGCTATTTGTAGCATTATTACATCTTAACAGTTTGCCTTGAGAAAAATGGACATATAAACTCATCTCATGCGAAAGTAGGTATCTTAAGACCAGGTGAACTGAGCTCTTAAAGTGTCAGTATCTCTTTGTGGACTGGCTTAGCTGTGTGCTGCTACACTGTTTTCTGTCATGAGTCCCTCCTCTGAGATTTCTGAAAAGTGAAATCCATTCTCCATACTTACTGTCATGTGTAGGACATGTGAAGTAATGAAGTAATGTTTATTTTGCCAAGTATTTAATGGGTAGGTAATATTTTTTTTTTTTTTTTTTTTTTTTTTTTTTTTTTTTTTTTTTTTTTTTTTTTTTTTTACTGATGGGATTGGTTGTAGTTATGTATATGTATATGCAGCCCAACACATAATTTAGTGAGGGCATGTTTGGACCAAATGAATTTTTACAACTATTCCTTCACAGTGTATTCAGAAAATACTGTTCAATTGATCAACATACAAACCCCTATTAAAAGTAAAATTCTTCTCTTGTAGTGTAAAGATGCTTCAGAAACTGGAATTGTTTGCTTTCTAGTGGTATTTAATAGCCTTTGCAAAGTGATGCAAATTATTATTAAAATCTTTGATTGGTTTAAATATCTTCATCAAGACACTCTTGTAACTATTTTTAGTTTCACCTTAAATCTTGTGAACTCTTCTTGTCTAGATAAACTATGGATATGCCATTCAGGTGTTTGAGAATGAGTAGAGGCAAACAAAAAACACAGGGCAGACTTCCTTTTTCCATCTCATGATGGAAACCATCTTATGATGGTTTCTGAAAGTAAAGGGATACATCTCTCTAGTGAGTGCAATTAAACCCATCCCAGCACCTGTGATCATGCATTCAAGCCCACTCCCATTTTACTTAGGTGCTGCAAGAGTAAATAAGCATATCTTCTGATTCATGAGTAGTTATTTTATACTGGTCCTCAAAAAAGCCAAAAGAAGGCTACAGCTATACTCCAACATTCATAATGAACACAGAAATAGCATTTTAGCAAGTTCAGACAATGACAAGAGAGCATTACTGTTATTCCGTGGGAAGGTACAGTTCCTGGGCCTGTGACTTCCACTGGACTTCAGTTAATATGGAGAGGGATGAAGGCTTCTGCTTCTAGGGATTAAAAAAAAAAATAAGTCTAGTATTTTGTGCAACAGATAAGTTCTGCTTCTGCAAATAATGTATTTCTCAGAACCATTATCAAAGTTACATCATGATAAGAAAGTTTATATTTTGCCTCTCAAGATAATAACATCTCTGTATTTGTAAGAAAATATGATCTCTTTCATCAGAAGTGTAAAAACATTTATTAGCACATCCTGTATCTATCCTATTAACTGTCTTTCTCAGTAGTATGCAGTTTCTCTGGTATCTTGTTCTGCTCTCGTGTGTGGTAATGATTAATTTATTTATAAAAATATATAAATAATATTTTTCTGCTTTGGTATTTATGCCTCATGTAAGAGTTCTTTGAAATCCATCGATTTTCTGTAAGAAGTTAATGGATATGAAAAATTCTTTGATGATGCACAGTCTATCTCCTCATGTTAACTTCTCGTAGACCTAATTCCTTTAATCTGTGCTTCATCAGCAGTATTTGCTTGTAGCCAACATAAAACATCCTCTTCCATGTAGTTTTTAAATATAGATATGTTCTATACAGCCACTAAAGTATATTATACCTAAAATTAACCTATACTTAAAATATTTCAGGAGGTCCATTTCAATATATGGTTCATAGCTCACAGGCCAAGTGTATTGGAGAATAGAAGCACTTAGTTTAATGGATGAAAAGGAAAGTTTTTGTGGTGCTTTTGCTTTATTCTTGCTTACATTGCTGATACTTGTTAAGTTTTGGGTTTATGCTCTTTTTATTAGTTGTTTTCTTTCAAATGTATGTTGAGGCCACAAGGTTTTCCTGAAATAACTGTCTTTATCCTAAAACCAGCCCAAAATAAGGACTTTTTACAGAAATAGATGAGCTGTGGGCTTGGGGGAGAGGTCGGACCCAGCTACCATCCATATCACACTTTGAAAATAACAATTTTTAAACTAGAAAGAAGACCAGCTGCAGAACCAACAACAGAACAATAGATTGTATTTTATTTTCTGTACTCAAATATATTTTTATGTTGTTTTCCTTTTCTTAACAGAGAAAACAGGGGATAAGTACCTACTTTTTCTCAACACAGAAGAAACCACTGTTTTAGAGCAAACCTACTTGTAATTCTTTCATTTTCCAGGTTCCATAAATGTGTGACAATGTTTTACACAATTATATGGTGCGTGGAAATAAACACTTTGGGCAATACTTTTTTTTCTTAGTTATGCAGGAGAAAAATTAAGCTATAAATCTCACTTCTTTCTTTTGTCAGGTGTACAAATTGGTCTCAATTTTTTTTTTTTTTTTTAATTTGTTTCCCACCAAAGGTGCACAATATGAGCTTGTTAGGTAGCCAGTATTCTAATTTGTATATACTTCCATAATAAAATTTGTCAAATGAAATGAAATATTTTAGACTGTATTGCCTGATACATGTTTTTGTTTGTTTGTTTGTTTGTTTTTAACTAGTGAAAAAGGCCATAGATTTTAAATCTAGAGGATTTAAATTGTTTCCAGGGAAAGACAACAGCAACAAGTTTTCTATCTGTGAGTGTACTCCTTTTTTGTTACTTTTTCCTAGTGCAAGAGTGAAGTTTGTGCTGTGTTGTTTGTGTGTTTTCAAAATTATTTATGTATTTGTAATAGAACTGGTTTCTCCAGTCTGCATGGTGAAGTTTTAAATATGGTTCTACTCTAAAGGCAGTCTTTCTATAAATCTGGCATTGTAGAAGGACATGTCATTTCGTCAGTAATTTCAAACTTAATCTACAGTGTTTGCAAGGAAATAAATATTCAGCCTCTTAGATAGTAGCTGTAGACTTAACTGTGAACAAGAGATCTGTTATTTTAATTAAACATTAGCGGCAGAAGCCTGTGCAAACCAAAGCCTATCCTCATTTGCAAATATACAACCACATATTTTTTTCAAGAGGCACATATAAGATCACTTTTTGATATTTTTTTTTTAATTTATTAGTTTGACATTTTTAAGTGTTTAACTAACTGTAGTTTTAAAAATTCTGGAGATGTTTGGTGCATTCAATTTTAATTACAGAAATTAGAAACTGAAAGAGCTCGACATATCAGTGGACTAATTCTTTGTTAAATCATAAGGGGGAGTCAGGTGACTTTCTAGCATGAATTAAATAAGTGTATCTCTCAATACATTAAAAGGATACTTTTGCAAAAGAATGTGCCATTTTTATAGAGTTCCTTTTTGGAATAGAACCACATTTTAATTATAATATATCATTAAATGAAATGGACTAAATGTTTAGACTATGTCTGATTATACTGCATTTCATTCTTCTTCACAAGAGTGAAAGAATTTGTTTTTGAAGTGCCTTGGGCTGGACATGTTTGCATTGATTTTTTTGTTAAAAAGTGTCAATAATAAATTCAGTTTCCAGAATTTAGCAGGACACATTAGGATAGGCTTTAATTTTCAGTTTTAGATTTTAAAGTGTCAACAAGTCAGATAGGATTTTTTTTTTTTTTTAATATAGAAAGATGTCTTCAAGCAGCAAGACCCTTTAAAATTTACCAAGTCAGAAAAATAAAGTACACTTCTGTTCCATTTTTGTAATGTAACATATTGCCATACTCAACTTGTAAACTGCATCACCTAAATAGTTCTGTAAGGCACTTCTGGTTTATTTGAAAACTTTGTATCAAGATATTTAAAAACAAATAGTCTTTTCATTCATTTTAGGTAAATGGAAAGTAAAGTGATTATACAACAAGAAATAATGTTAAGATAATTACAGTAGTGTTTATAAAGTACATCACTGAGGTCTCTGTCTGGTGGCCCATCTGTGATTTTATAATTACAAATGAGAATAATACAATGGATGATAAAAGATATTTGTTTCCCTCTACATTTATTTTGCACTAACCACTATATTTTCTTCTATATAGCTGTAATAGAAATTCCATAGTTATAATGAAATAGAAGACAGTTGTGATATCCAAAGTTGATTGTTATGAAATTACAGGTGAAATTTATCACTATATTTTGAAGGTCTTTATATAATTTCATACATTATTATATTCTATGTCTAGCTGAAAACTTTTTCATCTTTTTTAATTGATTATGCAGAATAGACTATCTATATGCATCACTAATAAGTGAAAGTGACTTTTGGTGATTTGTAACTTTAGTGATCATAATCTTGTCTTAAATAAATAACAGATTTTACATTGCAATCTAGCATTTGGTTAGCTAGTCACTTTGGTTGCTGAGGAATTGAAGAGACAATATTTCATAAGATGGTTATGTGTTTGGCTCTTGACTAGATCATTTTCTCAGTGTGGTCTCAGCTGAGTCTGTACTTACATTACAATGACAGATAAGGTCCTTAAAAAAAAAAATAATGTCTGTCATTCAACTGTTAATGGAAATAAGATAAGTGACCTATTTTACATTATGCCTTGTATTAGCAATATCTTTAGAAATTTTCATCTAGCATTCTCATCTATATGTCCTTTGATTATTTTACATCTTTTTTTTTTTTTTTTTTTTAAATTCATAAGTTATATAACATTAAATAATAATAGGTGATTTGCACAGAGGAAAGCCAGACTGGTGATATTTGACATGATGATACACTTCAAAACAAGTATGCATCAACTTTATTTTAGAAGTGTTAACTTTAGCAAATTACTTTACTGGGGGATTTAATTCAATAAGGATTAGAACTCTGAAATTTCTTGCTCCCAGTTTCTTGACCAGACCATGAATGAGTGCTCTCCCTAGATGCCTTTAATTTGCTACAGGAAATCGTTTCGTTTCTTATGGTCATATGAGCATCTGGGGTGCAAAACAGATATCTGTGGAATTACATGGAGCTGTAGAATAAAAAGTAAACCATTTTATCTGTAAAATTAACATCAACATAAAAATCATTAAATGTGCAGCTATTTTTCACTAAGTACGTAAGAAAAATCAGATTGGTTTTAAAATTGCATAAATGTGTTTTAGAATTGGAACCAAATCAGAAATTTGTTTACTGGCTTCTACCTATAACATTTTCTTCTGTATTTTTACTGTAGTATATGTTTTTAATTTTTTTAAGATTTAATTGTTTTATTGATTTTCTTTAACATAAGCCTTTGTATTTTAATTTATGAATATTACCAGATCCATATCTTATCATTTAAAAATATGTTGTAGAGTATTTCTAGGGATGAAACTGTATACAAAAGATATAAAAAAAATAGGATTTTCAAGCTTCTATTTTTGGTATAAATTTAAGTGTATAATAGTTCTTGTGCCTTGAAATCAAGTAGAAAATTCTTATTTATATTTATACTTATTTGTTCTATTACCTGTATATGGGGAAACATAATGTACAAAAATAGTTATTTGAACTATTAAAACATAAATTATGTTAAACAGAAATAAGTCTGTTTAAATAATATTTTTACTTTATTTTTTATGGTAAAGAATGTCTTCTATGTGCATTGATATATGATGCATGGCCAAAGGGCACCTCTATAATCTGGAATATTATTATCAGGCATTATGAATAATTTCCTGACTATAGTTTTAATATATATTTAATGTCAGAAGATTTTTAATGTCTTCTATATATATACAGGCCACTTATGATGATTCTGTATTTCTCATGTCTTATTATGAAGCACCCAGATTTTTCAAAGAGAGAGTTAATTCTAAATGCTTATCCATCAAGATAGCCTTGTGACATGCAGTTTATGGAATTGTAGCTATCAGAAATATATATTCCAATATATATTTCAATATATATTCCAACACTAGCATGAACCTGGGGTTTTATAGCTAATATGCTTTCATCACATGTATAAGTATTGGCAGAGAAAAAGGCTGAAACCTGAACCAGGAAGAGTCCTCCTGGCCCAGAAGTGCCCTGAATACAGAGATCCAGATGAACAGAGATTGTCTTGATTTGCTATTAGAACAACTTTGATCATGTTACAAGTATTCTGGGACAGAGGAGAGTAAATACTGTGGATCCAGCTGACAAGGGCTGCTGAGCTTTGTAGGTTTTCAGAGCAGCGTGCTGATGTTCTTTTTAGACTTATGCAACATTTGCATTTGGCCTTTGGCGTCCTCAGGGTTACTAAACCAGCTCTTCCCTTTCTGTACATGTAAGAAGACATTTCAAGGCAGGAAGAACACTCCCAAGTGTTCTGAATTATATTCTTCTTCATTAAAAGCTGAAATTTAATGAACACTGTTTAGAAGTATAGTTAGAATACGTATCCACGTATTATCCATGTACATTCTATTTACAGTGTAATGCAGTTGCCCTAATTATATATAGACTATTTCCTTAAAGGAAAGTAAAAATCCAATCCTGCAAATCCATTTGTCTAGTTCATCAGTAAAAGATGAATAAAGGTTAAAATCTTTGTGCTTAGTGTAAATCCCTTGGCTTCATGAATTTCATACATGATATCCTCTTGGGTTTTTTGTTTTTGTTTTTTTTTTAATTATTATTTTGTCAGGCCATGAATTTTCCAAGTAATAACAGACTAACTTCCTTTGCTATTTTGTGTGTGTGTGTGTGTGTGTGTGTGTGTGTGTGTTTGTTTGTTTGTTTCTTTGTGGGTTTTTTGGAACTCTGCTACCTCCTGGGTCAGTGAACTTCAAAAATTAAATACAATAATTAATAGAATTATTTTGACTTAAAATTATTTTTGTAAGATGTATTTTTGCAAGCTGTAAAAATTACAAGTATGTAAAGCAAAGAAAAACAAAAACTATGTGAAGAGGTAGTTGAATATGCTGAGGGATATGCTGAGGGTTAGTTTGCTACATATAAATTCCTGGAAAAACACACAGAATGATTCACAGGAAGTTTCTCTGAAGATCTGTTTTAGTTTGTTGTAAGAAAAAAGTATTCAAATCAAACTGGCATTTTGAGTTTACCTTCAGATCACCATATTTTGGGAATATATACATTTTCAATACTGATTAAGGACAATTCTCTCAGCAGGAGCTTATGCATTCAAGTTTTATTATAATTCAAGGAGAAAAGGTCAGCTCTTAGTGGAGATGACATTTATTAGCGTATATTTGGAATAAAATCTTACGTCCCTAAACCTGATGAACACTCCTTTAAGTGTTAATATTCCTAAATGAATAGTAATAAAATTTCCATGTGGACTCAATAATATTACAAACAAACAAAATAGTTTATTAATATACCTTGGTTTGGAAAAGAAAATCAGAAAATGCATGCTTTGCTTATTATAGGGAGGACAAACTTATGTGTTGAAATTAGCTTATATTAGTGATCATATTCTGTAAAAAAAACTGTTTTAAAAGATCTAAAATGGAAAGAATATACTTTTTTATATTTGTTAATTGCTTAACTCTGTATTTTCTGAAACCTATATTATTTTATCTCTTATTTTTTGTTGTTGTTTATTTTATTTTGTTTTTTGTTTTTGTTTTTCCAGTAAATGAGGGAGGTATTAAACAGGCGTCCAATTTGTGTCCAGAACCTGGAGAACCAGAAAATGGAAAACGGATAGGCTCAGATTTTAGGTAAAATATAAACCCTACCATTGTATAATTTCTCTAATACTGAACTTGGAAAATGTATCTGCTAAAAATGTATTACTGTTGTTGGGTACTCTTTCAAAACTGACCTCAGTAAAAGTGAACTAGAATTCGTGAACTAGAATGTGTAAAATGTAATGCAGTATAGCCTGTACTTAATATGCAAAGAAGATAGACTGTCTACTTGGAAGAGAGAATATATCTCCGATAATCTGGCAAAAATTGGATTGAAGGTAAGTTAAAGTAATTTTCTCATGTAAATACTGTAGTAGATTTACAAATATTGAGTATTCATGTAATAGTGGAGATTTTTGGGAAAGACAAAGCAAAACTGAATGCAACACAACTGAAAACAATAAAACCTCATAGAAGACTCTGAGAGAAGAAGTAATAGAGAATGCTGCATTGTCTGCAGTATGTTTTTCAGGAACCCAGAAGTTTGATACATTTCCCTAGTAGTCTTCAGAGTGGCTTAGCGCCCTTAGTGCATACTATTTTTGCTATTTCCTATATGTTCTCCTCTATTCTCAGTTGTCTTTCAAGTTCCTTGTCTTGTAAGGAAAAAAAAGGTTTTCAATATTCTTTCAAAACATTCTATTGTCTTTTTCTCTGTGAACAAATATGACTCCCAATTTCAATATCAACAGTGTTTGATGAATAGAGAGACACATACATAATCACCTTTTGAAAATGTTTGAATTCATTTTAATCTCTTTTCTGTGAGTTTCTGACTTGCTTCCTTTTCAATTGTTGAACATTTCTTTTAAACGTGTTAATATTCATATTATTTTATATTTGATTTATAGACACTGTATAGAAAGAATAAATCTGAAGCTATTTTCTTGTTTCATATGATATGCTGATTTCACATTATCATTATGTTTACAAATCTCTTCAAAACACCTAAGCAAGGAAAGTAAAAAGGAAGTAAAAAGGAGATTGATAATTTTTAAATGAATTAGGTTTATGACATTCAGGTTTATTATTACATGATTTCTATTTTACATATCACACAGCATATTTCTAAGCATTTGAAGATAACTGTTAGAGTAGTATGGGAGATGTACAAAAATATTATGAAATTATGATAATTATTTTATATAATTTCTCATACTTTTCTCTTTATATTTTGTTTTGTCTTTTCTCCTCATAATCAAGCAAAACATAAAATTGACAATGGCATCCTAAGTAAATGTGCTAGCTAGCAGTCACTTATAATTTCTTAGTTATTATAGTCTCCCTATTTCTCTAGTTTTGTGATAAGAAAAAGTTCAATGTGCATCAGAGAAAGCTTTACAACAAATTTTATAAAAATGTAATTTCTAATGTTAGTTGGGAAAAAAAAAAAAACAAAACTCAATATTTTCAGAGGAAAAAAAAAAAAAGTAGCTGTATTTGACTCTCATGCTTTCTATAATCATTATTTAGACCAGTGTTTTGTATTTTAACTTCAAAAAATATGCCTTTAGAGTAAAAGCCTTTGACAGAGAAGCTGCCAGTCCGTTTCTGTTGGTATCTGTGCATGTGATCACTGAAAGATGTACTTGCCAATATTATTCTAGTTAAACTTACATGAGGGGCAGCACCTCGAAGAAGATATGACTGCCCTGTTGGTGCACTGGTGTGGCCTCACCTTGAATATTATGGCAGTTTTGGGCACCACAATATAAGAAAGACATTAAGTTATCACAGGGTGTCTAAAGGAGGAAAACAAAGATGGTGAAGGGGCCTCAAGGGAAGCCCTATGAGTAGTGGCCGACAGCACTTGGTCTGTTCAGCTGGAGAAGAGGCGACTGAGGGGAGACCTCACTGCAGGTACAACTTCCTCATGACGGGAAGAGGAGGGGCAGGCACTGATCTGTCCTCTGTAGTGACCAGTGACAGGACCTGAGGGAATGGCATGAAGTTGTGTCAGGGAAGGTTTAGGTAGGAAATTAGAAAAAGCACCTTCCCTCAGAGGATGGTTGGGCACTGGAACAGGCTCTTCAGGGAAGTGGTCACAGCACCAAGCCTGACAAAGTTCAAGAAGTATATGGATGATACTCTCAGGCACTTGGTGTGACCCTTGGGGATGGTCCTGTGCAGGGCCAGGATCTGAACTCAATGATCCTTGTGGGTCCCTTGCAACTTGGCATATTCTGTGATTCTGTGATCATGCCCTCATCTTTCTAACCAAATTGCTAGGTTTTAATTTAACATACCATATACTGTGATGATGTTACTATCAGGCTTTCCTATTTCAAATTAATTTATGAGAAAATGAAAGGAAAAGGCTGAACTTACTGAACAATAATATCCAAAATATATAAGTATCAGATTTTTTACTTTTTCTTTTCCCTAATTTCTGGCTAATCTTGGTGATTTTTTTTTCTCTTTGGAAAAAATAAAAATCCTCAAATCTGTGAGGAAAGATCAGCTTTTCTATCAACTCTCATGAATGTGTTACTTAATACTTAAATGTGTGACCTTATGATAAATGAAATTCCATCATAAAGGAAAAAATAATTAACTAGAACATTTCTAATATAAATGAAAGAACATGGCTTGCACATGCAGTGTGTAACTGGAAATGAAGAGTGAAAGTGAACGGGTGTGTTCAGTTTAATTAAATTTTTGGAGAACAAAGGAAAAAGTAAATAAGCTTTGGTTCAAAACATAATAAACAGACAATGCAGCAGGTATATTATTATGCTCTCAGTCTTATGAGGTATAATTCTTAGTAGCAGGAATGTTTATTTTGGTAAGGAAGTATTTTTAACCTTCCACCAAAGGATGTGTTTTCAGATCAAACTGCTCTGCTTTTCCCCCCCCCCCCCCCTAATTTATCTTTATTTTGATCACTTCTTGACACTAGTATGGTACCAACTTTTTTACAAAGTAAGAAACAAAGCAAAACAAACTACAAAATCCCAACAAATTAGCACTTAACTGATCCTTACATTATTAAGGGAAGATTCTAGAAAAAAATCTAAAACACTCGTGATTTTAAGGGCAGCCTTGCTACAACGTTTCTCTAACAGATTGCCGAGCAGTAATAGTTTCTGAAAGCACAGGCTTCTCAACAGCCTCAGCGCCATCTCAAATTTACGCTCAAATGCTGTCCCCAGCTAAATTCTTGAAACTAAATATTTGAATTGTAATGGTTTGGTTTCTTTCACAATAAAAACAATCTAGTCTTGGTAGTCTTCTTTGAATAAATCCCATTAGCAACACCTCTTTTGTAGGCAGGTGCATTCTTTCCACTGTTTATAAAGCAAAATATTTTTATTTGAAAATAATGGGAAGAGATATACAGATATGTGCACAATTTCTATCCACTTTGTTGACAGGCCTTGAAAAAAGTAACAATTACTCCTTTGGTTATCTTTCTCTTCCTTCTTACTTATCTTCCTTATTAGGGATAAAGTAGTTTCCTATCTAAGGCTTGTTAAATGTCTTATGAATGTGAATGTTGAGATTTGTACCTGTAAAGATCAGCATTGGTGCATGTTAGTAAAACATGAACATTTATCTCAAGTAGAAAACATACCTTGAAAAAAGATCTTACAGGCAACAAAAACAGACTGAAAATTTTCAGCAGACTCATTAAAATTCCTTTTTAAATTAACCTGATTTCAGCTGTTGCCACTATCATAATGGTTGCTCAATTGCTTCATAAAATTCCAAAGTAAGAATGTTCCAAATTCTTTAAAATAAATAAATGATAAATTTACATTTGTTTGAAAACAGCCAGTACTCTAGAAAATCGTTTCCAGCTTGTCTTATATCTGACAGAAAAAATAGTACACTTTTGCCTTTCCCTTCTTGAAGTCACTCTCTCTGTAATGAAGGAATTTGCTTTACTTTAAGCTTGTCCTTTTTTTTCCCTTTCTGAAAAGGAAGTGAAAATTCCAATTACAATAGCTTCATTTTAAAACACAGTATTTTGAAGAAGGGTTCAGTTGTCTTTATTAAGACCAATCAAAATCTAATTTCAGTACAATTTAATCAATCTTAGAGGAGAGCATGGTCTTGTCACTTCTCTTTAGCTTTCTTCAAGTGTGAAGGTGTAAGTTTGGAAGAATTTCATTGCAATTTCACTCCTGTTCCGATTATAAACACTACCTGCTCTTAGCACATTCATTTGTTCTTACGTGGTTCTTACACAGACTTAAAAAACCTGAAATGCCAACTCTCAAGCTACAGCATTTCATAATATTCTTTGAGACCTGGAACTACATTTTGGATATTTTTTTTCCAATATGAAAATTCTCATAAAAATATCTAATGTGAAAATTTCCCATGGATATATTTTGAATTTTTAAAGGCTTTGTTTCTGATGATAGATGCCTATTAGAGTATAACAGATTTTGCAAGTTGAATAAAGTCAAAAAGATTTATAGCTGCCAGCTTTTCCAGTACTGAGAAAAATATTTTACCTCAGAAAGAAAACTTCCCCTCCCTGGAAGTTTCTTAAAATTTTAGATGTACTGGTGAGTATTCTGCTAGAATTTCTGATTTTACTTTACCTGTCATACAGTAAAATACACATCTTTTCCACATGTGTCCAATTTTAGAATCAATGCCACTATTGAAAATCTAATAAAGATGTAATAAATAGAGAAGGTTTTGATGTCATAATTATTGCCTTTTTTATCTTTTTTTCTTTTTTTTTTTTTTTTCTTCTGGTGGAGTAAATATATCCTGACTGAATTATACTTGGACAGGTGTTTTATTATGAGGCAAAGATGTTCCTCCACCACCATTCCAAAGTTCTTAGTGAAATGAATAAATGAGCCCATCTCTATTCCTCTACCTCTGTAGTGTGGTCCAACTAGTGTTTAAAGATGAGATTCTGATCAAACTTGGATCACAACAAAGCAGTGAATGCTATTAGACAGCCACAAAAATGCTATTGTAATCTTTAAAATACATATTCCATTGAGAGAAGGAAGAATATGAAGTTTATATTAAAGAAATTTATTTTACCAATGGGTTGACTTACAGTATAACTAAAAATATCTTCTTTCATTTTATGTTATAAATTAATTTGTAGTTCTTATAAATTAATTTGTATTTTCTTTGGATGAATGACCTTGAAGTGAACATTGATTGACTAGATTGGCTAGAAGTTTCACAATTTTCCTTAAATCTTCTCTGACTCACATACCCTTCTCTACAGATATGCAAGGTGAGATTCTAGACTCTGACACTTCAAGTCAAACTTTTTGAAACTTTAACAAAACTCTATTTGCAGCATGAGATATGAGGTTTATTTGTAGGGGATCAGTGCATGTATCATTTTTCAACTGTTAAGTAGTTTCTTTGACAAGCACAACTGTCTGACCATACAAGCTTTGAAAGATTGAATATTCCACAAGAGTCTAAACATGCTGTTCCAGCTCTGCCCTGCTTTCTTGAAAGAGGTCTCTTGTAAAGTAAAATTTGAATCTTTAAAATTGTCCCTTGTATAGTATCTGCCACATTTGGAAAAGTTTGCCTTTTTATTGGTTCTGGAAGTAGTTAAGGTCTGCTATTAGATAGTATCTTAGCTTCCTCTTTGTCAGACTGATCAAGTCTAGCTTTTTTGCCTTTTAATACAGGTCATGTGCTCTAAGTCTCTGACTAACCTGCAAACTCTAGAGTTCTTACCAATCTCTCTCTTGAAGTGGGAGGCCAAACGTTGGGCTTAATATTTCAGATACAACCTCATTAGCTGAGTAATAATTTCACTTGATCTGCTGCCACCGCTTGTAATGCAGTTGAGTATATACCTTGTTTCATTCAGGATGAGAACAAATTAGTGATCAATAGTGCAGAACTTTGTACCTCTACTTGTTGAATTTCATGAGATTTCTGTTGGCCCAGTGCTGAACTTTGTCAAGTGTCTGGCTTGAAGCTCTGCTGTTCAGGGTGTCACCTACTTTTCCTGCTTTTGTATGTTCCATACGTCCATGGATCCATAAATTGTCTCACTGTTAAGGCTGAGGATGAAAATATTAAACAGCATAAGATCCCATATTGATTACCTAAGGCTCAGCTTATTACAGGCCACCAGCTGCATATGAAGCCATTGAATCCTCCCCTTTGAGCTCAGCTGTCAGGCCAATTTTGAATATATATCTATTCAGTGCATTAATCAAAAATTACTGCTGCAAGAAAGAGGTGCTGTGAAAAAGCTTGCTGTTGTTGAGCACTGTTACACTGAACACACATCTACCAGTGGTCCATGTAGCCAGTCATTTTGTCATAGAGAACAAGCAAGTTTATCTCAATTATGATTCATCTTTGGTAAATCTGTGTAAGTGCTCTTAATTTCCTGTTCATGCTTTCCTAGAGCACATGTTCTTTCCAGAGATTGCTGTAAGGTTCCCAGCTTCTCCTTGCCTTACTTAAAAGTTCATATAAAGACAGCCTTTCTACAATCACGAGGAACTTCTCATCACAATAATTTTTCATAGATTATGCTGACCTTGCACAGATGCAGTCATGTTTTTCAGCATCCTTTGGTGAAAGTTCTCTGGCTTTCTGCCTTTGAATACAGCCATCTTCTTTAATGTATTGCTCCCTAGTATTGGCTTTCCCTTTTCCTCACAAATCTATGCGCAGATGCCCAGGAGCACCTGTGCTGTAGAAATTGATGCAGAAATGACATTTAGTATTTCTGCCTTTTCCATATTGGATTTCAACAACTGCAAGGTTGCCTCATCCATTTGTTAATGAACCCACATGGTATATGAATTTTCTTTTGTGACTAATATACCCACAGAAACTCTTTTCCATACTAATGTGCCTTACCAGTCTTAGTTCTAGCTAGAGGCTCATCCAAAGAGTCTAATTTACTCACCCAAGGACTACTAAATTAGTAGCTCTGGTTCAGAAAGTTCATTAATCATAAATTATTGAAATATGGTAATGATCAGAAGAGGAACTATAAGTGTTTGCTGTATTCTAAAGATTTTCTATAAGCATTCGCTTTTCGTCACTTTCAGTTGTTAGCAAACTGGACTAAATGAGCCCAGTCTGGCCTTTGGATTCATCCACTTTTTTTGATGAATGTATTTAGCTTTTGGAATTTATAAGAGATTTTCATGCTGTCCTTTAGATTTCTTTTTTTTTTTTTTTTTGTTTTTTTTGGGGGGAGGTGATGAATATATTACTATATAATGTAGAAAAATGAGCGACTTTGTAGATATATCATGCTTCAGTTCTCCTGTGATTTACAAAGTAGATATAGCCACATTTTTAGGAGGCATCATCTTTTAAACAGTTTGGGTCAAAACTAAGTCAGGAAATCAAACTGCCTTTATTTTTCCACACTATTTTTGCTCACTTTTTCCAACATTCTGTTTTTGGAATAGTCTGGCAGTTTTCTCTGAAATAATACCTGCCCATAATTCAGAGGCAGACTACTCCAGGGATAAGTTCTCTAAAACCAGCTTCCATGATCTGATTTTCTCACTTCACAATTTTTAGTTCTGTAAAATACCATCAGGCTGTGACCAAATCTCTCATGTGTCCTCCTGCAATACCTCTGGATATGCAATAGATATCATCAATTTTATCCTCTCAAGAATCTTTCTTTGTCCTATAACACCATCCTCAAATTATTTGGGATTCTGTCAAAGAAAAAGAAAATGAAAAAAAAAAAAAAATACTGAAACTGCTGCTGTCACCACACCATACAAGCCCTCATCAAGCTCATGACCTAGTGCTCTAGAGAAAAAACTGATTTTCACCTTTTTTTAATCTTTTGGAATCTTCATCATATATACCTCATGAGCCTCAAGCACTCTCCTTTAGAGGAAAGTGACACTTTACCTTTTTGTAATCAAAGTTCCATGTTATCAAATTTCTTTTAGAGAAAGATTGATTTTGAACTGAGTTCTTGTATGTCACAGATTAAAGACATTGGAGAAAAAATATAAGCATCAGAAACAAGGATCTCTCCTACTACACAATTTTGAAAGAATTACTGTTTTTCCTTTTATAAAAGAATATATAGATAGATAATGACAGCAAAATGTTAGAAAATGGTAATCTTGACTAATATTTTAAGTTACTGAGAGACAGATATTCTTAATTTTTTTTTTTTTAAACTCTGTTATTATTGTGTCTTTTTTAGGTGATCTCTACCTCTTCTATTTTCTTTCTTAGAATGATATTTTATCATTTGCTTATCTAACTAACTTTAGTAGGTCTAACACACATGGCATATATGTCATCGATTTCTAAATTCTCCGATCTCACTCTGTTTAAGAGTCCAGTACATTTACAGTCATATATATCAAATATCAGTTTAATATCAAAATTTCTTTGGACAAGTAAAATGGACTTCATATTGTGAGCGTTGATTATACTTTTGGGGTTGATAAAAATAATTATCATACTTGTAGTCTCCATAATCATTCAGACCTCAGGACTTATTGCCAGCTAGTTTTGTTACCATGAACTTCAATGTAGTTTGTAAACGGTTTAATTCCTGCTCAGTATTTCCTCTTTAAATCAGTTTATGGTCAGGTAAAGGAAATATATTTCCATGTTATTTTTCCTCAGGTGCTCCTTTTTTTTTTCCCCCTTTTTTTTTTTTTTTAATAATCAAAGAGGTTCTTATTTTCTCAACATGGCTTTCTAAAGGTCTTCCCACTTGCTACCTTTTGAAGTTTCCTAACAGTATAGTCCCTGTAGTTGCTGTGCATAATTTTTAACATTAGTGATAGATAATTTTTGTGTTTCACAATTTTGAAATTGTCTCCAACTCTGTGATCTGCCTTGTGGCCCTTGTTCCTCAGTCTCTTATAGAAGTTTTTCAACCTTACATTGCTAGGGCCTTTCCATTTTTTTTACTTTTATATTTTCTTAAGTTTTTCACATTTCTCTGTTTTTTGTGAACTCTGCAGATCTTTTTATCCATTCATTCACTTGACCTCCAAACAACTGTTTAAAAGAAGTAAGCCTGCTCTGGCCAAAGTGAGGCCAGAGAGGACTGAACACTGAACACTGTCAGGGTGGTATATAACCTTCAGCCTTTTACTGCTGAGAGCATAAATTACCTGATTACATGTTTGCATTGTTTGTCAGGACCATCATATCTAAAAGAATGGAAAAAATGGACTTCTATCTATTTCTAAAAAAATGTTTCTTTTTATATCATTGTTTGGTTTTAGCTTGGGAGCAACAGTACAATTCTCCTGTGATGAAGATTATGTGCTTCAAGGTTCCAAAAGTATCACCTGCCAGAGGATAGCTGAAGTTTTTGCTGCATGGAGTGATCATAGACCTGTGTGTAAAGGTAAAGAGGAATTGTTGCCCTTACAGTGCTTTATCCATTTTGTAGCTATCTATCTAGTTTTTTATAGCCAATCCCACTAAATTAATATTTTGAAAATATCTAAAGTTTTAATCCCAGTGTCACTACTTTCTTAGTTAAAAAAGGACATGCCTATGATGTTTTGTTTAATATGAGTTTTTGGTATGCTTATTTTACTTGGGAACTGTTATTATGAAATTTACTTCACAAGAAACTGATGAAAATCTATCACATGCTAAATATTAAGACTTACCAAGATGGATTTCAAATTGCAGTGATTTAATATAAAATCAGTAGTTCATGAAGCATCTTCATTACATATTTTAAAACAGATGAGAAATTCTTGAATTTAGGATTAATAAGGAAAGGAGAAGTTAGTCTATACCTGCTTTGATCTCTGGTGGCATAGGTAAAGGGCCAAAAATGTAGTAAGAGAAGAAAACCACAAAATAATTTTGCTGGATATATTTGATGACCAAATACAATGGCAAGTAGTATGATGAATACCTGAGTCAAGGAATTAAAGTATTTGTCTGTACTTTAAAATAAATAAAATATTATATATTTTTTATATATAATGAAAATATTAGTGTACACTTAGACACAAAAATTGGCATAACCACAAAACCTAATATTGAAGAGTATAGTGTGTTCAAAAAGAATATTTTGGTATGGGAAGCAGAATGGACGTTTATCTTGTAACTCAAGCTGATGAATACTTATACTAATATCTAGAAATAACTCTAAGACATTTCTGAACAGTGTGAGAAGGCAAAAAAATCTGAGAGGTAATATCCAGATGGGGTGTAGTAGAAATCCACAAGAGCTGGAAAAGCACACAGGTGATTTTTATATTGTTTTAAAATAGCAGAATCAAATATGTAATGCACATAAATAAAACCTTTTTATATAGTAAATCTAGTAAGGCTTTATCTATTAGTTTTTCAGTGCATTCATATATCCTAAATTAGATACATATTTTAGGATGGTAGTCTCCTAATCTTCCAGTGTAGCCAGCTGGGTGGTGTATACTTGTAGAAGAGTGTTCACACGCAGAGCTCTCTATTGTCTTGTCTGTGGAGAGCTCACTGGAGGAGGTTGTCAGACACAGCTGATAAATCAAGGATCCTGTCTCCCACCGTAGGTGCCCAAAGCTATGTATTGTGAGTACCCCAGGTTTTCTCCACTGTGGAAATTAGGTCTCAAGAATAATGTGAACCATTCATCTCTCTTTAGATAGAACATCTTTAGAATAACTTGCAATTTTTTTTTTAATTCACTTATATAAATTATATTGTGCACACATCAAAAATCCTGCAGTAATGATACGTTTTTTAAAAGTGGTTTGTGATTATCAGTAATTAGTTGCATTAATATACTGCAATTGGTCAAGATTCTAAACAAGAGCTTTCCAATTGTTTTAGATACATTTGATTTGACATCATAAAACCTCTGGACTTGTCCTCATGTAGCATAGGAGTGACTGAGAATAGCATCCTGCCAAAAATGAAAGGCTAGCTCTTCAGGAGTTACCATACAATGCTAGCTGGAACTGGCATAAGATCATATTCCTGAAAGTGAACCTGGTAAAACTTTGAAGCATTTCTACAGGAAAAATATAGTAGGCCTTTGAGAAGGAAAACATACATCACTTCCAAAATATAAGCAAACATTCTAGATGATCAGCATGTTTTAGACCTTAAGACCCATTTCCAGGAAAATTCTTCTCTTGAGTTTTGTCTGAATTCTGAATGTTTTGACTTCTAGAAGAGACTGTGAGAAATTTGTAAAGTTTTTTCAGACATCCTGACCAGATTAAATTGCAGTTGGATCACCTTGTAGTTTACCAACAACCATCCTTCCTTTTTCATATTACTTTTTTAAAGTCTAACTTAAAATTAAATAATTTCCTTATCACCTGAAGAAAATAGCAATTGTTTGGATATATGAATGTGGAGGTTTGAGTTGGCATCCTGCCAAGCCCAACTGCTGGCCACACGGATTCCCTCCCCACCCCCCGCCCCGAGAAAGAAGGGAAAAAAGTACCAAAAAGACAATTGTATTTAAAGTATATATATATATATATATTCACATATATTACAATTATATACAATTAAACACTATGAGTCTACAGAACAAATCCCAAAACAACCCCAAAAGGGAAAAGGGGGGAAAGGGAAAGGGAAGTGGGACAAAAATGGGTAAA
>JAWWEE010000074.1:134915861-134936242 GCA_035221455.1 Xenops minutus | reverse complement strand
AACTTGTCAGATAATGAGGTAGTTAATTGTTCCTGTCTTTGTTCTTGCTTTTATTCTTATTCTTCTTTTTCCAGTCCCAGTAGTCCTCTGACCGTACTCCCACAAGAAATAACAAAATTTATTTTAAGACATGCTGTCTAAATAAATTTTTGTATTATCCAGAAATAATTTCTGAATAATCTATCAGATGTAAACAGATTATTTTTTGAGAGAACTTTTCTTTGCAACTCAAGATAGCTAAGACTAAACTTGAAACGCACTTCCTTATACTCTTTTGAAGTAAGATGCAGGCAAAATGTACTCATTACTCTGCTAATAGTTTCTAATTTTCACAAACTAATTAAATCAACAAAAGGGTGAAGATTTTATGAAAAATTCCAGAATTATCCACTCATTATTTTTACTGTGAACACATTTACAGGTAGTAATTATCAAGAAGGCATTTTTGAAACTGTTAAAGAGTAAATTTTGTAAATGTTCATGAACAGAAAATTTCAGTCAAGCAAATTGTTCGTTAAAAAAATGTTTAACATCCCTTTTCTTTCTCTGAATCTTTAAGGAAAAGTGAAAATGTTTTCACTCCATGCTAGCTGATAAGTCTATCTGGTATGTTAAATTTGCATTTTTTTTCTAGTTATATGAAAATTAATTCTGACCACCTAGGCACACACACATATATCTATAATTTTTCTATATATTCTGAATAAAAAAACTGTAATGAAAATTCCTTCATATCTATTCAGTTTAAAATATTCTGTTATTATTTAAGTTCATAGTTTTATCTTTTTTCATTTCCTTAAGTGTTTTTACTATTTCCTATTTAGGCTCTTTTGAGTGAGCGGCCTTGCTATTATTTTTCTGAAAATCTTATGAGGTTTTTTTGTCAGTTACTTGAAAAATGAATCAAGGATGGAGAAGGGTCTGGAGGGGAAGCCATATGAGGAGTGGCTGAGGTTATTTGGTCTGTTCAGCCTGGACAAAAGGATACTGAGGGGAGACCTCATTGCAGTATTCAACATCCTCACAAGGGGAAGCAGAGAGGCAGGTACCAATGTCTTCACTCTCGTGACTGGTGACAGGAGTCAAGGAAACAGCAGGAACCTGAGTCAGGGGAGGTTTAGTTTGCATATCAAGATAAAGTTTTTTACTCAAATAGTGGTTGGGCACTGGAACAGGCTCCCCAGGGCAGTGGTCACAGCACCAAGCCTGACAGAGTTCAAGAAGCATTTGGACAACCCTCTCAGGTACATGGTGTGATTCTTGCGGTGTCCTGTGTGTAGCCAGAACTCGATGATCCTTGTGGGTCCCTTCCATCTGAGCATATTTTGCAGTTCAATGAATCTAAATAGTAGATCATACTTATCAGTGTGTTATAATTTGCTTCTAGAGAGGTGTAGTAAAAATGTTGTTTTATGAAATATATTAAGGGTCAAATTTTGTAGGTCTCATGTTTGTATTTTATTGAAATCTTGCTACCGTAAGTAAAGTTATTGAGTATGTTCAATATGCATCTGTGACAACAGGTTGTTAGTATATATTTAAAGTTTGTATTTGGAGTTATTACAGATCTGTGTCTCTATACTTAGGTGTTTGCATATAATGTATAAAATACATAGAAACACAATCAGAACTAACCTACAAAAATACAAGTTTTTTGCATAGGAATAGTAATCTAATTCAAGCCTTTAGAGCAAGTATAAAAAAACCCCATGATCTTGCCGAATAATAATGAACCAAAGCCAGAACAGAAATCTGCAAAGACATGAGAGTAAGCTGAAAAGGAACCAATCTCTTTTTTAATTATAATGATGATTCATTTATGATATTTACAATTTAATAGTTCAATTTCTTCATAAAAAGGTAGATCATATTTAAGCTAATGATTTGAAGCTAGTTTGTATTGCCACAATCTTGATTTGGCATAGTAACTAATGAATTTTGACAGATTAAGGCATCAAATATCTATATTCAAAGATGCTTCTTCTGTCAGAAGGATCTATTTTCACTGAATTAACTTGATTGCTTGTGGAACTTCTTGCAACTTTGCTACAAATTCTTGCAATTATATTTTGGAAAGAGGTAGCCACTCACCCACACGGGTGACAACTAACCAATAGCAAGATTGTACAGCAGGGTTCTCAAATCCTAAAAATAAGTAGGGACAGATTCAAAAAGTCCAGGAGAAGGTGTTAAATGATGTCAAATTACCATAATAGTTAGTTATTACAATTTTGCAGTTTTCAGCTTATCTCAACTCTTTGCATGTTAAATAGACTTACTCATGTGAGCTCTGTAAATGAATTGTCTGAGGAGGTGCTTCCAAAATCCAGTCGAAACAGGGTTTTTTTGTTGTTTTGGTTTGGTTTTATTCATCTACTTTACTTACTCTTTGCAGTGTTGCAAGAATCAACACAGAGCCATGAGAGGCAGTTCACGCTTAGGTGAACTGTCTTGTGAGCAACAGCTTGAATTCAGAATGGTTATCAAAGAATGTCTTAAAACAAAAGATCTAGGAAGTATTTATAATTTTCAATAAATAAAAGAAAAAGTTTATGTAGACCACTTTTTATGACTCTGAGAGATATTCCAACTAATCAATAGAAACTAAATAAAAAAACAAAAGTTTTACAAGAATATACGACTGCCTGTACTCTGTAGCACTTTAAATGTTGCAGTGATTTAGAACAAATTCTCATGCAATTCACACAAAATCAGAGACAGAGACAAGAAACCTGTGATACTTGTTGAGATAAAGGCCACAGGTAATGGGATGAAAGCAAAAGTGGGGATATTGAAGGAGAACACACAGTATTGAGGTTTAGAGGCAAATAGAAATTAATGGGCAAAGAAATCATGTAATAATTTTTTGTTTACATATTGTTGGCAAACTGTGGATTATAGACTTGAACATAAAATATTAATATATTAGAATATTACATTGTCATATTATAGTAGAAAAGTACTTATACTACAGCTATTGCTGAACAAAAAGGATCTTATTCACCAAAAACCTGTGGTTTTGTTCATCAATCACTTCATTATAACCCGTAACATTTCAGTATTTTATGTTGATGTAACAGAAGCCTTCCCAAACTGTAAATAGCTTTGTCTTTGCATATTCTTATATTTGTATTTTCAAATTCATGAAGATTCATATTTTAACACTCCTTTTTTCCTCCTTAACCAGACTTTGCAAAACCAAGTGATTGGTTAAATTTGTGATATTTTTATTCTGAATTTCAAATTTCAAGTACTGAAAACAAGTGTCTGTTAAGAATATTTCAAACTAGTATGAGGAATAGCTATTGGGGTCAAAGATTTAGATTTAATCATGAATGGTGAAAGGAATATTTAATCCAGTATAGAATGACATGGCTTTCCTTTCAGACCTCTACTATGTGGCTACCCTGAGAAAAGGCAGCAAATAGAGCTCATAACGGTAGTGCACCAAAAATACAAAGATATGCTTGACATCCCGACTCTGCCCCAAAGGATGGAGTCACATTTTCAGATGGAGCAGCAAACTGTGTCTAGATCACTCATTGTTTTCCCCCTCCTGACTTTTTTCCTACACACACATATGAACTGCAGGAATCATACAATTTCTTATTAAATATATAGAAAAAATACTGTGCTTGGCATTAGTCTCACTCATGAATTCAAAGTCTTCAGCTACTGGTCATAAATGAAAAGCCTTCTTCTCACCTCCCTACTCTCTCCTTGTTTTAAGGCTTCTGGTGTGTCTTTGAAGAGACTCTTCACCAGAGTTTTGCTTTGAGGTGTAGAAGTGGTGCAAGTTGGATGGCAAAAGTGAGAGTCTTTCCATAGGCTAATGTGAGGGAAGGAACCAAACCTTCATCTAGCAGCAGCTGAATCTTTCTATGTTCAGTATTGATTAAATAAATATGCTTTGTGAAAGTGCACTGCAACTGCAGGGTAATTTCACATATCTAGGTGTGATTTTTTAATTTAATTTAGCAACATGGTCTGTCAGAATACAGTGGAAGCAATAATTCTTTGCCTTGTGAAGTTTATTTTTGGTGTCATAATAATCACTGGAAATATTACTGGGATAAGCTAAGGTTACTTGTCAGTTCTACATCTTCCTACAGGAAAAGTTAGCCAGTAGAGATTTCAGAAAAGGTCTGAATATCAAGTAATTAACAATAAAAGTGTTATTGACTTCAGCAGACTAGGAATTTAGTGCCTTAAAAGTGTCATTTGTAAGCAGGAAGGACACAGTTTATATACTTTACATTATTTATGATGCAAGATGCAACCTGCAGTAAATAGGAATGTGTTTTTATTTAAGACATGCTGTTGTAAACAACCATACAGACTGATTTATAAATAAATGCCCTTTGTAGTCTTTAGAAATTGGTAACAGTTTTGTGTACATCTAACTTCTACAAGTTTTCTTCAAAGTTTTCAGTGCTTCAGCCATTGATTCAATGGGTTATACAGTGGTTACAGCAGAAAAAAATGTTGACATGCAATACACCAATACATATGCGCAAAAAAGGCACAGCGATAAAAGTGATCTTTTTGTTCTGCTAGTTAAACTTGTCTTTCAAGACATTAGTGAAGGTGGCATAAGTTACTTCTTGAAGTGTTTTAAAAATAAATAGGAAAGTTTCCCTATGTTGTCGTTACTCTTTTTACTCCAAACACATTAATTTATTAAGATTATAAGTTTATACACAAGAGAAAGTCTATTTTATTTTGTCAGAGTAACTAAATGTGAATTTTTGATTCTCTTGTAAGAGGTGGTTCTATTTTTGGTCAATGGTATTTTAATTCTTCACATCTTGATTAGAGCACGTTAGAGATTGGTTTATGAATCTGCTTCATATATTCTCTGTGTGAGTTAAAAGGTGAACTTTCTTTTTGCAGTCAAAACTTGTGGATCCAATCTGCAGGGACCTGGAGGCACTTTCACATCACCCAATTTTCCATTTCAGTATGACAGCAACGCTCAGTGCGTGTGGGTCATCACAGCTATCAATACTAATAAGGTAAGTTTAAAATTCTTTTTGCTTAAAAAAAAAAAAAAAAGGAAAAAGTAAAAGGCAAACAAAAGCACATGTAGACCATAACATTTTTCACTAACATGATTTATCTCTACAGTCCAGCTGCTGTACTGGGTGCATTTCAGACATTTTTAAGAAATGTCTGCTATTAGATGAGTACGGAAAGATGTTAAAACCTCATTTCCCCCAAGATTTGTTTGCTTTTGTATGCCAATTAGATGCTATAATGTTTTTATGTGATTCACTAAATTAATTCCCAGAAGCCACTACCCACTGGTATGAAGCAGTCATGGGTCCACTAATATTTTGTGAGAACCAAAAGAGCTGCTTTGCCATATAAAATTCTTTATATCCTGTTTGGCCTTGGACTATGTAAGAAATCACTGAAGTTCCTGAATTCACTTTCCTGTCATGAGATACTGTTCTAAAGTTGTTTATTTCATTGTTTGAATCACTGTATTAAAATCCCATATACTTTATATCTACACTTTAAACCTAAAGTACTAGGAGTTCTGATAATGCCAGATGAGTCAAAGTAGAACAATTAAGTTAAGTTATGACACCAGTTGTCTTTAATTTCAAGAACCAGGCACCTGGCAGCAATGGCTATATTCTATATTCTATTACCAGGTGTATAATTTTATCTGTACTGAGTGTAATGGACTTGTTTAGATGTAATAAAACATAAATTAGCTGTGCAGCTCAGGAACGTTTTATAAAGGACTATCAACATCTGTGTTTGCTGGTACAGGGGTATATTCTACTTCTAATTTCTGTCTTATATTGCCATCTGCGTCACACTCCATTAACTGATCAGACGGGCTTAGACGGCCTTCTCCTTCGCACTTGAGTTCGTCAGAGGACTCAGTCAAAACCTGATTACATTTCAGAAACCATTTAGCTACATTGGTGCATTTCTCCCTCTAATCTTACAAAGTCTTGTGTGGAAGCTATCCTAATGTTCCACTATGGTAGAAGAAAAAGGGATATTTAAACAATTGATTAGAATTTGATGATGAAGATCATAGATATGTTTGCTTTTTCTAGGGGGAGGTGGTTAGGGTTGTTTGCTTGTTTAATCCTTGTTCCAAAGGCTGCTAATCCAATTTATAGGTCATTAAAAATGTGTTGAGTCCTTGAAAAATGGTAGTCTCTGTTCCACAGATGGACAAAGAGTTCCAAAGCAATAGTTAAGATCCATTTTTCTATGCCATTTTCATATTTTTATTTCTTTAAACAAAAACTATTAGCAAGCAGGGTGAAATCTGCGTACATCTAGAATTTCTGAAAGTTTTGTCAAATGTGACAGCAAATAGAATTTCATGCTGTGCTGTTTGAGGAAATGAACCACAGCTATTATACTTTGAACAAGTTCTCTACATAGCCTGAAAGCTTCAACCAAACTGTTGAATGAATTTAAAACCTTTTTCACCATATTTTGCATAAAATGGTTTATTTTCTTAAATGCAGCAAGTGCATGTCTGCATTACAAAAACAAAAACAAACAAAAAAGAAAATAAAAACCCAAACAAAACAAACAAACAAAAAAAGCCAAATAATATTTTAGACATTCTACCAATGGTAGAAGCAAAACTTAAGCTGACAGACTGGTATGTATTTACTGGAAAGTTAGGGGTGATTGCAGGTTTAAGATATTGATGACTTGGAGATTGTTAAGGATTACAGTCAGGTGGAGATATTCATGTCTTAATGCTGCCTTCCTCCTCCCTCCCTGCCAGTTCACAGGATTGTGATGCAATATTATCTTCAAAACCTCAGAATTTTGTTTTGACCAAAAATATTCTTTACAGGAGTATTCAAAAATGTTATCCCATAGTATTATTTTCCTAATAAATTTCCAGTTTCTGCTTTTAAGGAACTTTGAATTTAAATCTAAGTTCAGAAAAGTAATTGAACCAATGCCTTGTCTCTGGCTGTCAGTGCAATTCACAGAGTTACAGAATCATTGAGTGTGGAACGAACCTCTGAAGATCCTGTAGTGGAACTCCTCTGCTCAAGCAGGGCCACCTAAAGGCAGCTGCACAGAGGATCTTTGAATTTCTCAGAAGATGGTGGCTCCACAAATAGAGCTAGTTGTCAGTTACCCCCACAGTGAAAAACTGTTTCCTGATCAGAAAAAACCTCCTGTGTTTTGGTTTGTGCCTGTTCCCTCTGGTCCTGTCACTGGGCACCACTGGAAAGAGTTTGGTTTCATCTTCTTTACATCCTCCCATCAGGATTTTAGTTTATAGATGTTGAAACCCCAATGAGCCTTCTCTTCCCCAGGCTAAGCAAGCCCAGCTATCTCAACCTTATGTGAGAGATTCTCCAATCCCTTCATCTTCTTAGTGCCCCTTCATTGGACTCTTTCCCATAGCTGCAGTTTTTCTTTCTCTCAAATCACTTAAAAGAGCAAATTATTCCACATGTAGAAATTCCAACTCTAATGAAAACAAAACAAACCCTCTCTTTAGTCAGAGGTTGTGTCTGCAATAGGTAAAAAAAAAATGTGTTTGAGGTATTTTATATTGATTTTTTCCCCCTGAAACTGTAAATACCGCAAAACAGCAAATGAGCATAGCAAAAACTGTTCCAGGACCTGACTGATAAAAATGTATAAGCATACACCCAGTTTTAGTATTTGAGAATAAACCACAATTCATAGGATGAACATCTGCTGGTTCAATAAAATATTTCAGTGCATGCATGCTTCAGTTTGATTCGACTTGTACTTAAGTTTTTATTGTATTTACAAGATAATGTTTTGGTAACAGGGATAGCTACAGGGGTGGCTTCTCTACAAAGAGATCAGAAGTTGCCCCCATATCAGACAGAGACAGTCCTACTCAGCTACAAAACAGACCCACCACAGGTCAAAGCAGAGCAATCAGGAAAACTGGTGGCACCTCTGTGATAACTTTTTGAAGAAAGTATAATAAATGCTGCACAACAGCAGCTAAAGGAGACAAGTAAAGAATATCTGAGAGAAACAACCACACAGATACCAAGGTCAGAGCAGGAAAAGTGCAAGGAGGTGCTCCAGATGCCAGAGCAGACATTTTCCTGCAGCATGTGGAGAGGACCATTGAGGCAGGTTGTCCCCTGCAGCTCACAGAGGTCCCAGGTGGAGCAGAGATCCATCTGCAGCCTGTGCAGGACCCATGTGAATGTGCCTGAAGGAATCTGTGATCCCATGGATAGCCCATGGGGGAACAGGATTCTGGCAGGACCCATGATCCCATGGGGGCCCATACTAGAAGAGTTCTTGAGGAACTGCAGCCTGTGGGAGAGACTCACTTTGAAGAAGTATGTGAGGAACTACTTCCTGTATGAAGGCTCTGAAACTGGAGCAGGGAAAGAGCACGAGGAGAAAGCAACAGCACAGACAAAGTGTTGCAAACTGGCTACAGTCCCCATTCCCTGCTCCCCCGTGCCACTTTGGGTGAGAATAGGAGGCAAAAAAGTCAGTAACAAAGATGTGATTTTGAGCCTGGAAGAAGGGGGAATGGGAAGATGGTGAGTTAAATTTTGGTCTTATTGGTCACTTTCCTACTGTATTTTTAATTGTCTGTAAATTTAATTAATTTTCCCCAGGTTAAGTTTGTTTTGCCCATGACAGTAATTAGTGAGCAGTATCCCTGTCCTTATATTGACCCATGGACTTTTTTATTCCATTTTCTCATCATGTCCTGCTGAGGGGGATTGATGTTGAGCACCTGGCAGCCAGTCATAGATAACTACAACTTGCATATTTATCTGTCTCCTCATGTATTTAAGTGAGTGAATGTGTTGAAGATATAGTAAAAGAAAGAAAACAATAGTTAAGAACAGGTCACTTATTTAAAATTAAATATGAACTTTTAGCGCCATAACAGAGAATATATGTTTGTTGATGGTACATTAGACAGTTATGCCAGTAACAAGAATGCAAAAAAGTAATGTTAGGTAAAGGAAGCTTTATTTCAAAACATGAGTGTTGGACACTGTTTCTGCACTTCTTTGATGTACCACTGCAATTATTAGCCCCAGAGATGTCTTAGATTCATCACAGGCACATTGTAGTGCAAGGAGTTATATCATAATTGCCTCAGCATTTCATGGAAAATGCTGCTCTTTGCTATGGGTTGAACATAATTATAACTCTTTGATATTGTAATGAAATGCAGATACACAGGTAATTACGGGGTTTCTAAACTAGGGAATAGATAAAACGTTTACAATGTTATCTGTATCAACATTCAGATATGTTTATAGTTTTCAGAAAAAAAAGGTGTCTAGCAATTAAGGTAAAAGTTAAGTTAAAAGAAAATAAAATCTTTTACCAATAAAATCTTAGATTTTTTTTATCATATGTTGAGGAACTTGTGTCTATAAAGTCTTTGCTTATATTGTCAGTGGTTTAATGTGTTCAATTTTGATTCGTGCCAGCATTGCCTTACTGTTCTGAGCACAGTACTGTTTGCCTTGCAAGACTGCTAAAAGGCATAACTTTTGTTTTTTGCCTTGAAATCAAAAACCTCATTGGTGTATAAATTAGGATTCGCCCTTAAGAATTATTTATAATGGCTACAACAAATAATATGATGGTATTCATTATAACATGACACTATTTACAACATTTTATACCACAAATGTGAGAAACAGGACTTACTGATGCTGGTACTTCAGAGCTTCTACTTGTTACATTGTTTGCAACAAAATAGCTCAAAAATTGAGAATCTTTTAAGGCAGAAAGCAATACATGAAAGACTCTGAAAGGATCTTTAACTCACTTAAATAGCCTATGCCAGGACTGATTCTAGCTAATTTTCTTCCCTAACTGGTTTCAGAAATAAGTTTGATAACAACACAATATAGGTAAAAGAAATATTTTCCCAGGAATTTATCTGCTTCCGTGGCTTTGTACTGCATTATAGTTGGTCTCTTGCCTCATACAGTTAGTCAGACATACTGCTCATTCCCTAGCCTTTTTGACAGCAAAGGATAACTATGATTAATTATCTCAAATATGGTCAGAGATTTTACTATTTATGAGTTTACTATTGAAGAGAAGAGTAAAAATTACTTTTGAAAGGAAGGTCTTGTGGATGGGAGTCAGTAATAAAGCTCATTGATGAAGGTGCACTGACACATCTGATGATATCAGCAAGATATGTTTTTTGTTTTGCATTCTTTTTCTTATGTCAGGATCCTGTTCTCTGGAGCTGATCTGTTTAAGAGAAAAATTTACAATAATTAATATTAAAATTATTTGCCAAAGCTCTGAATAGTGATTCAGTGGAAAAAGAAGTATGGGCAATAGGTGCATAACTTTGTAATGGTGAAATATCTACAGTTGCCTGTATGGTATCACAGCCAGTATATATGCTTTAAACCTCTTTCATGGCTTGTACCTTGCTTTCTTATGCTTTTAGGAGATACTGGGGTGGTTGAATTTCCCAGGGAAAATCAGTGCCTGCACATGTGAGGCTTCTTCAATAGTACATGCTGGAGGATATTCATGGACAATTTTCTAATTTCTCATTGTCTTAACAGGTTTTCCATCTAGTTTTTTATATACACCGATGAAGTGATTGTTGCCACTGTTTTACCTGTGGTTATTCTGGAATCAAAAATAGCAAAGCTATAGTTCCAGGGATATACCTAAAAGAGCATCCAGCAAAATCATGCCTTTATGTGAAACTCTGAAAATGCAACAAAATTTAAAGTTATTTGCTTTGTCCTGAACTGTGATGCACATATTAAAATTCTTGGGTCCATTAAAAAAACCAAAAAACAACCAATCAACCAACCAAAAAACAAACAAACAAACAAAAAAACCCAACAAACCAGAAACAAAAACAACAAAAACCAACCAAACAAACAAAACAAAACAAAAAACACAAAAAAACAAACCCAACTTGTGAATAGCTGCACAGAAATAAGACCCAGGATTTCTCAGTTTTGACTCCATTTCATTACATCTCACACCTAATAGGGGAAGTGATACCTAAATATCTCGTGGGATGTCAGTTAGATTCTGTACTATGCTATGTATTGCCAGTACTTTATTCTGACATTAGGTAATGAGATAATTTCACGTTAACATTTTGAGTAAATCTCTGTGTTTTCATAACTTAGTTCCCATCCCCTCCCCAGTCCATTTTTTTCTACTGCTTTTCTCCTGAAAATTAAAACTTGCTTTCCTTTATTTTTTTCTGTATAAGATCAGATGCTTGAGCAATATTTCTTAGTAAGAAACAGCTACAAAATTTGGTTATAACTGTTCTGGTATCGCATTTTCTTTATTTTGTCTCAGGTATGGACTGTATGCAGAGAAAGCAGGTTGCAGACTGAATTTTACAGTTATGTGCATCTTGCTCCAGACCAGTCTTTTTCTCAGGTCCTATTATGACTTCATGGGAATAGTAATATACAGTTGATTCGTTAGTGGACTAAAAGCTCTTCTTAAAGGCAAATAGCAGTTTGCATCCTCTGAAGTGGAATAGAGAATCCCAGAATAGAAGACTTAGTCTATTTAGATCTTTGTGTAGGAAAACCATACTTAGAGGAAAATAATGATTTTTAATGGGCTTAATGAAGCCCAGACTCTTGATATTGCCCTTCCAGATGAAGGGCTACAAAATGATCAATTTAAATTTAACTACAAGCTATAAGTGAAATCTGAATTAGGCCTAAAGTTAACCAGAGTTCAAGTCTTATGGATTATACTTGCTGATTTTTTTCTAATCCCCAGTGACAGAAACACTGTGGGAAATGTCAGTGCTGGAATGACAGACTTTCTGACAGATCTCAGCCACATTCACACCACATATTGTTCATCACCATACATCAAGAAGGAGAAAAATAAGCAAAAGGGTTCCTCTAGGGGGAAAAAAAAAAAAAAAATCAAGCTGTTATTCAAATTTGTAAGGAAAAATTAAATATATAACATGACTGTTAAATTTAGATGGATTTGAAAACTGGGCCTGATTCTGTTAATTTTATATGATAGGAATTTAAAAAAAAGGGAATTTTACATGATCATATGTTGTATTTTGTTTGTCACCATCATATTCTAAATTTTACATTGAGTGTATTTCAGACATAAAAATATACTTACTGCTTGCATAAATATATTCTTTAAAATGGTTTCTGTAGAATATAGATTTTGGAAGATTACCAGTCTTCACGTTTTTATCCTTTTATCTATTTAATTTTGAAATAATTTTAAAATCAGTAATGATTTATGCTTGAGAGCTGGGAGACAGTTGAGTCTTGATTTTGTTTTTAAGGGGGTTTTAATTATTATTATTTTTGGTAGGTTGATTTTTTTTATTTTTTTTTTGGTTAATTGGTTGATTGGTTGGATATTTTGTTGGGGGAGTTTGGGGAGCTTTTGAGGGGGGTTGTTTGTAGGGTTTTTTGGGGTTTCTTTTGGTGTTTGGTTGGTTGTTTTGGTGCTAATTTTTTTTTTTTTTTTTTTTTTTTTTTTAAATAATGTCAATTATCTATCAGGAAATCTATTACCTGAATTTTGTCACAATGACATAACTTACTGAAAATTTATGACACCTGTTTCCGGCTGCTGTACTACTTTACTTTCAAAAAAACCCTATTGAAATAATTCTAAATATCTGAGAAACTGCTCACATGATATTTTCTGCCAGCCTGAAGAATTATACTGAAGTAATAGCTTGCAGTCATTACTGAAACAATATTAGATAGGGTTCTCATTTAATCACTCCATACTAAAATAGTCATTTTTTAATAAGTTTTTACATTCTGTTCTTAATTTCCTCTTTCCTTATGTCATTAAATTCCTGTTTTCTTCCTGCAAAAATACTAATCTTTTAACTTCTGAGGTTTTTTACCTTTTAGACTAAGTCAAAAATAAGCAAAACAAATTCAGAAGTGCTGAATATCTACATTTTATTTATCACAGTTGTCTTCTTTTGTTAACCATGTCAAAACTGTCACTGGAACATTTCCTAAACTTGCTGTTGAGCCTAAACCCAGTTGCCATCCATATTTAATCATGTTAACAGTATAAATCTCAAGCAGGCTGGGTGCTTCAGCGTGAACTCACTCATTTCATTTGTTTTGATCAGGCATGTTGGAACAAACCATGCTGCAACCCCTTTTTACAAGCAAGTGTCTCAAATTTGTCTTTCTGTAACCCTAGCGGGAAGCTGTACCACAGGTGTTATTGTCAGTGAAAGGATAAAAAAGTATGAGCATACTTAAACTCACTCTAAACTGCATATTTTAAACATAATCCTACTTTTCATCCATGCAGTTAAAAAAGCTGGTACTGTATTTATCAATAAGATTAATGCAATTTTATCCTATATGAAACTAGAAAGTGTAAAAATATTTCAGTTCAATTCAGAACACATTCAGTTTCTTTCTAGTGTTAGCTATGGGGTCTTTTATATTGTTCATGTACAATTCTATCCAGTTAAAAATGTCTGAGTCCCATATATAGTACAGTTAAAAAATAATTCTTAGAAATTTATGTGGACAGAGTGGTGATTATCTCAGCAGAGTGAGAGCACAGAAGGGAATCCTGTTATTCCTACAACAGGGAGTTAACAGGTTCGGCTGTGAAGGAATAGAATAAATTGTTGAATGAGAGAATTTGGAGTCAAGAGGCTTGTTCTTCCATCCTAAAATTTGGCTATGGTTATATTGTCATTATGAAAGGACAGGTTCATTTTCTTAATTTACTTTGCTAAATTTTTCCTGCCATTTTTGTAACTGTAGGAGTGATGTTCACTCTGAAAATATGATCCACCCATAGGGAATGGGTGAGTTTGTGCCTAGTGCAATAACTGCAACAAGAGTAATTATTTCTGTTTCAGCAATCAACAATTCTACATTCTAGCTCTTGCCAATATTTCAGGTATTAACTTCACCTTTGGATAAAACTTTAGATAAAATTGAATGTCAAATTTGAGTTTTAGTTCTGCTTGACTTTCCATAAGTTCCTAAAATTGGTCTAAGTTATATCTCCCATCGATTTTGAATGTAAACATCTTTTCTTATTTGTACTTATCAGGAATATTCACACCCATGCTAGAACTTTTATAAAGACATATGCATATGACTAAGAGACTTTGATAGGAAATTTCCAGTGCTTGCACTGTGAATATTTGAGATGTTTCTGTCTTTTTTTATTATTTTTTTTTTAATGAATTTTTGGCAGAGACTTGGCACTTTCCTACATGGTTGAGTTCACTTGGTTGCTTTTGCAAGCGATCTTTATAGGAAATTGTTCTGCTCAATATATATATATTTTTTTTTGTTTTCTATGAAGGGACTCCTTTAAAGGTTCATGGTACTATTCTATGGCGGGCTAATCTTGGCTGTCACACTCCCACCAGGCTGCTCTATTATACCTCCTCCTAACAGGACAGGGGGAGAAAATACAATGAAAAAGCTTATCGGTCAAGATAGGGACAGGGAGGTCACTGAGTAGTTACTCTCATTTGCAAATCAGACTCACCTTGGGGAAATTAGTTAAATTTATTGCCAATCAGAATAGAGTAGAATAACAAAAAACAAGAACAAATCTAAAACACCACCTTCCCCTCACCCCTCCCTTCTTCCCAAGCTCAGTTCTCTCAGAGCTTCTCTGCCTCCTCCCCCTGAGCAGCACAGGGAGGACAAGGAACGGGGGCTGTAGTCAGTTGCTAACAGGTCTTTCTGTCACTCCTTCCTCCTGACACTCTTCCTCTGTTCCAGCATGGGGTCCTCCCACAGGCTGCAGTTCTTCAAGAGCTATTCCAGTATGGGCTCCCACAGGGTCATGGGTCCTGCCAGAAACCTGCTCCTCCATGGGCTCTCCAGGATCACAGATTCCTTCAGGCACATCCACCTGCTTTGACATGGGTCCTGCACAGGCTGCAGATGGATCTCTGCTCCACCTTGGACCTCTGTGATCTGCAGGGGACAACCTGCCTCAATGGTCCTCTCCACACGTTGCAGGAAAATGTCTGCTCTGACATCTGGAGCACCTCCTTGCACTTTTCCTGCTCTGACCTTGGTGTCTGTGTGGTTGTTTCTCTCAGATATTCTTACTTGTCTCCTTTAGCTGCTGTTGTGCAGCATTTTTTTACACTTTCTCCAAAAAGTTATCACAGAGGTGCCACCAGCTTGCCTAATTTGCTCTGTTTTGACCTGTGGTAGATCCATCTTGGAGCCACCTGGAACTGTCCTTGTCTGACATGGGGTCAGCTACCATCTCTCTGTAGAGAAGCCACCCTGCAGTCCCTTCGTGCTCCCAAAACTTTACCATGTAAACCAAATACACATTCACAATGCAACCTGAAACTGATACTTGCAGGAATGTCGTCTGAGACTGGTCACTAGTATGATTCCTGTGTTTCTTTCAGGATTTGTAGCTGCCCCTTAAGTTAGGCTGGCATCAATAAGTGACTTCTCTGTTTTCTTTTGGAACAGAAGGCTTACCCTTTGTGAGAATAAAAAGGGCGGATTTCTATGCTGGATGCAAGGATATACTTTTTGACTAACTGCTGGAAGGAAGAACAGAAGCAGGGGCAAGTTAACTGGAAGTCCTCAGTCCCTTCCTATGCTTGCAATAATCTTGCTATTTAAGAACAATCATTCTTTCTTTTTTCAGTTCTGACTGAGTTTAGTTTTATGTGGGAAGAACAATCATGACTTTTTCATTTTGGTTTTATAGATTAGTTTAATTTTTTTCCTTCTTATTCCTTTTGCTTCCTATTTATAATAGTCCTGGTCAGTAATATTTTTTCTTAGGCTATCTAGCACATCTTTGCCTCCCAGTCTGTGGAAGTTAAAAAAAAAAAAAGTTATTTGAACAAAAGAGCACACAAACATTTTGGGTTTTTCCTAACATATCTCCTTAGAAAGTAACAAGCTGTATTGATGGCAGTACTTTATCTAATGCAGCTGAGGATAGTGTTTGCTGCCTTTACAACAAGGGCACAGTGCTGGTTCCATCTGACGTCCACCAGAACCCACAGGTACAATTCTGCAAAGCTGCTTTCCAGCTGGATGGCCCCCACTGTGTACTGGTATATGGGTAGTTCCTCCTCAGAGGCTCAACTTTGCACTTCCATTTGCTGAACCTCATGACGTTCTTATTGGCCCTTTTCTCCAGCCTGTTGACATTCCTCTTCATGGCAACATGACCCTCTGGCATATTAATCACTACCATTTTAGGGTGACAAACTTGCTGAGAGTATACTTTGCCCCACCATCCAGATAATGAATAAAGATGTTAAAGAGGACTTGTCCCATTATTCACCCCTGGGGCACACCACCAATTACTGGCCTCTAACTAGACTTTGTACCACTGATAGCCACACTCTGGAGCCAGACTTTCATCCAGGTTTCAATCCACCTCGCTGTCTGTTCAACCCACACGTCAACACCTTGTCTACTAATATCTTCGCAATGTCAAAGGCCTACATGAAGCCCAGGTATAAAATATCCAGTGCTCTCCTCTCATCCACCAGGCTAGTTATTTAATCATAGAAGTCTGTCAAAGTTGGTCAAGCATGACTTCCCCTTGGTAAAGCCGTGCTGACTACTCCTGATGATTTTCTTGTCCTTAATTTTCCTGGAATTTTTTTCCAGGGTTAGCTGCTCCATTGGTAGTATTAACATTAAAAAAAATTATACTTAGTATAAATAATTAAAATAAAATTATAACTCAGTTTTATAATAAATGATGGATTAAATATATTTTCCTACTGAAACTATTCTTCTATAATCAAATATATAATAATACAATTATTTTGATGGAGGGACCTGTGATTCTGTGGAAAATTATGGAGGTAAAGCCTATCAATCAGACAGCAGCATTTCATTAGCTTGTACCATCAGATATAATTGCATATAATTTACTTACTGAGAAGTACTCGGATATCCTCAGCACAAAAGCAATTAGCCATCCCGAGGGCATATGAGGACACTCAGATAAAAAAGGATGTATTTCCTTCTGCTTGCCTAGTTTCGCTTCTACCAATGAAGAAGGCAACCAGAGAATTCTTTTTGATGGATGAGCAAAGAGTGGACAAAGCATTCATTATTAGAAGTTTTTAGGTGCTCTTTTTCTTTTTTTTTTTTTTTTCCCTCTAGGGTTAACAGTGAAAACTGAAGAAATTAAGTATATTGTGGATATATTTCGTTGAGGTAGATTTCTTGCTGCTGCTAGTATGTTTGGATCATTCATACCATGGGTTTTTGCAAGATAATGTCTGGAGAAACAGATTTCTTTGTAGATCAATAACCAATGTTCTGGCACTGGAGAGGTGCCCAGAATTTTCAAATTCAAGCATTTCTTCTCTTCCTGTCTTCTAGGTACAAATGCCATTCCTACACCACGTTAAAATTTGTTACTGTGGTGGGTTGACCTTGGCTGGATGCCAGGTGCCCACCGAGCTGCTTTATCATTCCCCTTCCCAGATGAACAGGGGAGAGAAAATAAGATGGAAAACAACTTGTAGGTTGGGATAAGGCAGTTTACTAAAACAAAAGTGAATGTTTGCGCACACGCAAACAAAGAGAAAAGAAAAAAAAATTATTCTCTACTTCCCATCAGGAAGCACTGTTCAGCCACTTCCCAGAAAGCAGGGCTTCAGCACACATGGTAGTTGCTCCAGAAGGGAAACATTGTAAATATTAAATGCCTCTGCTTTTTTCCTCCTTTCCTTAGCTTTTGTATCTGAGCTGACATCATGTGGTATGGAATATCCCTTTGGTTAGTTTGGGTCAGCTGGCCTGGCTGTGTCCCCTCCCAGGATCTTGCCATAGAGACAATGCTGATGCTGTGCCTGCACTGCTCAGCAGTACCCAAAACACTTATGTTTTATCAACACCTTTCTAGCTACCAACGCAAAGCACAGCACCCTGAGGGCTGTTATGGGGAAATGAACTCCATCTCAGCCAGACCCAACACAGTTACTAACCAGTCATTTCCTTCAGTGTCTAAATCAAAAGTTTTATCTTCTTTTCTAGTATCTTAATAAAAGTAAGTGAAATTAACTTAATGTTAAATACAGCCACTAGTAATTTTTAGAGTTAAAATGAGACAGTCATTGCAAACATTAAAATATTTTATGGGAGAGAAATTAGAAAATCCAATCTGAAATAATTGCCTAGAGGTCTCCCAAGACAAAAGGTGTATAATAATTTTTGTTGTTGGAAACACAATAAACACAGTGACTTAAGTAAAAGACAATGTGTTTGCTTAATGATTAATTTGAACTCATTATTTTCCTTTATGAAAGTATTGGAAGTGTTGTAGAATACTGTATTGCTCTGATGAATCAGTCTCAAAAACTGCTATTGTGAATACAAGTCAACAAAATATAGGTCATACTTCTATGCAAACAGAAAACTATAACATGAAAAATAAAAATATGATTTCTTCACGCTGTTATTTGAGTGTATTTGTTCTGAGGACAAGAAAATACTTTTTTTTTTTTTTTCTTTCTTCAACTGTTTTTGCTCCAGAGTAAAGAATTCTAAATGAACTTCATCAATAGCTAATTTCAGGACTAGGCTTTTTGGAAAACTGAGTGACATTTAGCATTATTATTGGAGTTAAAAAAAAAAAGAAACACTAATAGCAAACAAAACAGAACTAAACAGAAACCCATTTTAAAGAACTGCATAAGAGAAACTACATGTTTACTAATGACTTTGCAAAGCATAAACTTATCTTTAGGACTGAGATTACTGGCAACCTTTGGCATATAATACTCTGTTATAACCCCATTTTATGTTAGCTGCCTTCCGAAACAGTGCAGTTCTCTTGAAAATGATGTATCATCCAGGTTTATGTGGATCTTCTGGTTGCTTTACAGCATCTCAGATGGTATTGCTGAAATATTTTGATGTGAATTAAGTATATTTCTGTTGTCCTCAGTGTAGATATCCATATATAAATACCTAATCTCCCTTTATAGTCAAGGAAGAGAAATAAGTACTTCTAAGCTGTGGTTGATCTAGTGTGTGTATCTACCTTTCAATGAAATAGATGACACTATAGACAGGTTTTTACTGGTTTTGGAGAAGCCTAGATCAAAAATAGTTCTTTTCACTGTAGATGTTTACACTTGAATATGACAAATCCTATTGCTAGGAAATGGAGTCAACAATATAGAAGGATCTTTCTATTTCAGCTAGTGAGCGTTTATCTCCTGTAATTTTGTTGCAGCTTTGTATGTCTCCTGCTGTTTTCTCTGATGTTCTGTGAATCTCCAAGTTTTCTTTCTCCTTTTTTTTTCTCCTCTCTCACTTGCCTCATCACCTCTGATACTCAAAAATTAAATTAAATTTGAAAGAACAATAAGTGCTTAAGATTTAGGCTGTTTAATTTTGGATTGTGTTTCATGAAATTGGTGACTGCAAAGGAATCAATTAAATTATTGTTATGTTACACAGCAGTTCTTAGATATGTTGCATTCTTGAAAGGATGTTTTAATTCATAATTATTCCTTTACATTATCTAATAAGTAGCTCCTTTAAGCTGTAACTTGGCTTAATTTTTAAGTACTCATCTAAGGAGAAAAGATTCATAACACCTTTAGAAACATCATCATTATTTTGCTGGTAAAATGTCACATTTTATGAAGTTAAGACATTACTATACATCTGAAAATATTTTTAGAGTTCCGTTTACACTGTAAGATTTAGGATAAGAGATGCACAAATGAAAATACATGCAATTTTAAATCTTTACACTTCCTTTTCAGAAGCAGCTCTGAGGTACATGCACGGGTCTCTGTTACACACCATTCTGCTGTATATGTTTTGGAATTGTATAAAGCTGAATACTTCACCTGAAACAGTACTTTTCTTGAAAAAGCCTCAGGGAGGTAATTTCATCAGGAACTAGATACACATTTTGCACTATTGTCTGGACAACCCATTGTCTGGAACACAACCCTCTGAGCACGTCCTCCCTCTGAAAAGCTCTAGGAAGTTCTTGAGTTAGTTATTAACTATGCAATAAAACCTTTCCTCATTTTACTTCTGAGCTGGATAATAGACTCAGTTTTGTCCAAGGAGTGAATTCTAAAGGATATATTCCAAAGCAAAGAAAGAAGGTACATCTACTGAAATTTGTTAAAAATTAGATCTCTACACCTCTGAAAAAGTCCTTTCAAAATTTTTAGAAACCAAAGTACATCAACATAATTTTCAAAAAGTTATTTTCCAAATGGATTTTTTTTTTTTCTTGTAGATATTGGATAACAGTATTACTGCCTTTTTATTGTTATTTACTTCTGAGTTTCTTCTCCATGGACACCCCCTTGTCGTGGGGGAGAAGCTTGCATGCCCTCATGAGGTTGCGAGCTGTGCTGGCGGTGG
>JAWWEE010000074.1:134891477-134906854 GCA_035221455.1 Xenops minutus | reverse complement strand
AAGGAAGGAAGGAGGGAAGGAAGGAAGGAAGGAAGGAGGGAAGGAGGGAAGGAGGGAAGGAGGGAAGGAGGGAAGGAGGGAAGGAATTCTCAAATGCAGAATTGCATTATTATTTTAAATAATTTCCTTCACACAATGCTGCTTTTTTATGAGTCTTATTGCTCTGTGACCCCTTTCCAAATATTTTACAGGGATCCCTAAGGACTTAAAACAAAGAGCAACAAGTGATTTTTTTTTTTTAAATGCATTTTCAAATGGTATTTTTTTCCTCATGGACCACTTAATTGGAAAGTATTGTTTGTTAAAATTACCAATTTAAAAATATGTATTTATAATCCATTTCAGAAAATAGAAATGCTAACAGTTTTGATGGGTGTTTATCATAGAAATTATTCTGTCTGACATAATAGAGAGATTAATATTCTCAATGTCCTTAATATTCCAAAACTGTACTGTCAGTCACCAGTGAGAATTACAAAACACTGCTAGCCATTACATCAGTGTTGTTTCTGAGGAACATCCTGTTAATCTACTAATTTGGCAAAGACTAAACTCAGTGAAGACACTTTCCCTTAGTGCAGGAATGAGCAGTTAATACATTTTGGCCAGGCATTTACTTGTTCATTCTGGCAAGAGTCTTTGTAGTAGCTCCATCTGTGAACACAGATGTGGGAAACAGACATGAATTTCTCCCACAGCAGAGTATTTCATACAGAAACAAGCTAAAAAAGACCAGAGGGAAGAACTAAAATTAACTGCAAAATATATTTAAATAGTCCATTTGAAGTTTCAGCTAGCTTTAAAGAATGGTTAGAACTGCAAAAAAAAATTAAGTTTTCTCTCTTATACAGTCCTGTGTTTATGATTCGTTTTACAAAAATGGGAAATGTTTTAGAACTTTTCAGCATTCTGTTTCAGATTATACTCTTACAAAATTTCAGACAGTTTTGTGAAAATAAAAGCAATATGACATAAAACTACAGCTTTCCCAGCATTTCCTTTTTGCTATCATACTATTTCGTTCAGCAAACAGAATCAATATTTGGGGTTGCACCGACTTGCACATTTTTGCAAACAATATGAAAAGTGTAAGAAAAGAAAAGAAAAATCAAGTATAGTTCTTTCTAATTAATCACTATCCTGCAATATTAGAAGGTTTTAAAGATGTGACATTTATTATTTTTCTTAGTTAAGGAGTAAATGTCAGGCTCTTATTCCATTGCTGTGGTAGAGGTGATGAGGGGAGGTAAGAAAGTGCAGGGAACTCACAGACCATCATAATAATGCTGCTGTTTAAGAATAACATCTTCCTTTTAAATATGCAAGGCATGTATTCCAAAGTGGGTAGTTGTATACCAGAGAAATCAAAGAATCAGAGTAAAGCCTCATTATGGGCTTCCAGTGCCTTTGACATTCTTGCATGTACCTGAATCACGCACACAGGACTGCCAGAGACAGTTCAGGATTAAGGAAGTTGCACGTCTTTCTGGACCAGTAAGTGAAACAGAGATGAAATACTTCAAGACAACATGAGCTGTTCATACACTGTTCATACATGTGTTCATAGAGTGCTATTAAATCTGCAGTCATTGGTAACTCAAGAGCGGTCTTCAATAGCCTGCCAGTAGATAACTCATCTAGTGTGACCTGAATGCAATGAGTGTAAAACCAAACAAAAAACATGCTTAATGCTTATCTAGATTCCCTACAAAAAGACAAAAAAAGTCTAGTTACTTAATTATTATTTTTTTTTTAATCTATAGGTTGACTGGGAGCTTTGTACCAGACTTAATTGTGAGCATGAGCAATCAGATGTGGTTGCATCTTCAAACGGATGAAAGTGTGGGATCAATTGGTTTCAAGGTTAACTACAAAGGTAACGATATATCATTGGCAGCAAATATAATAGTGTATGAAAAATTAAGTGACTATTTTGAATTTTTTTCATTTCATATTAGGGGATGCATTCTATTTCCAGGTTTTTTTCAGTATTAAAAACAAAAAAATGCAAGCTGAAATGGAAAAAAAAAAAAAAAAAGAGATAAAAATTTGTTCTCTTAGAGCACATGAAACTCCACACTTTTTATTTGGTGTGTTCTTACAGCATTTGGGTTTTGGAATGTAGTTTTACCTGTATTTTCTGTTATTTACTATTGTAAAAATATTAATACTAAAAAATTATATGAATATTAAAAAAAAGTGTAAAACAAATGGGTACTTACTACATTATTTTGAAAATCAATTATGCCAATCACAACAGAAAAAAACCCCAAAACATTGCAAGTGAAGAGTTCAACTTTCTGCTGAGTTTTGAGTCAAGACAAACTTGCCTAATAATGTTGTTCTTAATGGTCCTAAAGTGCATAATGCACAATATAAAACAGATGTTGTCATTTGAGACTTCAAGGAGAGCATAGTTTTTATAGAGCACAAAAGCAAAGTCAACCTAAAGTTGAAATACAGATACATATATATGCAGTTCTATATTATTAGAATGATAGTTATTATTTTTATATTACATTCAACATAGATGCATCCATTTTTTGCAAGAGTTGGGTTTTTTGGTTTTTAGTTTTTTTTTTTTTTTTAATTTTATCATTTTTGCCTACCACCCAAACCAGGTACTGGAAAGTGTGATTATTCATCAAAATTATTCAGCGGAAAGGGAAAGAGGAAAGACAAAAGTTAAACCAGTGACTGTGTGTATTAGAAATGGAGCTGATGTTGCTGAGGATGGAGTGAATAAGTGTATGGGGAGTAAACCTGCACAGTATGACTTGCTGGCTTTTTTTCTGTCCATGACTTTCCTTTGGCTGCTCATGTCTATTAATCTCTATCGTGGTATGGCACGAGTGCATCTGTGCATTCTTGATATTCAGATCTTGTAGACTGATAGAAAGACCTTAGTCCTCTGTTGTATGGTAGTTATTAAGAAATTTACACATTCCAGCTGTTGAAAGGGGCAAGAAGAATTATTAGTATACACAAGTTTAAGAATTTTTTAATATAGCAAAACTTGAAATATAGCTGAGTGAAAAAGGAAGAGTTTTAGATCTGAACTCTAAATAATTTGGACACCTTAAGTTGTTGATTCTATAATTTACAGGATTATTTTCTGGTAAAATTAATTTTACTTACAACAATTTTACTTTGCAGAAGGCAGAGGATTATTGTCTATTCTTATAATGTACTGCTATGGCTTGTTTTATTCATGAGCTACATTTATTCTTAGAAGCTATAGTTCTGCAAGAGTAGAATTAATTGAATACGAATAGGTACAGAAGGGTAGAGAAGGGCTGAACATTCACAACAGCATCTCCATATAATCAACTTTGTGATTGCATGCCTAGATATTGAGTCTGTATTTCTTTTTTGCCCTACAATGACACTTCATACTAGTTCACTAAATAGCACTTGAATGCAACAAGTGTTCAATGGGTGGGTACTCTGTGTTGGGAGTGGTTTGGCTTTTGGTTTTGTGTTTTGTTTTTTGGGGTTTTTTTGTTTGGTTGGTTGGTTTTTTTTCTGTTTGTTTTTCTTTGTTTTGTTCTGGCTTTATTTTATGGGTCCCTCTACCCACCCACCCAACCCCAATCTAGAATATGGAATAATTATTTTTATGTAAGTTGCCTTTGCTTTGATCACTGAGAGGATGTGATCGGGCAATGTTCACAAAAGAAAATGGGAAGTGTTGCAAGAGCAAGTCAGGTTTGAAAGGGTTGCTGTTTCTGTTGTGGTTGTTTTTCCTTTGTGTTTAGTTTCTTTCTGGTAATGATGGCAGGCTCTGAAAACAGAATATATAAACAGGTAGTATTTTGGATTAGCAGCTATTTTGAAATTTAAGTTTTAGAATTTATGAATTGGAAGTTGAGAGAAAGTTCAATGAGCTCAACCGATTATTTACATTAGAACAGTGCATTCAGGGCTATGATATAACCCTGAATTCTTTAATAGAATCAAAAATTGCAGAGAATTTTGTATTTTCAGAGACTTCAGAATTACTTAAAAATATGATTTCTAGGAGTCAGGGTCATAAGACATTTTATTTTAATTGATTTCATGAAATATTAAGAATGTATGCCAAACTTGCTTGTACATCTCTTGATTAGATCAAATTCTGTTTCTTTAACTTGTCCCCTTCCACCTCACAAATTCCAGTATCCAGTTAGACAGCTAACTATGGCTAACACTGTATCTACTTATAGATAAATATGTGTTATATATTTAGTTCTTATAAGCTTCTCCTTACAGAAAAGGTGCAGTTACATTAGTGTTTAAGATTAGATCCAACAGTTTGATTTTTGAACTAAATCTTCTTCTGATCTTGTTTTAGTTTTAGTGCCCTTGTTTTAGTTTTCATCGTGAAGCAATAAATGAAAGATATAAATTACATTTGTTTGAAGTAACTCATAAGATGCAATTTAATAGCATCAGGAATAGCATTCCTCCTGTGCTCCAACTCCTAATGGACATTTATCAGGGCTTTGTAAAGCTTTTCCAAAGTAAAACCACTAAAACACAATGGAATGCCTATAGGTAGTATAGGTACTGCGTATTTTATTATTTCAATTTACAGACCTGCTTATGTTGGAGTTAATTACTTGATATTGTACTCAATAACAGTACTTACCAACAGCTAAAATAATTTACCACTAAATGCTTTTGATGCTTAAATATCTGTTTCAGTGCTTCTGAGACTCAACTAACTAGAGGTGGTAGAGATGTATGTACCTCATCCCATCAAAATTCATAAAGACATTCTTCAATCTAATTGACATTTAGATCTGAATCCAGCAGGCATTTTTAAAAATATAGGTTGCTCCAAGTCCTACATGGAATATGATTGGAGGAACAAAAGGTTATGGGATGTCATTACCCAGTGCCCTTTACCCATTGTCCCCCAAAATGGTGTACTTGCTCAAGATGCAAGATAGACGGTCACTTCCTTTCTGACTAGGATAGAATTGAATATGCCATATCATTTTTAATGATAGAAATGGACAAAAAATATTTTAAATAGCTCTGCATTTTTCAGTTTTCAGATGAGCAATTCCTTTAAATATGTGTTGTTACAGGAACTAACAGTTTATTTTCATTTATGTATTTGCCATTTGAGAGAATCTAGTAAGTTTTTGTGAAATAATAAAAAAATATTTGTCTACTTCTACATTAGGATCTTACATATGGAGTTCTTTTATGGTTTTACTAGCTAGATCCCACAATCATCATTTAGACATAAAAAATAGATACAAATATTGGAGAGAATAGTTTAAAGAAATTTTCATTGTTGTTGTTTTTAAATTCCTTTTCCAGTATCCCATAGAATAAAACTGATTAGGAAGATAGAATAATGAATATAAGGATTAAACAGGACAGAAATACAAGCACTGCCTCACTAGAGATATATTTTACTTGTTATCTCATTGAGTTGGTTTGATTAGGTTGGGTTTTGTTTGTTTTGTTTTGTTGGTGTTTTTTGTTTGGTTTGGTTATGGTTTGGTTTGGTTTTTTTTTGTTGTTTTTGTTTGTTTGTTTGTTTGTTTGTTTTTTATGGTTCAAACGTATGTGTAGTTTTATTAAGCAAAAACATGGAATATTCAGAAACCTGGAATTTTATGTGAATTATTTTGGTGATTTTTTTTTTTTTTAATTATTGTTGACAAGTTACATGAATACTTTGGATCATTCAATATCTCAGGAAATGGTGCCATATTGTTATACTAGCACTTCTATCCCCAAAGCCATGGTGAAGAGAAAAGAAGTACCTATCTAAACAGTAGTAGAGAAACAATCTCCAACATATTCAAACACTGGAACAGAATGGTCTTCATCTATAATTGAATAAAAACCAGCTACACACAATACAAGACAAAATACAAAATACAAGACAAATAAAACCATGGCATAACCTTTAAAGACTAGAAACCCATTTTTGTGAAATAAGATTTTTGAGAATTGTACATTTATTTAAATTCACAAAAACCCTTGAGAATCTAGCAATGGAATATTACAGTTCTTGGAAAACTATACGTGAGAATTTAAAATTCAATAGCTTTCCTATACACTAGCTTTATCTTGTGCAAGGACTTCTTATAACTTTTTCAAAACAACTATGACAGAGTTTGTAGGATTAAATAATAATGTAAATGATCATGGTGGAGATTAATAAGAAAAAAGTATTTTAAGAAATTAAATCAGTAATATAAACAGAGTACAAAACTACCCTTTATTAGCATCACATGGGAAAGCTGAACTTCTGTTTAGGTCAGATTTCAGTTCTCTGAAGCAGAGGAAATTATCCTCAGGGCAGTCTAGTTCTGTTGGGTCCTGATATCACACCTTTCGTTTCTGAGCTGTAGCCAAATCTGAGGGAATGGGTTTGTGTGGTGTCTCTGTTTTATTTTTACCTAGATAACTGGCTACACACTCTTTAAAACCTTCTGATATTTCTGCCCCCTATCAGGACAAAATCTGTATAATAATAACTCAGGCATCCTCTGATTTTAATTCTGTAAGAAAATAAAGTTGAAGAAGGTTACATTGACTGGAGTGTAATGATAAGTTGTAGAAGGGGATTGTTTAAAATGCCAAGTTAGATAGCAGTGTAGGTAAAAAGTGAATTCGAAGCAAAGTAGACTTGCTTATTCAATTTTCTGCATCGATGATCTAATTTTAGTATATGGGATTTACACTCTGACACCCAGTATTTCAAAAGACTTCTTTTTGCTTAAAGCATGACTTTCATCTTGCTTCAACTGCTGTGGCAGCCTGGGGTAGCCTTCTGGAGTTCGTGATCTGCATTTTTGTCCTATTTTTCTATCAGTAAGCACTGAGTTGCAGACACATCTGAGGTTTTTTGTCCCAGATGGCACAGAGATATTTTTCCATGACTAACTGCCTAACATCCTTTGCTTTTCTACTGGTGACACGATATTGAATGATCTGAATTGGGTAGATAGTTTAATCCATTGTTAGTCCTCTATGTCTGGAAACATGAATTTCAGATGTATGTGTGAAATAAGATACATTTGCCATAACACAGGCTTCAGAAAGGTCTCATCTTGACAAGTTGGGGGAGTAGCTTATCTATGAAACATATGTCTTCATGTTCATTCTACCAAGAAAACAGAGCTTTCATTCTTGTTGTTAATATTATAGGATAATTTAAAAACAAAACAAAACAAAACAAAACAAAAGCTCTCAGTGATCTCACTGTAGGCAGTTTCATTGTGTAGTTTTGGGTTTCACAAGAGGGTTAATCTGCTTTTTTAGTTAAATACTATGTAGTCCTCCTTTTATTAAAAAGGGGAAAGTGAAGCTTTCTGGACATCATAATGAGAAATTAAATCTATGACAACTTTCTCCTTTCTGAACTGTTCAGTTTATCAATTTTAGTATATATTCTCTTGTATTTTCACTTTTATGATTTCTGTAGCCTTTGTACCTGCTCTCCTCTCTGTTTGTCATCATGTGTTTGTTCTCTTTGTGTGTGTTTTGTGATGCAATAACTAGACCGGATCATAGCAATAATTTATTTAATAGGATTCTAATGCCTCCAATTCTGTTTGTTATACATCCTAACTTTATTTTGCAGAAAGAATGACAAGTAGAGAGTCACATTAATGGCAAAAATCCCTTCAAGTTATTTTAATCTGTGTGAGTGTCATGATTAATACAAATAAATGCAAATGCTGCTTTTTATTTTAAAATATTTGAACCCTTCTTTTTGTGCAACCCCACTAAGCAACAGTTTACTAATACAGCACAACTTCCTTTGTTCTGATTCCATTTCTGCTGATAGTGTGTTATTGACAAGTTTTGTAATTCAAGATCATTTCTATTTCAGATGTCTCTTGAGCATATTGAGCAAAAGGGCATCCTTTGCAGAAACTTAGGGCACCTTTTTTGTTAACTTACTGCCAAGATGATACTTGGTGCTGCATCTTACTTTTGTGTTCTTCCTGCTTTGTTGGCCAGAATTAACTGTAACCTTTTTCTGGCCATAGTCAGACAGTATTATCCAAATATGTCAATAATATTTTTATCTAACTCCCAACCAATATATTCAACACAAAATATCCTCTTTATAATCCCTAGATTGTAAGAATATGAGAACAGCTGTACAGAATCATAATACAGATTCATTTAACTGGTTATGACATAAAGAAAACAAAGCAAACAACAATATAGTGATACTTCTTCAATATGTTTTCTTACTCTCTAACAATTTGTAGAGACTTCCTAAATCCAGTGTAGAGTAAGTAAAACTTGATGGATTTTTTTCATCCATGACTTTGTTTTCCTCTCAAGCCCACATACCCTTTTAGTCTTTTGAATATTTTATGGCAAGGGCATTTCAATGAAGAAGTATTTCCTTTTGTTCACTGTAGTTCTACTAGCTTCATCTGATGCCATTTTATTATTTTCCTAGAAAATACAATATATTTAATCTCCCATTTTGCTGCTTACTCAGTTTTGCAGAACCTTTATTTCTTCACAAGTGATAGACCCCCTTGTTTTGTGTAATCTGGTATCATCATCAAGTTTTGTTATTTCACTGTCTTTATTTTTCCATCATATCTACCAATGTATTGTCAAACAATAACTTTAAGTACCCTGACATCTACTGGAAAAGCAACATGGTGAAATATAAACTGTCTGAGAGGTTTCTGGAAAGTACTGATGACAACACTGACATGGTGTACTGCTCAGCCTCATACTAATAAAGAGGAAAGGTCCTGTTGGAGTTGGAAAGGTTGAGGTCAGCCTTGGCTGTAGCGACCATGAGATTGTGGAGTTCAGTATTGGTCAAGGAAGAAGCAGAGCAGCAAATATGAATATAGTCATGGAGAGTCAGGAGACCTGTCTTTATCCTCTTCAGAGGTCTTCTTGGAAGAATCATATGGAAACAGGCCCTGCAGGGAACAAGGGTCCAAAGGTTGATTTCCAAGGATTATTTCCAACCATCCTCAAGAATTATGTATCCCAACAAGCAAGAAATTGGGCAAAAGGGGAAAAGAATCTGCATAGATGAATAAAGAACTCCTGTTATTACTCCAGCATAATCAGGAAATTCAGAGGAGATGGAAGCAGGTTCTGGCCGCTTGATGTGAATACAGAGACAAGAAAGGCCAGATCCCATCTGGAATTAAATCTGGCCAACAGCGTCAAGGACAAAAAGGGCTTCTTCAAATACATCAATAACATAAAGACAAAAAAGGATAATGTGGGCCCATTAGTAAATGGATGGGGGAACCTGGTAACAGAGGATGCAGATAGTTATCAAATGTCTTCTTTACATCAGTCTTCACCAACAAGACCAGTCCTCAGGGATCTCTGACACTGGAGACCAGGGTAAAGGGGCCTTGGAACGAAGACTTTCCCTTGGTTAAGGAGGATTGGACTAGAGAACACCTAAGCAAACCTGACATCCACAAGTCCATGGGCTCTGACAGGATGCATCCATGAGTGCTCATTCTGGAGGCCATGTTTATCCATATGGATGACAAGAAGGTGATCAGAAATAGCATGGATTCACTGAAGGTAAATCAGGCTTGAAAACGTTATTGTCTTCTACAATGAAACAACTACCTAGATGAATAAGGGCAGAGCAGTGGATATTGTCTACCGGGACTTCAGCAAGGCTTTCAACGCTCTCTCACAAAATCCACGTTGATAAACTCAGGAAGAGAACTCATAACTGTTTCTGCATCCAACAAATGTGTAACTGTTGCCAGGCTCATGGGGGCTGGAGCCACTCCCGCGGAGACATCCCCGCTGCAGTGCGAGAGAAATGAAAGTGAAATTAACTCTGTGGCTGCCGCTGCTCTTTCTCTGCTCATTGTATGCTTGGGAACAGCCCCTGCATGGGAACCACCATGGAGCCAAGCCCTGCCGAGATGTACAGAGCCCCAGCCCCGACAGAACGGAGCCCAGCCAAGCTGCATGGAGTTGGAGCTGAGTCAGAGCACAGCTGAGCTGTGAAGGAGATTGGACTAGATTATCTCCAGAGATCTCTTTCAACCTTAACTATTCTGTGCTTCTCTGCATGTTAGTGTTGTTTAATAGTTGCCAAGTTGATTTAAAAATGAGGTTATTTGTATTCAAAAAGATAAATTTAATATTCATATTTCTACTTAATAGTTTTGTTTGGGTAAAAGGGAGGTGATTATATTCATGGCATGTGACTTATAATCGTTTTTTTATAACTCCCCTCTTGTCAATGGAGAGCTGGTCAGACAAGTTGTTGTGTGAAGGTGACTCCTGCAACTTTTTAATTTTGTTCAATAAAACTGTAGGTCATTCTTTCTGCTTTACAACATTTAATTAAAAGCATTTAGCAATCCAACCTTTTGTGATAGTGTTATCCATAAAGAAGAGAAGAAAGATTTTCTCTGCTCTGACCTAAATCTACTTGGCAATATGAATACATTACATGTGGAAAGGTCATCTTCTGCTGCATCCCTAAGTATTCACTACTGCTTAAACCAGGACACTGGGCTAAATGGCTGTTACTATGATTTGTCCTCCCCAGCATTTGTGCATGAATTTAACTCATTCAGTTTTGTTGTCTAATGCATTAAGCATATATTTTACAAGAGACTACTTACCTCTGATTTGGGGGTAAAAAATATACCCAAAGCTTATTGTTTATTTGTGGCAGTTCAGTTAAAATTGTGGGAGTTAAGTTAAAATAGTATCTTTCCTATCTCTAAGTGAATCTACCTCATTATTTACAATACATAATTTTTGTGTTGTCCACCAACTGGCTGTGATTCTCAAGTTCAAACCTGTTTCTTTTTTCCACGCTTGATTAGTCTCCTTTTACCACACTTGAATTTGAATCAATAGAGATCCTCCTCCTGGCTGCACTGCACCAAGTTTCTTGCAGTGGTGAAGGTCTGTGTATGGCAGTCTCTGAAGATGTCTGCTTTCAAAACACTGGGATGCATTTCCTGCTACATCAGCCTGTGAAAGGGTGGTAGACATAAGATTTCCATCTGTTTGCTGATGTCACATCATGGCATAGTGGTTTCTTAATTTCTTCATCTGTTGGCATTGCATGAAGTAGAGGGCTAAAGATTTATTTTACTTGTTTGGATCAAGAGTGAAGCTAGTTGTTTTGATTTGTTTATTTCAGTATGTAGGATAGCTACAAGGAGGTCAGCACTATATTTAAAAGACAGTGAGAATGTAAATTTAAAATGTATATATGTATGTATATGTGTAGGTTTTTCAAAATGTTTCCAGCTAAAACACTCCAAAGAATCAGCATAACTGGTTGAGATTTTGCACTTCTCTAACTTAGACTTCTGAGTTTTCCATATTGCCAAGCATATGCCCTGAGAATACTTCTGTTTTTAACCCTTCATTTTCCTCCAAGTCAATAATTAATTTCTGTAATGGCTATTATGCTAGAAAACAACTACATACACAGTGCCTTTTCATCATATATTTTCATGTTCTGAGAAACTTCTATTAATTAATTATATTGTATTAGAGTAGACTATCTTACATTTGTTGCTGACTTCTTGTTTCAGTTTGCTCTTGGTAAGAGCTTTTTGTAACACATTTCTAGAGAAAATGCCTATAAGCTATAATGCTTTAGATTTGAGGTTAACCCATCAGACAGATAAATCCCACACAGCCGCATGCTCACACCCCTCACAGCAGAATGGAGGAGAGAATCAAAAGGGGAAAAGTGAGAAAACTCATGCACTGAGGTAGAGTTTAATAAGCAACTCAAAAGCTGCACGTACAAGCAGAACAAGGCAAGGCACTCATTCACTATTTCCCACTGGCAGGCAAATGTTTAGCTATTTCCAGGAAAGCAGGGCTCCGTCATGAATAATGGTATAGGGAATGCAAATTCCATAGCTCTGAAAGTCCCTCTTTCCCTTCTTTCCCCAGTTTTTATTGTGCAGCATGACATCAAATTGTATGGGGTATCCCTTGGGTCAGTTGGGATCAGCTGTCCCAGCTGTGTCCCCTCCCAACTTCTTGTGCACTGCCCGCCTCCTCACTGGGGGGGAGGTGAGGTAAAACATCAGTTACTTATCAACACTATTTTCATCACAAATTCAAAACATATCACCATATGAGCCTCTGTAAAGAAAGTTAACTCTATCCCAGCCAAAACTATTACATATGATGCTTACTTCCAAAGATAGTGCACAGATAGTGCATTAATCATTACCTTGCATTAAATTAATTATTTTTATTAACTGATGAGTCTGTACTTTCATTTTAATTGGTGTTACTGCAAACCTTTTGGTATGATTGAACCTCATCATATTTCCCTGGTGCTGAAGCAACAATTTACTAAAAGCTAGTTTCTGTGGCACAGAGAAAATTATGTGAATTTCTGCTTGATGTGCCTTTTTAAAATTTTTTTTTTTTTTTTGTTCGTTGGTTGATTGGTTTGTTTTTTTTGTGTTTTTTTTTTTATATTAATTTGTTTCTGATGGAAAATTATACTAAAGACCATACTAAGAAAGCTTTTAAATTAAAACTTTAGTTTAGGCTCATGTATGCTGATAATTCTTGTTGGTTATCTGAAATATATATTAAACATCCCTTTACAACATTATATTTAAAATACAAATTTTTCTTTATTCTTTTAAAAATTATACATATGAAATAGAGCAGTGAGTACATGCATTTTAGTACACCTACTAGGGATGCATATGGAATAGAAATAAAAGTTTGCATCCTTCAATTAAAAATATACCGACATGTATAATATATTCTATTTACTTGTATATACAAAAGCAGTTGAAGTTTTCTAGGCCCATCCAAAACTTGTGTAGTATTATGTGGTTTCTGAACATTCATATCTACAATAGGGAGGAAATCTAACTTTCTGTTACTTCCTTTAAGCTATCCACTGTGAAAAATGTATTAACTTCGTGGAGCAAGTCACAGGGTTACAAAGATTATTAAAATTCTGGAACATCTTTTATATGAGAAGAGAATGAGATCACTTGAGCTCTTCAGACAGGACAAGACAATGCATCGGAGCATTGTTTAATATTAATGTGAATAAAAAATTCCTAATATGAATGAATGAAGAAGATGGTGTCAGACTCTTCTCAGCAGTAACCAGAAAAAACAATTGACACAAATTGAAATATATGACATTTCATCTAGGTATAAGACAACACTCTTTTATTGTGAGGATGGTCAAGGACCAAAACAGATTGCCCAGAGAGGTTGCAGACTATCCATTTTGGAGGTCATTCAAACCTGAAAAAAAAAACTTGACTGGACATGATGCTAAGCAGACAGCTCTAGGTGACTCTGTTGAGCAGGTGGATTGGACTAGATGATCTCCAGAGGCCCCTTCCAAATGGAATTTTTCTGTGAATCTGTGATTGTATTATGAAAAAAAAAAAAAATGCAAGAGACATATTTCTTGCTTCTTTATGTAGAGAAAACAAAAATTATGGGATGGTAAAAAACTATTTCCATATGCTTTCCATGATAATTTCTTTCTATCACTCTGATTCTAACTCTAAGTATCACAAAGCATCTAAAGAATTCAATAGAATTGTCAAAATTTATAGATTATATAATTCTGAAAATACTCTGGGAAACAATTTTTTTTTTTTTTTTTTTCACACAGGAAAAAAAATGAAGATTTTGAAGTGTACCTTTTTTTTTTTTTTTTTTATGTCATTCCTCTGTAATCTTTTCTGGTTCTAAATTGCTTGTCATAAGTCTGGTAATGGAAACATTTTCTATGAGTCCAGTGTCCCATGGCTACAATATTCTGTGGTTTAGTTTTGACACAATGAGGGCTACCAGGAAAATACCTGTTCCTTTATGGTGTGTAAAAACCAAAATATTATATTTTCCCTTTACCATGGAATAAAAAATTAGACTCCATCAAGTGGGAACAGCTTTCAATATTCTAAAAAAATACACAGACATATTTTTTCCAGTTAGATAGTCTAGAAGAATTACATGTATATGCAATTTCAATTATTTGTCAGATTGACCAATGTGCCATTTTGGCCAGCTTGTAGATAGTGAGCAACTGGGAGCCAGTTCCTGGAACAGTACACATGAACATACAAGTGCATCATGAAGGTAAAACTGAATGAAGTTGTTGAGTCTATGGTGAAATCTTTGTTAATGCTGATTGAGGGGTGATGGAGACAGCTAAAGAAAGAAGGCCACCGGTGACTTCTCAGCTAAGCTGAGTCTGGGGACACAGTTTTAAACTATTTATAACTGCAACTTAGGAGAGAAGCACTCAAGATGCTGTGTCTCAGAAGTTTAAATTGTTTCAAGAAACTTCAATGATACAGAAATACAATTAGGTAATTGTTTTAATTTTTGCAATTAATATTTTTTTTTCTTTTTAAATGGAACTGTGGAGGCATTAGATAGTAGGGTTTTTCGGGTTTTATGATTAACAAAATTGGAAAAACATTGTAGGAAAGAATTATAAGAATTATAAAATTGTAGGGAAGAATATCAATTAAATCTGCACTCTAAATTACTTGGGAAAATATAGAAATGTGAGCATGTGCCTGTAAACTAGCAAATCTTGACTGTGTTTGTTAGTCACTTAAGACTTAATTTTAAGTGTTTGCATTGTTACAGAGACCAATTTGAGAAGAAAATGAACTTTACAAAATAGATATCATAACAATTATCTTAATTAAACTGTAATTAAAGAGATATTATGACAACTTTTTCTGAGTATTTAATGTAAATTACTGAGCAAATAGAGAAGTTAACTTGATGAAATTAATTATATGAAATTAAACAAATGAGTTCATAAGTCAACCTGAGAAGGTGATTTTAGTTGGCATTTAATGATAATGGGATTTGGAAGATCTGTTGCTGTTTTATTTAAGGCTCAACTGAATTCTTGTAAATAGGAATGCAAAATGAATTTGTTCCAAATTTAAAGAAAGAACTTCAAAATATATGCTTGGTGAAGTTTTGAACACCTCAACCCTAAAATCTTCTTCAAATCCAAAAATTATTCCTCCTTGAGACGAAGCATTTTGGAGAGGTGAACTAGAGAAGCTAGGATGACGAGAGCTGTGCCATCCAGACATAGCCATTAGTCAGAGCTTCCCTACATATGATGGGCACAGAACTTAATCACAGACAGGGTAAGTAAAAGGTCACACCTTTACCAAACAACTGCTGTTTGGGCTCAAATCAGCTAAAAGCAGCTCTGGCCAAGGCACATTCAGCCAAACACTGAATCCTGCCATGGCAGATCACTGCAATGCTTGTGGCCATTTAATGTTAGTGGGGTAGAAATTGTATTTACTGCACTATATCATCATCATCATGGCTAGGCTTCGCGAACGAAGATTTACAAGGGCTCTACCCACGCTTGCTACAAGCACGCT
>JAWWEE010000074.1:134860574-134875906 GCA_035221455.1 Xenops minutus | reverse complement strand
ACATGAACTACTCTATTTTAACTTATAAAACTGGGAATAACTTGTCAGATAATGAGGTATTTAATTATTCCTGTCTTCGTTTTTGCTTTTCTTCTTATTCTTCTTTTTCCATTCCCAGTAGTCCTCTGACCGTACTCCCACACTATCCCTCTGAAAAATCTATTGTCATGGAGAATGGTGAAACTGTTTTTTCTTTATATTAGAAATGTTAAGAGCTAATGATATACATAAAATATTACTTTTAATTGTGTCTGATATTGTTTTCCCATGTCATTCTCCAAGGAACCTCATCTGACTTTCCCATAACTAACCTTAGACCAATTATCCTCTGCCAATTAATTATATTTTTTTTTCTTTGTGAAATGTTCACATTCTGGCTCATCAATTTATATGATCAGGAAATGAGAAGTAACCTGACAATTCGCACAATTCAGCAAGGGTGCAGAAGGTTATCACCCTCCACATAGTAGGGAAAGAACAGCTCTTCTTTTCTATTTTTTTTCTGTCCATAGAATTTCACTAGCTGACTCTATACCCTTGAATGACAGTTCTGTGTAACACATTATAGACTAAACATATAGTGAATTCATATAGGGAAAAGATTGTATGCATAAATCCTCCTCCTCCTCTCCTTTCCTCCCTTTACATACCTGTTTCCTCTGTAATGGAGCTCAAAGAAGGTGCTACAAAATACTGTACTGGATGTCTCACCTGGAGCAGTCAAGCATAGCAGCAGGTCCTGTGGAGTGCAAGTTCTTTGAGTTTTGCTACAAGCATTGTTCCAACACTGGTTTTATTTGAAATCAGTGCAAGATTCATTCCCTGTCCTCACACTTGCCAATTGCTAGAAAAATAGCCACACCACATGTTAGAGGAGATTTTTCTTTTATGTCTTTTAGGCACACAAAGTGGGGAGGGGGGGGGATTAAAAAAAAAAAAAATAAAAAAACTCAAACAACCAACCAAACAACCAAACAAACAAAACAACAACCCCCCAAAAAACAACCAAACAAACACCCCCCCCAAAAAAAACAACTACAAACCAAAACAAAAAGAAGAAAAGGAGAAACAAAAAAAAACAAACCAAAACAAAAACCCAAACAAACAAACATAGTCAGAAAACCAAACCAAACCAAACTGAAAAAAACAAAAAAAACCAAAACCAAACAAACACAAAAAACCCACCCAAAACCCAAAACCTATTGTGGTCAGAATTGAGACTAAGAAAATCACACCTGCTGTTCTGGGTGATTGGTTAATTCTGAGTGAGTGGATAAGGTGCAAATTTTTTTATGTATATTTGGACTTCCTGAGTCATGAAACCTGTAGATAAAAATCTGATCATTAGTATGATATAAAGGTATTGATAACCTTTTAAATATAACTGAAAAATCACATTTCACTAGATAGTGTTCATTTGGAAATGAATTACAATCCTTTGTTGATAAAAATACTCTAACAGTAACAGATAATAGATAAAACTATTGCTTTTATTTGATACATATAAACCTTATAATATTTAGGAGAAGATATTATCTGTTAGGTGATTCAAATTTCTGTTTTGTTTAACTGATAATAGAAATACCTAAACCCTATTAAAAATAAATGTAACCAGTCTCCAATCCAATCCAATGTAAATTGGTAAGAATAGTTTAAGACCACTGAAATCGGTCCAAAACTGCTTGTCTGCTATGTATCTTTAAGATTATGTTTCCTGAGTATACATACTATGAAGACATATGTCAAATTTGCCAATTGTTTATATTGTTTATCATCCTGATTAATACTGAGAACTATGTATGTTCTTGATTAATAAGTTACTAATTTTTATTTTCCTGCTTCCTGCTTTTTCAATGCACTTTTTTCCTTATGATTTAAGTTCTAATTTTCAAGCTAAAGGAGATGTGGTGGATTGACCCTGGCTGGATGGCAGGTACTCACCAAAGTGGTTCTCTCACTCCACTCTCTTGCAGGACAGTGGAGATTAAATATAACAAAAAACCCTTATTGGTAAAGTTAAGGGCAGATTACCAGTTACCATCATGGGCTAAACAGACCTCACTTGGAGAAATTAATTTAAATTACTGCCAGTCAAAATCAAAGCAGGATAATAAGAAATAAAACCCTAAATCTTTAAATACCTGTTCCCCACCTCTTTCTTCTTATTGGGTTTAACTTTACTCCAGAATTTTCTCCCTACTGCCTGCACGTGGTGCAGGGGGACAGAGAATGGAAACTGTGGTCAGTTCATCAAATATTGTCTCTGCTTTTGCTTCTTCTTCAAGGGGAGAACTCCTCACAGTTTTCCCCTACTCCAGCATGGAGTCCCTCCCACGGGAGACAGTCTTTCACCTTCTCCAAAATGGTTTGTCCTACAGTCTACAGTTCTTCACAAACTGCTCCATCATGGGTACTTTCCAGGGAGTGGAGTCCTTCAGGAACAGACTGCTCCAGCACAAGTCTCCTGTGGGGTCACAAGTGCTGCCAGCAAACCTGCTCCAGAGTGGGGCCCTCTCTCCATGGGGCCACAGGAATCTGCTCCAGTGTGGTCTTCCCACAGGATCACAGCCTCCTTCAGTCCTCCAGATGGCTGCAGGTGCTCCAGGGGCTCCACTGTGGACCTCCATGGACTGTGGGGCACAGCTGCTTCACTATGGTCTGCACCACAGACTGTAGGGTGTGCAGGGTAGGAATCCCTGCTGTCGTGTATGAAACACATTCTTCCCCTCCTTCCTCATGGACCTTGGACAGGCAGAGCATTTTCTCTCACATACTCTCACTTCTCTCTCCAACTGCAGTTTGTTCAGCTTCCCCCACCCTCCATTCTTAAACATGTTATCCCAGAGGTGCTACCACTGGGGCTGATGGGCTCATCCTTGGCCAGAAACAGGTCTGTCTTGTAGTCAGCTGGCACTGGCTTTGTCAGACATGCGGGAAGCTTTTAGCAGCTTTTCACAGAATCACCCTGTAGCCCCTCCACTATCAAAACCTTACCACACAACCCTAATACAGATGATTATAGTATCACTAGTTCGTTGGCCTTTGCAAGCAAAAGTTATACAAATTGTTTTCCTTACTGGAGGTATTCAAGAACTGTTTGGACACAATCCTGTGCAATGTGCTCTAGGATGACCCTGCCTGAGCAGGGAAGCTGGACAGACGACCCACTGAGGTCCATTCCAGCTTTACCTATTCTGTCATTCTGTGATTTTCTAAAATATATAATGTCTTATTTTCCCAACTTTTTGAATAAGCAAATCCTGTATTAGAAACATTGTCACAGCAATTTCACAGTCAGATATATGTATTCAGTAATGTGTATATAAATTTTACATACCCTAGTGTTTAGAAGTGGGATTATATAGATTTTTCCACATTATCTTGTGAAATAAAAAAAGCGTGTCAGTAGATGATGCTGAATGTCTATAGCTTTGCCATAACAAATTCAAATATCAAACAGCCAGCTTCATCCTTTTTGAATCATATACTTAAACTACTTCTTTTCACATACTAGTATTTAGTTAACCCAGCATTCTTTGTTTCAACAAATAGTTCGTAATCAATTCAAATGCTATTTTACTAATGACTAAACAAATCTAGTTGTATGTCATATTCCCATTGATATGGTCAGTAAAACAAATAATGGGTGTTACTGCTAAAGTAAAGTGTGATTGATCTTTGTCTGGTGTTTCTCTGAAAGATTATATATTTTAAAATCTGCTGAAACAATAACAAGTCTTCAGTATTGTACTTTTCCACTGTGCACCAGTGATCTCTCTTCTTTCAAATTTATTTTCCTTATAAGAACCACTTATATATACCACTATATAAATAAAAGATATATATCTTTTATTTTCCCTTGAGTTACGGAAGGGAAAAGATAGACAAGTTACCTCTGCAAGCCTTAACTGGAGTGTGAGTCTGTCAAAATGCATTTGTGTAGTAAGTGACTATTTCTTTTCCCCACGGCCCCATTTAGTCACCTCCAAAATGGGCCTCTCCTTCACAAAGACAGAGGCTAAGAGAAAAAGAATATTCCTTTCTTGCTATCCTCATACTAGTGTCTTCTGTAGCCTTGGGCTCTTCCTTCAGTGCATCACTGGTTAGAAATCTGCAAAAACTTTGAGAGCGATATTCAAAAATAACATAAGGATAATTTAAAAGAAAATAAGACAGTAACCTTAATTTTCTTTATATTATTCTTCTGTTTTCCACTTAGTTTGATATGTTTTCTAGATATTTCTTGTTAGAAAATACTTTGGCAATTACTAACTTAATTTAGTGTTGTGCAGCCACAAACTACCAATCTGTATATTGTTCCCAAAGTGAGTATCCAAAATAGTCTCAACTGGAGTTAGTCTTTAAAAAAAATGATAGATCTCTAACATCACCAGAAATCATGCCTCCTTTTACTGTTAATGTCCTTCTTTCTGAAAAAAAAAATCTGAACACCAAAATGGATTTTTTTTTTTGCGTCTCAAAAGCCTTAAACCATGAAAGAACACACCTGATTCATTGTTAACACGTTTAGCAAATTTTATTTATGGTTAGACATTCTTTTCTCCTTAAATAAGGCTAAAAGGGGAAAAAAATGGATTATTTAACAGGAATAATATTAGCTCAAGGTGTTGTGGGGTTTTTTTGGGGGGTTTTGTGTTTTTTGGTTTTTTTTCCCTCCCTTAGACATAAATAGCAATATTTATCTTTTTTTATTACAGATTTGTAAGTCAGCGGTAGTAACCACAGGAAAAGAAATATCCATTCTAGCCATATCCTGTTGCAGCTAAAATGAAGTGCAAATCTCAAAAGCAGATTAAATCATAAAAGAGAACAAAAATCAATATGTAAACTACAAAGAAACTGAAATGTAAAATAAAATACAAAAATTTACTTTTGACTTTTCAAGGTCCCCACATAACTAACATTCCACATGCTTATACTATGCAATATCCTGTAGAAATAGTGTTTCCACTAAAATATACTCTATAGCAATTTCTGCTGTGAATTGCAATTTCTTTTTTACATGTACATTATAGGGAAGAAGGTATTATAATTAGTGATATTATAGTCCAACTAAAACATTAAGCAGTGGACTCTTACACAGTTTTCTTGGTAGGAATTCCAGTTATATTCCAGAAGAGCAGCCCATATCTCTTCTATTTTAATTCACTATTTGGTACTAACACACTGAAATTTCCAATTTTGTAGTTGTGGAGGCTTTTAAAGTTTGAATCGTGGCATTAATAATTGAGCCATCTGAACATTTACTTTTTTTTTTTCCTGCTAATCTTAAAACTAATGTAAATTATTTTTATTTACCATAAATTAATTAGTTATAGTGAAGGACTAGTATGAGTTTATCAAGAAGAGAGGCTCTGTCAGGCTCTGAACCGAACTTCTTAGGAGTTTTTGAAACAAATACGCATCGCACGGAAGCTGAAACACAAGTGGTAGAGCTAGCAGTAAAAAATGTGAATATAACTTACCCCTTAGTGAATTCAAACAAATATGAATTAGTGGTATTTCCTAAAATTAAGTTATTTAAGATGTGATTTTCTGACAAATGCCCGGAGAAAACATGTTTGTTTCCTCTCTGTTTTAAAGGAAGTTTGTTGACATTCTCTGAACAGTCTAAAAGCTACTTGCACTTCAATGAAAAAACAAACAAACAAAAAAAATCATCAAAATCCCAAAGAAATAAAAACAAGCAAACAAAAAACACCTAAACCCTATAATTTCTGCTCCTATGGAGAACTAAGTAATTACAAAAATATTCTATTTCAAATTCAGAGATTAACTGTTGCTAATACAATATTTAGAGGGTATATAAGAGTGTTGCAAGCAATGGAAGCAGGAAAGATTTAAAGTACTGAAGGAAATATTTGCTAAAAATGTAAATGGATATGAGTGAGGTTTAGGGATGGTTTATTTCATTTAAACCTGTTATTCATATAACATTTTTTTTCAACTTAATTTTGTTTATGAGAGCAAATTCAGTATAAAGCTATAGATGTAATCTCTCAAATACAGTAATCACATAGGATAAAGGATTTTTTTTTTTTTTCCAGCTGGCTCCCATAAATAACAATAGTCTACCTAATAACTTTTTTTGCATGCAGAAACAGTTCCTTTAATAGGAATAGCTCACCTATATATCCTTTCAAATTTTACAAAAAGCATGGAAACTCTCATTTTTCATGATGAAATAAAAATTAGAGAGAGCCATTGGCCTAGATACATAAGAACATTAGCTCCAAAAGAGACTAAATTTAAGTAGGTATAAATACCTTTACTGTCTAGCATATATTGTTTGAGAAAATGGCAGTAAGTTACTTGATGTAATCACTTTTTGGAAAACTAGCTTATAGAATGCACTTGTTTTCCTAAATGAAATATGAAGTGACTTAGACACTTAGAATAGTATTAATCTAGTAGGACAGCCTAGGAAAACTTTCTGTTTCTTTGGCTGTTAACTGAATAGTTCTGTAGGTTTGACATTAACAGTCTCACCAAGACCGAAGATAAGAGAAGTGTGTTTGTGTGTTCTTTGGTATATCGTAGGTCGTTGCTTCAGGATGGCTATAAATTTTAAGAGAAGTCTGTGATCTCAGAAGAGTTTTAACCTGGCTTATCTTTTTAAAAATTACTAATTCTTTTTTTTTTTTTTTCTAGAATTGTTTGGAAAAAAATACAAATAAATTAATAAGAAAAGTTCATGGGGGTTGTGCTTATTATTAGTTGATTATTTTGTTGTTGTTTTTGTTTTTTCTCTAATGAAAAAGAATAATAAAGCCTCTCAAAACTCTTTGAAATATTATTTTTAAAAAATCTTCAACTCTTTTTCATTTCCTTGTTAAAACGCAATGTTCTTTATTTGCTTCTTGTCACGTTTTACTTGTACCAAACTACCATCTATAGAAATGTAAAAAAGATTGTAACAAGGGATATTCGTTGCAATTATTACATGTGGTAAATTAATTTTATATTTAAGATTTATACCCTTTTTACAGTCAGTATCTCTCATGAGTGTAATTTCTGATAGTTGGACTAGATAAAGAAAAAAGAATTTGATCTGAATTTCCATTGCTTACATACCATATTTCCTCTATTTGTAGATGACGAGTGCATTCCTAAGTTTATATTGAGCACAATATTTTCTTTACAAGTTTCTAATGCATAACAGACTGCACTCCAGGGTGCTAAAACTACTGGTAAATCAACTTCCAAGGCCACTTTCCCATCATCTTTGGTGGTTTGTCAAGCTTAGGAAAGATACACAAAGACTGGAAAAAAGTTTTATGACAAAAAGCTTGACCTATGCACTTGCAGGCTGACCTTTATTTCCATTCTTGGGGAAATCACAAATCAAGTCTTTTTGAAAGCCCTTCTCTGGCATGTGAAGAAAGTAATTGTGAAAAGCCAGTTTATCAATGCTAAACCACACCTGACTAAGCTGATTGCTCCTTTATAAGTTACTTGGTCACTTGATAAGGGGATAGCAATGGATGTTGCCTAACTCAGCCTTACCAAAGATTTTTTAGTCTGTCCACTAATCTAGAGTTGAATATGTGAATATGTCTTGACTTGAATGCAAGACTTTTTACAGAGGTAACCGGATGGAAGACAAAAGCAAAACAAAATACTGATACAAAACCAACCACACAAAAATCCCCAATAAAACAAACAACCAATGTCCCCAAACCAAATATTACTTCTCCACAGACAAAGAAAAACCAACAGGCTGGATGATAGGATAGAGGATATTAGTAAATGGATATACTGTGCTGGAGACGTCCAGAAGTAGGGTCTACTATCAGCCTGTCAGTATCTATGAGGAGGTAATTGAGAAGACACAGCCAGGCTCTTGGCATTGGTACATGATGGAAGGCTGGGGGTACAATTGACATAAGTCAGATCAAGACTGGAGATAAGGAAAAACTATTTTTTTACCATGCAGACACTCAATAAGTGGAATGGATTTACCTTAACAGTCTTCATCCTGGAAGGTTTTTTAGACACACCTGGATAAATCCCTGAGCAGCCTGGTCTTAGCTCAGAGCTAGACCTCCCTTGAACAGGAGGCTGGAGACCTTCTGAGGTCCCATCTGGGAGATCTCAGGGAGGGGATCAATTAAGCCAAGGACTGATGCCAGAAAAACGGCCAATTAATGACTGTTTAGAGACAGAGTTTTAGTCCGTAAACAGCAAGGTATTTATTGGCAACATTGGGGAACTCCTGGTTCTCACCAGACAAAAGAGTTCTTAAGCTCTCAGTGAAAAGCAAGATTATTTATACAATTCTGTGAAAGAGTACAACATCTTTTTCATGCATATTCATAATATTGCAACATCTAATTATAATATTCATAGTAGGTGGAGAATAGGTGGAGCCTGGGCATGGTCATCTCTTTTGGGGTGTTTCATGGTGCGAGATCCGGTTGCTTTCATCCTTAGGGGGTTGTATTTTCACTCCTCATCGTTGTGAACTCTTCAACTTGCCTTGTTTTTGCTGATTCTTGCAAGGGAACTTGGATTTGGGCCCTTGTTCTTCCCTTATCCCTCTCTTAGTGTGTTCTTGTTCTGTTCTTAGTTCCTAGTGTATTCTCTCTACGCTTCCAGGGACATCCTGACCCTAATTCTGTCTCTAACTAAACATTTTCATAGACAGTTCTCAGTGCTAGTGTTTTAAGCCAGTTTTTAACCCTTGGAGCTTTTGTTCGGCTTCAGCACAGCTGGAGATGAACTTGACTAGGGAATGAATAATATCAATGAAGATTTCTTCAGGTACATAGGAAAACAAATGTACATGGAAAAAACTGTACCTGCAATGAGTAAAACAAGACACCTGACTGCAACCGACAAGGAGAAGACTGAGGTACTCAAAAATCTTTCTGCCTTGTGCTTCACTGGCAGGTGCTCTAGCCACACCACACACCTCACAGAATAGGAACGTGGACTGGGAGAGTTAAGTACCACCCACCCATAGGAGAAGACCCAGGTTAAAGACCATCTAAGGAACCTGAAGATGTACAATTTAATGGGACCTGATGAGATGTATCTGAGGGTCCTGAGGGAACTGACAAATGAAGTTGCTAAGCCACTACCCATCATTTTTGAAACATTGTGGTTGACTGGTAAAGTTCCCACTGAGTGGAAATGGGAAAACATAACCCCATTTTAAAAAAGTGAAAAAGGGAGACTCAGGCAACTACAGTCCAGTCAGTCTCACTTCTATTCCTGGCAAGATCATGGAGCAGATCCTCCTGGAAACTCTGTTAAGTAACATGGAAAATAAGGAAGTGATTGGTGACAGCCAAAATGGCTTCAGTATGGGCAAATTGTTCCTGACAAATTTGAGCTTCTTCTACATTGGTGTTACAGTTTGGTGAATAAAGGAATTTCAACAACACCAAGTGCAAGATCTTGCATCCGGCTCAGGGCAATCCCAAATATGACTACAGGCTAGGTAGGCAAAGAGTATATTGAGAACAGACCAGCAGATTTCAGCAGATAACGATTTGATGGGTGGATGGAAAAAGTGGTATGACCTGAACATGTGCTCTTGCAGAGCAGGAAGTCAACTGAATATTAGGCTGCATCAAAAAAGCATGGCCAGCAGGTCAAGGGAGGTGATTGTCCCCCTTTACTCCGCTTGCAGGAGACCCCACTAGAAGTACTGCATCCAGCTGTGGGGCTTCTGATATAAAAAAAAAAAAAAAAAAAAAAAAAAAAAAAAAAAAAAAAAACCCCCATGAACCTGCTAGAGTGGGTCCAGAGGAGAGCCATGAAGATGATCAGAGGGCTGGGGCACTAGTCCTATGAAGAAAGGCTAAGAGATTTTGTGTTATTTAGCTTGGAGAAAAGAAGACTGGGGAGATCTTATAGCGGTCTTCCAGCACATAGAGGACTTACAGGGAAGATGGGGAGGGACTCTTTATCATGGAGATAAAGAGCCTGTGCTAGGATGAGGGTTAATGTGTTTAAAATGAAAGAAGGTAGATTTACACTGGACGTAGGGAAGACATCTTTCATGATGAAGTGATACACTGGAATAGGTTTCCTAGAGAAGATATGGATGTCCTATAATTAAGTGTAATCAAAGTTAGATTGGAGAGCACTTTTAGTAATCTGATCTAGTGGAAGGTGTCTCTGGCTATGGCAGGAGGGTTGGAACTAGAGGATCTTTAAGGTCCCTTCCAACTCAGTCCTATGGTTCTAGCTTGAATTCCCCTGTGAACTTGTGACAGGCATATGAGTGGAAATGCTTTTTAGAGGATAGCTCCATGCCTCTAACTACCACTGAAAGTTCAGAACAAGATGCAATTTGAGAGAATATAATAGCTCTAACAGTTGTAGAAATAGGAGAGAATCATTCAGCTTCCTTATAGTTAAGACTACTGAGGTAAAATGTTATTTGAGTATTTTTTTGCATGTATTTACATAATGTGTGTATATAAATTTGTATATATTCTTATCTCTTTTTGACTGTGAGAAATTCTTTTTCTGTCACTGCTCTCTTTTTTTTGCCATGTCATTGGTTCATCAGTTTGACCTGTATTGAAACATGGACAGGTTTCTACCTCTTAAGAACTCATGTACTACTGGTAATATTTTACTAAATGTTATTATTGTCCAAAATTTTACAAAATAAAATAGGGTAGAAATACTTTTCCTCATATCCCGTTAATTTCAAGTATTCTATAAACACAGAGTTCTTATTTTTCTAAAACCCTGTAGTGTTTTAACCCTAGCCAACAACTAAACACCACACAACCACTTACCTGCTCCCCATGGTGGGATTCCTTACACAGAATTTCCTCTTTAAGAAGCTTGAGCATAGAATCAGACTCAGTGGTGTATTTGACAACTGCTCTTATGTAGAAGATTTCAAGTTGCTTAAAATTTTCTAGATGCCAGCATATATCTCCAGGGAGTTTGTTTTATTCTTCTATAAATAAATTTTCTTACTTATTTCAACAGAAATTGAAAAGGAAAGCTGTGGGGATCCTGGAACACCATTGTATGGTATCAGAGAAGGGGATGGATTTTCTAATCGTGATGTTTTAAGGTTTGAGTGTCAGTTTGGATTTGAATTAATTGGAGAGAAATCTATCATTTGCCAAGAAAACAACCAGTGGTCTGCAAACATACCAATCTGTATTTGTATGTACCAAATATTTTCTTATTATTTTTAAGACATAGCATTGTGACAAGTTTTTACTTATAGGTAATAATTTGTGTGATTGATTTCAGAGTTAGCACAATTCAATTAACAGAATGAATTTACTCTTGCTCAGTGGTGGGTTTGCCTAATGATTATGCCCAAGACAAGTTCTAGAACTGCTAAAATATTTTTTTCTCTTATAGCAATTATTAAAGCAGCTGTCTTTATGTGATTTGATATAGTGTTTTATTCGTGCTTTTCTGTAGGATTCTGTAGATTTTATATGTATTGTACAATTTTTATAGCTAGACTTATATGTTAATATATTACCTTACATTAAAAATTGCTGAAATGAAATCAAGGTTTTAAATTATTTACATTTTTTCCATGTATTATATATGAATACCTTTTCGCACTTAAATTATCACAGACATTAATAGCTCTCTTCCAGTTGCCTTATACAAAATAAGTAAAACCAATGTTGCGATACATATTAGTGACAGCATCTTTCTTAACTTTTCCACTAAAAAGGTATGGACCAAATACATGCAGAGTGCAATCAGTTGCTTTCATCTTCTGCAACTCAGATTGTTGTAGCTTAACTGAATTGGTTGAATATAAAACATTATCCTGATAGCAACAAAACATCTCTGTTGTCTCTCTGAGGCTTGTTAATTTCTGGTGCCTCTGAAAAAATGATAAGGGCACTATTGACTTTCTGCCCCTTTAATGTGCTCAGTGGAAGGTCTGCTCATCTAAATAGTTCCCTACAAGAGAAAATAAGTGGTGCTCAGTGATTGTTATCATGGGTAAATTGTAAGGACTGTCATGGATTTCCAATCCAACAAGGATGGTCTTTATTTCTTGGGGGCTCTGCTTAGGAGGTAGTTTTACTGAAAGGAAGGAAATACAAAGATTAAAAACAAAACAAAACAAAACAAAACAACAACAACCAATTTCCAAATCATTACAAATAATGAATTATTCAGTTAAGGTAATCAGTAAATTTTAGAATCTCTTGCAAAAATTTAGCACTAAAATAAGTCCTTTTTGAAATGTTTTATTCTGTTATCTAATCTATCTCTCTCTCTTTTTTGACAGTTCCTTGCCTTTCCAACTTCACTGCACCGATGGGAACAGTTCTTTCACCTGATTATCCAGAGGGATATGGAAATAATTTAAACTGTATCTGGACAATAATTTCAGACCCTGGGAGCCGAATCCATCTCTCCTTTAATGACTTTGACTTGGAATCTCAGTTTGACTTCCTTGCAGTTAAAGATGGTGACTCTCCAGATTCTCCCATAATAGGGACATTTACTGGTGCTGAAGTCCCTTCCCATCTTACCAGTAATGGTCATATTTTGCGTCTGGAATTTCAAGCTGACCATTCAATGTCAGGACGTGGATTTAACATCACTTATAACAGTAAGTAATAGTATTTTTTTTTTATTGTGGTTGTGTTGTTTTTTTTTTTTCCTCAAGATACAATTTAGGAGATAGGCATAAGTATGTAAACATGCTACTATGGTAATACACCTTCAAAAAACCCCTGTATGCCTACAAATTCCTAATTTAGGTGTTTGGATTGTTGTACGAATTTTGTGCTAGGGCTGAAAATAGATCTATATTCTCATTTGTTGCTTTAGAGATAAATATGTGCATATTTCTTATTTACGGCTTTAGAGATCCTTGTGATGGGAGTGTTTTGAAGACTCACAAACTGGGCAAGTTTCAAACTGTAACGGGACTTAACTAAATTTGCTGATAGAGCAATTTGTGCTACATATTATTAATCACCATCATTACATGTACAAAATAGTTATTCTTGAAAACTCATATACTAGTTTTAGCTGTGAATGTGTGGATTATTCTGGAGCTGATGGCTGCAGTGTATGCTAGCTCCTAGTCACTGCAGTTAGAGTGAGCAGCCATAGGAGGTCTTTAGGTATGTCAAACCACAAATGGCTTGTCTTCTTTTTCTCTGTTTTTCCTTACATACATTTACTGACAGCATAATAATAACTGAAGGTGGTATTAAATATCTTTTCCAGTACTAAATCCCGGTAGTACTTATCCACCTTAGTTTTTTCCTGGAGAAACTGCAACATTTCTTCTGAAGGTCATATGAAGAGCTATCAAGTTATTTGGCATTTATCCCACACCAAAACTCAGGCAGGATATTTTCTCAGCTAGGGCAGACATGATGCAATCTGTAAGGTGACAGGATGAATAACTGCACAATACAATGTGAAACTTTCCTGGGATCATATGCAAAGTTAAATTCCGCCACTCTAGCAGTGAAATGAGAAGGACTGGGTTTAGCTAAGTTTTTCCTTTTGGACAGTTGGAAGGAAATTGGAAGTAGAGGAAATGCCTGAAGTTCCAGTGTTGCTGCTGTTTGTAGAGGATGGTAGGGATCGCAGTGTCTGTTGGGAGGTTCATCATATCCTCCAGCCAGAGTTTCCCTATCTCAACTGCCTCACACATTTAGATCTGTTTGCTTGTTTTGTTTCCTTTTCTTTCTGATTGTAGAGGTAGCATGCCAACAGACAGACAAGATAAGCAAAATATGGTGGATATTTTGATATTCTCAAAAGTCTGATGTCAGGAGTAACTAATACCATTCCTCTCTTTTTCTCTAGTATCTAAGAGTATATATAATTCTGGAGGCTTATTTAAATTGTAAGAGAATGTTCAACTGCATGATTTCAAGGAGAAGTCTATACCTAGGTCTTCCCTTCCCAGAAGAATGTGTTACCTGCTTGGCTGTGTAGAATAAAAAAATAATCTTTGTTTAAGATGCTTTACTCTAAAAATCCCATGCAAAACCACTGAAGAAGATCCATTAAACTAAAGAGGAGATGAGATTAAGTGAGATTTGCCATTGAGAGACTCAGAATCCACATTTTTTTCCAAGAAATGATAAGAATTCATATTATTTTCATAATATTTCAAGGACTAAATTCCCCTATGGATTTCTACTTTTCTTGCATCATCTTTCACTCTCCATCTTTGATTTTTCTCCCTTTTGTTTTGTTTTAGGCTGTCAGTCTTTCAGATAAGTGTTTATTAAGACTTAGAGATGAGCTGACACTGGATTATTCTGCAAATGTTCTTTTTCCAATATTGTCTTATATTCTAGCTCCGAGCCCTCTATCTAAACTGCTTCATCCTCAGATCAATTCTCACAAATGTAGAGTGGAAGCATGAAGAAAATGTGGTGGCCTCTTATTAGTTTTTATACATATCAGTTATCATTGCAAACTAAATTCTGAGTGGTAGCTAGATATCTTAATACTGTAACTAATTATTGGAAAGTCAAGGGTTATTCAGAACTACTGAAATATAAAATCAGTTATAATGGAAATGAGATATTGAATCCATGTTTCTTTACAGAAGTTGTAATATTTGCTCTATGTTTTCTTCTGTTTCGTGTTCCTTTAACATATTTAAGAGTGCTGCTTACTTAAAAGTTTCCCTGTGGTGTGATCAATGCTGCCAAGCCTGAATTTAGTGATGAGAAAAAGAAAATCAATTATTGGAGAATCTAAGGGAATCTTCTTAGATAAAAAATAGGCCTGTGTTTAAATGGATATTCTCAAGCCATCCAATTTTGCAGAACTGGAACTAAATATAGCTTGATTAAAGTAGCGTTTATAATAAAAAAAAAAAAAAAAAAGAAAGATGCAGATGATTTGCATAGAATAATTCTTTTTTTTTATTTTATTTTGAAATACAACAATTCATGAAACACTGTCAAAACTTCAGATTTAATACTTCAGTGCCATAGAAAGATACCTATCAAATAAATTCTGATCCTTTAAAAAATTTGCAGAATTCCTCAAGCATGTGGTAGTTTGATCATACCTCTCAATTAGCAGTCATTTAAAGTATGCACTGATAGTACCGAATGGTACAACTTTAATTTTTATAAAGAAACAACCTTCCAATATTAACTTTTACCAGTTGTATAATGGAACCTATGAACTCTGAAAAGAATTCAAAGAAGTGTTTTCTATATTTGAGTAGTAGTTTAAGACATTTATCTTCTCCATGGACACCCCCTTGTCATGGGGGAGAAGCTTGCATGCCCTCATGAGGTTGCGAGCTGTGCTGGCAGTGGTTCATGCCTCCGGTAGGGTCTCCCATGCTAGTCAGGTCTCAA
>JAWWEE010000074.1:134830558-134845667 GCA_035221455.1 Xenops minutus | reverse complement strand
CCTTCATGCCATGTGGCCAGACCTTGGCAGCCATCCCTGCTGACCATGTGGACACTGCTGGAATCTGGTCCTCTCTCCCTGACACACACACACACACACACACACACGCACGCACGCACGCACGCACATACACACAGATGCATCCCCTCAAGGTGGGTCTGACCCAACAACAACTGATCTGGTGTGTAGCAACTAATTAATGGGTAATTTTCTGGTAATGTTTTTAAAAAAGCAAATCTCACCCCCAAAATTTTGCAGGCAGGTTCCATTAAGTAAATGATAAACAAAAGGCAGAGGAACAACAAGTATGAAAAGGACTGACATGGAAAGAGAACATTAGTTGTTTCTGCAGATCTTTTTTGTCTTTTGTAGTATATTATGTGCTTGGGGTTATGTAGAATGAGAACTGATGTGCCAGGTGAGATTGCACTTATGTGGCAAAAAATGACTCATTTTTTTTGACACTGTAATGAAGCAATCTTTCTTTCTTCTTTTACTAGAGCACTCAGGGCAGCAACAGGCAGGTAACAGTGTGTCAGTAAACAGAAGAGACCTGGCAATCAGGATTCCCTTTCCCTGTGCTTGGCTCAGCACTGATTGTGCTCCTGCCAAATACGGAGGATTCAGTTTTACTGCATTTGTTTGCTGTCTCATTTGTGGGCCAGATTTGAAATGTGTGCACATGACTCAGTTTTTGAGGGGTTTTGGGCAAACTCTTCAAAGGGAGGTGATGTTTGGGCCTTTTTGCTAATTTGTTTCTTAAGAATCTCCCTGTTTGTTATAATACTTTTAGCAATATCATCTTAAAAACATGAGTGAAAAATAGGTAATAAATGTAGGGGACAAAAAAAGCACCCAAAACACATGGGCCCTTTTCTGTCTTTATATTAGTGCTTCTATTTGCATGTGATATACATTCGACAGGGTGTTGACAGCCTCAGTTCTGAGCTGCTGATTTTATGTTATTTCTTCTCTTTATAAAGGCATAGATCTTCATATCCATGTGTCTTTTATGTTTCAATGGAAAATGTCAAAAAATAGTTTGATTAAAATGCACAAATTTATTACAATCTCTTCATGCTAATCCCTTGCTAAAATTTTGTATAATTAAATAAGTTGGCAGAAAAAAGGACATTAATTCCCGTTTAATATTTGTTGATAATGGAACCACTTAAAGGATTAGCAAGTTTTATTTGTTCTCTAACTACAAATGTAAACATAGCAACTCCTTACCAAGTATCTATTAGTTCAAATCATATTTATGTAGAATGTTCACTATTAGCATCCTTCTCTATAACATTTCAAAATATTATTGTGATATGAAGAACTTTAACACAGTTTTCTGTGTCTTTGCTCCTCTTCATGAATTAATCATTTAACAGATTAGGCTTTTAGCCGATAAAGATGGACCTCTGTTTTCTGAATAGCTTGTTACTGCCTTATTCAGGCATTATGCAGTCATGAATCAATTATCTTTGCATTAATGATACCAGATGACTTTAAGAGAAATATATCCAACTAAATAATATTTTCATTATGCTTATTTTTGGACTTATCTTTAGCATCCAAGTGACTTAAATCCAGGTCTGCTGCCAAGGCCTATAAGAAAGAATACTCCTATATTAAAAATAATTATTACATTAATTCACATCTAATATAAGTCACATTGTCACCCAGAACAGCTGAATTACTAATGCATTCAAAATTTTTGGCTCCCACCTAATTAAAAAAAAAAAAACAAAACAAAACAACAAACAACCCTCCACCTAATTTAGCAAGGATAGAAAGAAAATGCTGGTTCTACAAATCTCACAAGGCTCTGTTACCATTTTCTTCACAAGCTAAAATGTATCATTCAAATTTTTATCTAAACTTCTGCTTTTTGCTTTTTTTTTTTTTTTTTTTTTGTTTGGGTTTTTCCTATTAACTCAAATAAGACAAAAAAAAGATGATGTGACATAAATTGAGAGTTATGCTACAAAAGATGCATTTATTGTCCTAGGGGAGACCCCACTGTCTCAAGAAAAGTGGTGTATATTTCTCTGAATGTCTAAAAGGCAGTAACCAAAAGAAAAAATAGTTAATTCAGTTTCATGTTCAAATGAATCATAATCCTGCCTCAGCCAGATGCAGCTCTCCTACTCAAAAGAATCCGTTTTAGTGTTGGGGTACTTTAAATTCTGTTCCGTCATGGGAGTTATATAGGCTAAACAGTATTATACAGTTACCCCATGAAGTAGAGTTAGTGTTAAGTAATGAGAGATGTCAGTGGACTAACAGGAAGAGAATTTGTATCATGATGTGGCTTATTGGAAGTTATGGTGAGATATTGAGAATAGTTGGTGTAACATACTAACAGTTTCCTTTGCTTAATTATTAGTGATGCACACATAACAGAAAATTAATTAATCTTATAAAGTGTTACAAAATAAAATAAATCCTGAATCGTTATGTATTATTAGTTATAAGTAGCTTGGTGAAATTAGGAGAAAGGACACCAAATTTAAGCTGGGTTTTCTTTAAGTCTGTCATGATGTAAATATCTCTGCTGGATAGCAATAATTCTGAAATGGGTGTTTCCTTTTCAGTTACTAAAAGAAAGCTAAATACATTTCAGATCAATTTTTGGAGGGGTGGGGGTGGGTGAGGTTGTTTTTGCTCTTTTGTTTTGGGTGGTGATTTTTTTTTAGTTTTTTGTTGTGGTGATTTGGGTTTTTTATGTCTCTGGCTTGTTTATCGATCTCAGTATAGTTTTACAGAAGTTTTTTTTTTTTTTTAAAAAAGGTAAGAAGTCCATTTTAATACTGCTATATATATTTTGAAATTGCTTTTTATTTGATAAATACTAATTACACCTTTTTTTTCCATTCTGTTATTTTCCTATTTTTACTCCATTTAAGGACATCGACATTTAAACTGAAATTTGTTTTGAATTTTTTTGCTTGTGTCAGTAAAAAACCAAGAAATTATGCCAAGTCATTTTGTTGTGCATCTTAAACTACTGTACAATTATTTACTCATTATAGATAGCTAAATCACTTATTTGTTTTATTCAGCATATCATTAAATGTAAAGTCTTTGTTATTACGAAAGACATGAGAATTTCTGAAAGTAGGATTTGTGTGTGTAAGTCATTCTCACAGAGGGGGAACAGGCATCATAATACTTCATATTCACTATGTTGCCTTACTGCTATTGCTGATGTATTTGTTTTGATTTTGTTCTGATGAAGATCCCTTTTTACAAATACAAGCCTTAATTACATTTATAATTAATACAATTAGATCTTATTTAGAACTGCAGAAAATTCTGTATTTTTTACTAAAGCTTTACAATTTTCCTATATTGCAATTTGAAAATAATGCTTGGCTATAGTTTTGGGTTTTGTTTTTTTTTTTTTTTTTTTTTAGGAATTAGAGGAATGCAACAACCTGTGATATTTTAAAGCAACCAAATTTGTAGGGAAAGTTTCTGAGAATTATTTAAAGACTGTTCTACATATTTAGTAGTCTGATATAAGTTTCTGGTTCAAATGTGGAAAACAACAACACTTGAAGAAAAATAAATAATAAAAGTGCTGCATTCCAATTTACATATAGATTACATTACTCTTTCAATTTACAGAAGCAGTTGCTAAATTTCTTTCCTAGTCTTCTTTTACTTTATAGTTATATTTGAACCTCTCTTCACATGGAAGAAAACCACCACAGGTTTATATAAGAAGCCGAAATTGGGGATATGTGAGCTTTTCTATTATCCCATCTCGGTAACATGAGACGCATACAGCTACACAAGACAGGTGTTTGCTGATAGGCTGTGATCAGCATTACAATACAGGCAGGGAAAGAGAAGGCACAGAGATTTAAAAAGACGGAGCTGATATGGCAAAAAAGAGGGAATGACATATTTTAAACTCTGCTTTTGAAAAATCACCAAAATTAAGTCAACTTAACTCAAGAGAGGCAAATAATATATCCAAATAGTACTCTGGGTTGACTGGCAATAGATCTCTCTTGACAGTGCTGTCCTCCCTCTTAATAGAGATTTATAGAATTGTTTTGTAAATAAAATATATCTTTTTTTTTTTCTTAATAACTGTAAAATTCACATTTTTTTTTTACAGATCTATGATGGCAAAGACAACACTGCCCACCTACTGGGAGCGTATACTGGGGCATCATTAAGAGGCCTGACACTAAGCAGTACTTCAAATCATTTGTGGTTGGAATTTAACTCAGACATGGAGGGAACTGATGAAGGCTTTCAGCTTGTGTATACCAGTAAGTATTTGAGAAAACAGTACTAATAGACTTATGCTTTTAAAGGAATGAAAATTCTTTGCTTATTAAGAATAAATCACTTACCAAAATAATATACTTTTGTGATAGTACCTCAAAAAAACCAAAACGTTTAGCATACTGAAACCTTGCTTTGATAGTCATTTGCACAGTCTGATACTTGAATCACTGTCCTTTTTCTAGAGGGTTATTTTGAAGTCTTTTTCAGTGTTGGAAAGTGTAAGAAAAAATAGGGTAAGTTCCAGTTAATTGTATTAGCACATTGATGTATTGAAGCATGGGAGTAGTTTTTAAATGTGTAGCCAAAACACTTTGTTGCATGGAGATAATTCCTAAGTAAAGGACATTCTCCCCTTAAGTCTCATGTCCAATACTGACTTTGCATTCGTTTCTGAACTTACATTATTGTTTAAAATAATCCAATTTGGAACCAAATGATAAAGAAAGGTTCCTAACAAGAACTTCTTACCTATATGTGGACTGACAAATTAAACTATAAAGATGAGGAGAGTAAAAACCTGTTCAGATCTCTGTCTTATTTGGCATATGGAAACATATATACATATCTATGTATCAAGTGTCATCTTCTGAAAATGTATGTGATTGTTCCATGTGACTATTGACATGTACTGTGTGTGACTTTTTTTTTTTTTTTTTCTGGTGTAATTATTTCATCATCACTAAATATAAAGTGAATTTTTATCAACCAGGACAGTATTATAAGGTAATTTTGCAATGCAGCTATCAACATTCTTTTTTGTCACTCTGCTTAAATAATTTATTTTTCACCCGTTCAAAAAACTATTGTTTCAAAAATTCTACATCATGTTTTTTTAAAACTAATTGTGATAAAAAATAGCATAAGTCTTGCAGAATAAAAGGAAAGTATTTCAAGATACTAAAGAGTATGTAATTATTTTCCAGGTGAAAGTTGTGTAATTACACCCTGTAATACATGTGATAGCATAGGACTGTATCCTATGATTAAAGATAGGTCTTTTAGTGCTGTTACTAAGTGTCAAGGTATTTAATTTTTATTATTTATATAGGTACATCCAAGCCTTGCACTTGAACCTAATCATTAACATTTCCTGTCTTTTGAGACAGACATTCTTGTACAATACACTTTCCTAGCCTGAATAATTATTAGCCTGAACAGTGCTGGATCATCTTTTGTTGATATTGGTAGCATTGGAAGAGAAAAAGAAAGTACAGAGGAGGGCCATGAAGAGAGTTGGAGCACTCCTCATATGAAGACAGGCTGAGAGGAATGGGGTTGTTCAGCCTGCAAAAGAGAAGGCTCTGGGAAGACCTTATACTATCTTGCAGTATTTAAAGGAAACGTACAAGAAAGCTGGAGAGGGACTTTCTCAAGGGCATGTGGTAACAGGACAAGAAGTAATGGCATTAAACTGAAAGAGGGTGGGGTTAGATTAGATACATGGAAGATTAGGTACAAATCTGAGCTCTTCCTGGGTGAATGCATCAGCCAGGCTAGATGGTGCAGATCCTTCAGCTGGAGCTGCAGCCTCTGCTCTCAGATGAGTGCCCACCATCCTGCCTTGAGAGTTAGGTGGGATGAGTGCTCTTGACCTGGACAGATGGTCACAGAGCAGCTCCTGTTTGCTGGGTTACGTGGACTTCAAGTCCACTGGGCCAGTGGAATGTTTATCCTTCAAAGAGACGTTCTCCCTGTGTGGCCTCCTGCACAAACTGCTCTGCCGTACCCTGGCCAAGGCCTCATGCCCTCTTTACCTGCTCTGGTCACAGCACTCCTGGGCATGCACACTTAAGGCAGCAAAAATGCTTCCAGTATCCCCAGTTAGAAAATGGAGTTACATGTTGACCTTCCAGAGCAAGGTGAGCAGTTAAAAAGTTTACTTTGATTCTGTCTATAAGAAAGCTGCCCAGAGATGAGGACATCTCAGGAATCAAGGCAGATTTTAACTTCTTTTCACTCAGTGTGATCAGTAGTTTTCTTAGAAGACAGGAAATTTTAACTGATCAATAAGTCTCTAGACCAACATTATCAAAAATAGTTCTTCATCTGGAACTCACTTTAGCTTCTTTGAGAGTTTCTGTACTGGGAAATAATAGGTTAGAAATGAGAAAAAAATCAGCTTAAAGGTTGTGAAGGCTCTTCAATTGATGAGACATTTTCAGTCACACATGAAATGAACTGAAGAAATAATTAGAAAGATACAGAATTTTGTATTTTATTTTTCTTCCCCTTATGTGAGTAAACAGTCTTATCCAACATGAAACATTTTGTCTGTAAAATAAAATAAAGAGCATATTTTTAAAAAACAATAATAGTGATTCAGCACCTGAGGAGAGATTGTGAAAGGCTACTGACTCTTGACCAGATGGAAAAATGCTGTGTGAATGACTTTACTGAACAAAGCAGACATGAAAAACCCTTCACTTGCTCCCATATTACCTATGTATAGGAATACCAATGTGCCTACAAACATTCTGAGCTGCATGATATTGATAAAATCATTTGGTTTTGTACAAAGTGAGTCTTCGAGTTGCTTCTCAGTTAATAACAGAAAAGCTGATTTGAAATAGAAACTCTTTCTCCCAGATTTGTATTTCCCCATATATTAGTATTGGTCCCGCTTTCTGTCTAATGCATGCTATCTTGTTTCCTTCTTGCTCTGCATCTCTTAGTTCTCAAAAATGTCCAAGTTGTTTAGCTTGAATTCTCTATATCATCATTATATTTTTTTCCTGCATGTAGTTCTTAAATTTACAAACTACTGAATGCAAAATTAGGGATTGATGTATGTATTTGGTGCCACAGGTGCTATTGTGCTGCTGTTGTTACTGTGTGAAATAATGACAAACAAATCTACTGTTCAGTTTTGGTTATGATCCTTTAAATGTCTCTTCACATGTAAATGGACAGTCACTTTAGCTGCCAGTTTAAAATTTATCATATCATTTTGGAATTGATTGATAATGATATTGAATTTTTTCTCAGTCTTTAATTGAACTCTTAGGAAAAATGAAGTTCTGACACTGTTTGGTTTTCATGCTCTAAGAAAAGTATACAGACAGTTACTTTGATTGCTTAAAACCAGAGAAGTGGTTTTAACTTAAACATGTTGTTACTTGAAGTTTGGAAATGATTGATTTCCATTGGATTACAGAAAGTCTTAATTTCATTAATGTATTTATCTGTTTGTTTTTTTAACTACAATGTTTTATTCCTCCCACAGGTTTTGAGCTTTCACATTGTGAGGACCCTGGTGTTCCACAGTTTGGATATAAAATCAGTGACCAAGGCCATTTTGCTGGAAGTACTATAGTTTATGGATGCAATCCAGGCTACACACTCCATGGAAGTAGCCTTCTCAAGTGTATGACTGGGGAAAGAAGGGCATGGGACTATCCTCTGCCATCCTGTATTGGTATTATACTAATTTTTATTATGATTTATTTATTTACTTACCCTATATTTTGAATGCAAGAAAGAAAAAAAAAAGTAAGAATTGTTAGATCTACGTGAAATCTGATTTGTAGGTGCACAGATCTGTTTACAGAGGCATTTATAGTTCTCTCTGCATAGTTTTCATCTAAATCTATGAGTGGTGTTGCCCTTTATGGGTTAAAAAAATAATAAATATTAAACATTTGTGCATATTGAAAATCCTAATAAATTAAAATCTAGTTATACTTGGCAAATAATCAACATAAGAAGACAGCTTAATCAGAAAGCCAGGACATACATATTTTATAAGGCATTGCAAAACTAGTAGCTAGAAAACTTTTCATATATTTACATAGAATAATAGAAAATAGAGAAAACAAAAACATTAAGATATGAAGAAATATAGAGTTATTTTGTGCTTTGGTCACTTCCGTTTCTTTACAATATTATGATTACTTTATAAGTTTTGCAGGTACCTATGGGCTTAATTACTCCCATATGAGAGTGAAAAGAATAAATTTTGTAGCAGCTTTCTTTCTTTTTCATCTTCTTTTAGAGGAAATTGGGATTGATTGAGTAGGGGAAGCAAAAGGTATAATGCAGTATATGCTTTCTTACAATATTAGGCTATACAATCAGTTTAATTGTGCTACCTATTCAACAAGAGAGTAGGTGTATAAATTTATTGCTCAGATGATTAGCTGGAAGACCTTTATATAATGTTGTTTTTTGTTAGCTGAATGTGGAGGCCGTTTTAAAGGAGAATCATCAGGAAGAATCTTATCTCCTGGCTATCCCTTTCCCTATGACAACAATCTGCGTTGCATGTGGGTGATTGAAGTAGACCCAGGAAATATTGTCAGGTACTGAAAACATCTTACAATTATAACAAATGTTTTTAACTATAATAACCGAATCTTACCTCTAGAGTGGAAAAAAAAAAAAAAAAAAAAAAGGATTTTGGGCTCAAAATTTAAGGGGCAGCTCAAGGCCAGTGTTTTTAAGATTTTAGGTTTGGGTTGAAACTGTCTATCTTTCAATAAACATTTACTAAAGAAGATCAAGCTTTAAAATTGGTTATAATTTTGTGAAATGCTGGAGGCAGCAGAACTCTTTAGTGAAAGCCTACAATTAAAAGAAGAAAAAAAAAAAGACCACCCTGCATTTTAGCAGTCCTTTTAATTAGACATCTATTCACACTATATTGCTAATTGCATGAATTTAGAGTTATATTTCATTTGTTTTGATGGGAATGTGATACGTAATGTTGTCCTAGGAAAACTGAAACTATTTTCTGAAAAGATTGTGTAGATACTTATAGATAATTTGAATGGCTACAGTAATACATTATTTCATGGCAGACAAATTCAAAAATTGTTAGTTTTTTTCTTTCAAATTCATTTTAGTGTTGGCCTTTCATGCATTCAAAGCTAAATGTATGGAACATTATAGAAAATCACCCTTAGAAATGAAATTTTATTTGCTTTTCGGTTGTTATTCTTTAGTTTTATTTTTAAAGTTGTGTTGTAGAGTAATATGAAAACTGACAATGAAATCATGGTGTTCTTTCAGCCTCCAATTTCTTGCTTTTGATACTGAAGCATCCCATGACATTCTAAGAGTTTGGGATGGTCCACCTGAGAATGAGATGTTACTCAAGGAAATCAGTGGCTCCCTTGTTCCTGAAGGAATTCACAGTACACTCAACATAGTAACTATCCAATTTGACACAGATTTTTATATCAGTAAATCTGGATTCGCCATACAGTTTTCAAGTAAGTTGGCTAATTTAATTCTTAATTTATTTTATAAGATGGTTCACTCACAGATAATTGTAGTGCTGGAAACACTTGATATCAATGACATTTCTGACTTTTTTAGGAACAGAATTGGCATAGATTTATAGATTTGTTGTAAAGCTATATTTTTAACTTAAAAAATCCCAAACCAATAAAATAATATATTCTTTGCTAGTTTTGGCTTTGTTTCAAGAGCAGCTGGGGCAGTGCCAGAATGCTCATAATTATGACTAGTGTTTTTCACAAAGGAGGTGATGTAGGCATGTTACAGGATCCATCATTTCCTAATCAATGAGAGTTTCTGCTTTGAGAGACATCTGTGGGGAGTTTTCATTCCTGCTGTGCTTGTGTAAGATGAAACAGGAAAGAGCAGTACAGGAACAGCGGTGCCCTTCTCCCTTTTGCCTTCTAGTGCTATATCATCTTATTACAGGCAGCACAATGACAAATCTAAACAGTTACTTAACTGTTATTAAATCCCTTTAGACATTTTATTGCTGAAACAGAAGAAATCATTGAGCGAGGTCCATTTTGACCTTTTTTTCCCTCTGGTCAGTGAAATTTATATTTTTTTTTTTTTCAAGATTAGGAAGATCTGTTCTAATATCATCATTTTGTGTGGCAGTAGCAATGTTTCTAACATGAGTTGACACAGACTCTGAATGTTAACATTATTTGCCTCATTGTGCTTCCTGTGCTTGGTAGTTGTATTAGCCCTTGTTTTCCCCTACCCTCATTATTTCTGTGTGTATGACAAATACATGTGTGTGCATACAGTAATTTGAAGGAAAAATGAATTATGTAAATGGGAGTAAAAAGTGAAAGACTGCTACTGCTCCATCAGCTGATTTTTGAAGCCAGGAATAGAGGTTTTAATTCCTTGGATCTGAAGTATTTTTGCCATTTTACCACCTCACCTCCTTCCAGAGCCTGTTTAGGAGAGTCTCACGTATCTGCTTTCCATTAGCAGATATGCTCCTGTTTGATGTTCAGGCCAGAAAGAGAGTGGGGAGACCATTATGCACTGAACTTATTCAGGCAGTCATTTAGGTTCAGTGGAAAAATAGATTGATGCAGAATAAGAATGGAGTTAAGAATAAGAATGGAGTTACAATGAAAAATGGATGGTACATGGGAGTAATGCTATAAAACAGCTACTGATGCACTTGCAGTGATTTATCTGAAAAGAGTTTTATCTGAATGGAGAGGCTTTTTATTTAATTCTCCATGCTGTTGCAGTCTGTTGAGGTCTAATGGTGACAGTTTAAAGGATTCATGTAGTTTTACTGCCTCAGCATTTCTCATACTCTTCAGTCCAAATTCACAGAATCACAGGGATCCTACTTGATGTGGCACAGTTTGGGTGTATATTCTTAGTAGAATAACAGAGAATTTTTTTTTTTTTTCTCCTGCGTTAAGATTTTAAAAATATGATGCAAATAGCTACATGACATAAGTAACGCTGTTGCTGTATGAACAAATTATTTCACTAACCAGGAAAAAAAAAAAAAAGAGGAGATGGAGGAAAGAGACATAATCCTTTGCAACTTTGTTTCAAGTATTGAGATACTTTCTTTGAGTATGTAATGTTTTCTGAGTGAAACAGATGGTGTCTTCGAACTTCTGCTGTGGTGTAATTAACAAAAAGAAAGCTCACACAGGGGAGGTATCTGCTTTTACTTTCCTCTTGCCATTTTGTGAAATTGGATAGGAGTGTTTAACTGGATTATCAGCCTTTTTACCTCCAGATGAATGTCATTCAATGACAACAGATATTTTATGTTCAAACCTTTATAGGACTTTGAATGCTTTATTTTTTATCTCTGTTATTTTCTTATTCTTTAAACAAAAAATGTTAAAAAAATGGATTAACCTTCTTATCAAGCCCGTACAGTTTTTGATTTCATTTTATCAACTGTTCTTACACAATTTTGCATCTTTTATTTATTTAGTGATTGAAAATTTTCACCATTGATAACATGGTATAGTTTATATTTGACTCCTTTCTAGGCTGCACAATACATGCAGAAAAACAACTTGTATCTGGTAACATAAAATACAGGTGAGATAGCATCCTTCATCAAAGTAAATAGGGAAAGGGTGAAAGGGAAAGCCTAGAGAAGCTGAACCATTATATAAATAGGAGAAAGAAAATTATTGTTGCATATTACAACTAGTAATATTAGAATTCTTTCTGTCTAGGGCTGCCCAAAACAATCCTTTAAAACACATGCAAGCTGTTATTAATTTTGTAAAATGTAGAGGGTCTGAAGGAAAATTTTTCATTATGAGATTTTTTTAGCCCATTATGTCAATTAATCTGTTTTATTTGTCCTTTTTTGGGAAAAAAACAAACGAACAAACAAACCCCACAAACGTTTTGTTTGTGGTTTTGGTGTTGTTTTGTTTTGTTTTTTTTTTTTTTTTTTTTTTAATCTAGTAGAACAATTTTGATGATTTAAACTTTTTTTAATCTCTTTCTGTAAGAAAATAATAATGGAATTTTAGAATGGTTTGGGTTAGAAGGGACGTTCAAGACCATCTAGTTCCAACCCTCTTCCATGGGCAGGGACACCTTCCACTAGATCAGGTTGCTCAGAGCACCATCCAACCTGGCCTTGAGAACTTCCAGGGATGGGGCATCCACAACTTCTCTGGGCAATCTGTTCCAGTGCCTCAGCACCCAGTAAAGAATTTCTTCCAAACATCTAATCTAAACCTACTCTCTTTCAGTTTGTAGCCATTTCCCCTGGTCCTGTCATTACATGCCTTTGTCAAAAGTGTTTGTCCATCTTTCATGCAGACTCCCTTCAGGTACTGGAAGGCCACAGTGAGGCCTCCCGAGAGCCTTCTCTTCTCCAGATTGAACAATGGCAATTCTCTCAGTCTTTCCTCATAGGAGAGGTGTTCCATCCCTTTAGTTGTCTTGGTGGCCCTCTTTTGGAGTCTCTCCAACAGGCCAATGTCCTTCCTGTGCTGGGGACTCCAGTGCTAAATTAAATACTCTAGGTGGGGTGTCACAAGAGTGGAGTAGAGGGGCAAGAGCAGAGCAGAGAGGCAAAAAACTATTTTATGCTAAACTTCCAAGGAATAGTGGAGACATTTTTATGGTTGACAAGGATAAATTTTCTTATTTAAGACAGCTGTGCGTTACACTGAGAGGAAGAAGGGAAAGTGATGGATTTTGGGTGAAATAAGAGAACTCGGCCTGATTATGCTTCTGTACTTTCTACCACTATTAAGTATTCAGGATGAGTAGAAGTACGGCTTGTTTTATGCATTTAATGTAAACAAAGAAATAAATAACTTTGCATTTTATCACTAGTCAGAGAGACTGTTCTAATATTGTATTTCATGTGCCTTTATGCCTTTCGTTTTCTTGTTGGACATCTGCAAATTATCACTACAGAAACTCTTAGTTTAAACTTTACAACTTGTCAATTTCTGAAGTCTCCTTTGAGATGACAGTGAAGTAACATGATAGAAAACAGAGCCCACAAATACTGAAAAACAAAGTACCAAAATATGTGCAATAGAGCAGAATATGTTGAAAACTTTGTATATATGTGTAAAGGAAAATAAGAGCCTCTGGTAATTCAACAGTAGGATTGCAGTATAAAGATTTTGAAATATGTCTAAATGGCATGTACAGATTGAATAATGTAGCTAGAGAACAGGTGCCAGAGGTCTTTTCTTAAATTGGGAGAAGAGTGAAAGATTGACAACAGGCCAGAAGCAATATACAAAGAGGAAGTACCTGTAATGGTATATTTTCTCTGAACTGTCAGAGACAGAGCATGAAGAGCCCAACGCACTGGAAAAAACACCAATGAAATCAGAAGTAACATCCTTTGATCAGTAAATTCTTCACAAAATGGAAAATTAGACCTTCAAGAAAAGTGAAGGAGAAAGAGAAGGGTGCAATCATGTATTTACTAGGGACATGAGCTGTGTATTTCAGGGTCAGGCCAAAATAGTAGCCATAATGAAACATTTTCTTCAGCTGACATTGCTTCATGTTACAAGCTGGAAGTAGTAGCTGAGAAAAAAAAAAAAAAAAAAAGAAGGAAAACTGAAAACAGTTGAGTAAGAACAGTAAAGTGCAAAGCATTCAGTGATAAAAATTGTATGTGTGTTTAAAATAATCTGTTTAATCCCTTTAATATGTGTGAAATTTGTAATATCAGAATTGATGAGATTGTTTCCATAGATTTCAAGGGCCTTTGAATCAGATATTACAGGAAGTTTCTTCTCTGCTAACCTTAACATTTTAGGTGCCAATTATCTTTCATTCAGAAAGGAAGGACCTGTATTCATCTTTCATAGGCCATTATTTCAGTGCTAATAGCTGCACTACTAAGTCCCTCAGCATTACAAAATACATTCCGCTCAGGTCTAAGAGTGTAGTCACATCTCTGACTAATTAAGCAGCACACAATAAAGAGCATTTTTTGAGCATTATAAGGCAGCTAGTGCAGAACTAATGTTTAAACATATTTTGCGTACTGGAAGGTATTTTGTAAATAGATGTTCCAGCATTATTTTATATCGTGTGACGGCAATTTCTTATATAACAGAATATACCTTAAAATACTTGGATTTACTGTCAAACTACAGCTCTCCCTCCTTATTTTAAGACTGGAGGAACTGTCCTTTGGAATTACTTGCCTCTACAGACTACATAAAAAAAGCCTAGAATACTTGAGGCAGATACCTACCTGGATGGCTTAACCTGGACAATATTAATTTCCAGTCTAAAATTCATGTATTATATTGCTTACTTGGTTTGCTACAAAAAATTAAATGCTTTCTATATTTATGGTTAATGCTGATTTATAACCACACTGTCTTCTAAATATTTTGTTTTCAATTTCTTTTTTGTTTGGCTGTTTTCTTTGGTGTTTTTTGTTGTGGGTTTTGGTTTTGTTTGTTTGTGTGTGGGTTTTTGTTGTTGTTTATTTGTTTTTTAACAGACATTTTCACCACAGTGACATTTGGGAAGATTCTTTTGACCTTGAACACCCTAAAGTTTTTTATTGTTTTTTGGTTGTTTGTTTGGTTTTTTTTGTTTTGTTTTTCCTTTTCTTCAGCTTTCTAGTAACAAAGATCTATTCTTCTGGTATATTTAACCTGAAAGTGATTTGCAAATGCATCTGGTGAATTTAACTGTTTTCTTTCTCAGAGTACTGTTTCCTAGCACAGCTGGTATAAGGATTACTTCTTAACATAATTTATCACTTTTCTGAAGTCAGTAAGATAGGATATATTCTTCCTCATGTCTATTTCATAGGAGAATGAACTTTTAATCTAAAATGTTTCCACACACTGGTGTGCTGATTTCTTTCAACTTTGAGAGGAGTCCTTTGGATTTAGAGACTTCAGGAGGACTATTTACCAACCAGAAATAACTGTGAATATTCATGTCGCGATCCGTCGGTATACAAGGAGCGGTCCGCACTCACGGAGGGTGAAACAGGAGTGGAACATTTATTAAAGGAACACGAGACTTATAAAGGGTTCGGGGCGGAAGCTGCGAGAATAAGGACGGGGCGCGACAAATAAGGGAAAAACGGGGT